>JAAXCT010001506.1:0-163540 GCA_012490785.1 Eragrostis nindensis | reverse complement strand
TTTTAAATATATTATGTTCCTTATCTAGCAGGAATTCATTTTTTTCATACGAATTGAAAATCATCAATGCGATATATTTTAGGTACCATCGTGGCAGCTAAGTACCCAGTCGGTCCTTCAGATTTCTTCAGGACAAGAACAGTACTGTGTGCTATTGTTTGGGATCACACCGAAATGGAACTTTCTGAGATGCCAATAGAATTAAAACAATTATCACATACCTCCACCAAGATTATATACATGATGTGTCAATGCACTAACAACACCATGACCTGAAGTCTGAAGTAGCTGAGAATACCACTGTTGATCAAAGAATCCTCCAGGGGCTAACAGGAGTGGCTGCATAGTGGTGCCTATACAATTGCCGAAGAATGGATTTAAGTTCAATTACATCCTTCCCGTAAAGTTTAGCATCGACTTTTGCCCGATTCCATGCCCACTTAGCTCATTGCCTGAAAAATATGAGAACCTATATGAAACTGTAGCTCTACCGGAACAAAAGGGTCATTGAAAAGTTTTCTGTACGAACAAAAAACTAGATAGTATTACCAAATTCCCATGAGTCAACTGGGTATCCCTTTGAGATCGTGTATTTCACAAAATCATAAGCATTTGTGGAGTTCCATTTGCCTGCCCAGATTGAGCGTCGGACATTATATCTTCCGTAGAGTGCATTCAGACCAAATGTGACGATCGCTCTACAAACAGATGTTTGCTTGCCCATTAGTTAGCTGTGCTTAGCATGCAAAAAAACACCATACACAACACTAAACGAAACATGAGGCATATTCAATCCATTTAGAATTCCCTCTCTATGAACTTATCATATCTCATAAGTTTACAGATTAATAGCCCTGAAGATGTGCAGACTATTACTTAAATGAACCATGTGCAGAAATGGAAAAATTCTCAACAACCAGGAGGTCTCACAAAATCCATACTCTTTTAGAACCTAACATAACGACTTTGTCATAATCTCACGTGGTTCCAGACTATGTAACATGTGTATATAGTTGTGTCAGACACATTTTAGTTCTCATGGCAGTGGCAGCAGAATGAAACTTAACATAGAGGCCTCACCCTGTTTTCTGGAATAGATCATTCAATTCGTCCCACCTATCCATACTGAGGCAACCATCTGAGAAACCAAACAAGCCATTGGATATGTTTGTGAAGGGAGTGCATGGACTATCTGTTCCACATCATAAACAACTCGGTCTTGCAAACTTCCTCCAAGTCTAATCCTCAGGTTTCAAATGCTGCAGTTTAAGTTACAAATGACTTCTTGTTTGACAATGGAGTAAAACAGCCATCATTCTGCATGTCTAGCAGGTCCCTATGTATAACGAAAAATGAAAATATATAGAACCAGCAACCACTGAAGGTACTCCAATGACATACCTTGAATGGCTTGAGCAAGAAATGGGTGGTCTAAATCCTGAATGTACGAGTGCGTAGAAACAGCACAAAAGAAATTAGTCCCCACACCAAGTGGAATTGTAGCTTCTAATAAGAAGAGAGAAAAAGAATAAAAGCATACCAAATTTAGAATTGAAGACTGACCCACGGACACTGATTGTAGTTACACTTCTCCGGGGGGCACCAGTCAATTGTAGCACACACGTAACTCTCATCCGTTTCAGCAATCCTAGTTGAACCTTTAACAATGATCGTCGCCTCCTCCGGTTGCTCAGCCAATGCCCGACAAGAAGCACGCAGACAGACCAGCGCAAGAAGCAGCAGCCTGACCTCCATCCCGTTCCTACCTGGCCATAAACAGAGCGCAAAATTCACTATCCAAGCGTGGTGTTACTACCTCTGAAGACCAGCGGCACAACATTTCCTCTTGAACGAGTTGTTGTAAGATTGCGATTCGAAGCCCAGCAAGAAAGCAAAGTGTAACCAGTCAAAAGGATGCTCTTCGAATTCAACAACCGAACACAGAGCAATGCGAACCGAATCAACTATTCGGATCAGTACTCAGTAACAGTCCGAACAGAGGTTTGCTTATTAGTATATCCCAGAAAAGATGGCATTATTAACCCGGAGACACGGCGGAACTGGAGAGAAGCAAAGATCTCACCTTGCGAACTTCACATCTGCCGGTGCCGGAGAAAAGGAGGCGCAAAGTTCACCTCTCCCTGCTCCGCCGATCCCACCGACGCAACGCTCTATCTCTCTCCCGGTCCCGGCAGAGCCGCGCATGAGAGGCCGCACGGATCCGAACTCCGGAGCCGGATTGGGAGCTCAGAGCACGGATGCGTTGCTTCCAGCAGGGATGACCTGCCTTTGCCGGTGCTCTGCTACAGCTAAAGCGGCCGCAGCCCTCGGAGGTGGTGGTCTCGTCGCTTCCGAGCAACGTGGCAACGTGAGGACAGGGGCAGGATGGTATTGCTCGATATGCCTCTGCCTTCTGTAGTTGCAGAGTACTATAGTCATATTCTCTGTAGCACAGCGGTTCCGTCGAATTGTTTGCTTACTAGTTCAGGTGGTCTGCGCATCGGTTACTCGATGTTCTTTCACAACAACCGAATAACAATTGATTTCCATACCAGGGTGAATGGGCGAATCTTTCCGGATTTCCTGTTGTGAGATTGCAGAAATTTTTGGTGCAGGTAATGTGCTGAAAACAGAGACGGATCTGGCTGTGCTTTGGAAAATGGGGAGAGCAGCCCGACAGTGACCGCGTGCTCACCCCAGGAGGATGTGTAGCCATTTTGCAGCTGTAGATCTGCAATTTTTAACGGGAACGTAGAGGATTAGTTGGATCGTCGTCTCGTGTCTCCAGGTCAATGATTCGTTTAAAATCTGACGTACATGATGTTCGGTAATTTAGGCCTAGAGGTCAAATCAAAACTAATCTTGTTATTTAAGTATCTAAATAAGTTTAATTACAAAACTTTTTGCAAATGTGGGCTAATTTGCGAGACGAATCTAATGAGCCTAATTAATCTATGTTTCGCTGCAGTGAAGCTACAGTAACTATCTAATCACGGCTTAATTACCCTCATTAGATTCGTCTCGCAAAGTAGTACAACATTCTGCAGTTAGTTTTTTAATTAGACTTATTTAAAATAGCTAAATAACAAGATTAGTTTTGATGTGACCTTTAGGCCTAGAGAGGTGTTCGTTTCTCTAGGCCTAAATTTAGGCCGCCTAGAATCTTGTCATTTAAGGGTATTAAATAAAGTCTAATTAAAAAACTAACTACAGAACCTTATACTAATTCGCGAGACGAATCTAATGAGAGTAATTAAGCCATGATTAGATGATAGTTACTGTAGCATCACTATAGCAAAACATAGCTTAATTAGGCTCATTAGATTCGTCTCGTAAATAACACACATCTGTAAAAAGATTTTATAATTAAACTTATTTAAGACGCTTAAATAGCAAGATTAGTTTTGATGTGACCTTTAGGCCTAAAAACACGAACAGGCCTGCTAGCTTAACCAAACCTTCTGTACTTTGACGCTGTCTAACGTGTGGACTGTCGTCGCAGCATGAACCCGTTCATCCTTGACTTCCATGGTACACTTCAACGCTACGCTTTCATGAAGTTTTCTTTTCCTGTGCGTGAATGTGAAAATTGATGACCTAGGGTACGTACTTTCATGTTGCTTCAGCTTCAATCAAACTTTGCGGGTGCCTGGCGCACGGACACGAAAGCATTAGATGCCAATGCCCTTCATTTAGCTGACAACATATGAACAAAATTTGTTCAACAAACCCTTGAATGTCCAGATTATATAGTGTGATCTATTGATGACCATGCACCTTCCAACAAAAACTTGAAGCAATGGTCACCCACGCCTAATACCTTGAAAGATGCCGTACTACACCCGTACGCACTGAACCATGCGGTCTAGCCTCAAAACAAGCATCTAGAGCTGGTTAAATGCGTATCAGTTCGGTCTAGCCTCAGGTGCACCGTGCCCCGTAGGACCTGACAGCATATAGCGCGAGGAGTGACAGACAGAACAAGTTTCGTATTTTTGGGAAGACGGCGAAATGTGGTTCTTAATTCTAAACTGCTGAAGTGCTTAGCAAACGGAAAATGCAAGATCAACAATTCATTTCACAAAGACAAACAGCGTCATGTTTCCACAATGCCGGGAAGACTCTCACTGGAGACTGGAATCAAAAATTCATTTCACCAAGCAGCTCTCAGATATCAATCACAATCCCCAGTTTTGTAGAACCATAGCACCGTTAAGAGAAGCTAACAATCACGGGCAATGAGAATCTGGTCAATGCAAATGTTAGAGCATCTCCAGCAAGGCTCTTACTTGGGCCCTACTGTATTTTAGGGGCTTGAGCAAAAAAACAACCTCAGCAAAGACCCTATTTGGGCTTTATTTTACATGACCTCTCAAACTCCATCTCCAAACCCCATTCCTGAGGTCCTCCTATCCCCCTCTCATTCGGTGGGTCCCACCATTTTTCTTTCTTTTTCTTTTTCTCTTCTTTTTCCTTTTTTTTCTCTTCTCCCTCCTCCTCCGCACGCCACCGCATCTCGCCAGGCGCCGTCGACGCGCCGGGCTGCCCGCGGCCGGCGGCCGTGGCCCGGCCACGCCTCGCCGGCGCTGCCTCCCGCCTCCCGCATGAGCGTGGCCGCCGACGCCGCTCAGAGTCCACGCCGCCGCCCTTCCATGGCTCAACGCCGTCGCTCTACGCCGTCGCTCTCGTCGCCACGATGGCTCGCTGCCCAAGCTCCCGCGCGGCCATGGCTCGAGCTCGGCCCAGGAAGGAGAGCGGGCTCGCACGACGCCAGCATGCCCTGCCCGGGACACTCGCCGGGCCGCATCTCCTCCCCGATTCCCCATCTTCTCTGTCGCAACCGGGATGCACAACGGCGCCACCATGCCGGACTTGCGCCGCGTCGAGCCGCCGTCGTCTTCCTCGCCCATCCCGTGCCGGGGCAACGGATCTCGCCGTGACGCCGAGCCGGGACTGCCGCACCCGCCATGGGAGGCGCAAGGCGACCTCGGCGCCTCGCCCCGGCAGCGCGATGCCATGGCGCCCTGCGCGCCACGCTCACCTTCCGCGCAGCGAGCTCGGCCCGCCCGCCGCGCCCTCGCCCTGCTCGCCGCGCGCTCGCCTTGCCCGCCTCCGGCGACGCAGCTGCCCTCCTCGCCGCGCCTCGCTCCCGCTCCGCCGTGCCGCGCTACGCCCCTCCTCGACCCGACGCGCGGCACCTCACCCCAACCAGCCACGCGCGCCGCCATGGCCGAGCTTGGGTAGAGGTGTTGCTGCCTGTGCTTGCCTTGCTCTGTTGCTGGAGAGAAGAGGGAGAGGAGAGGATAAGGTTGAGGGGCTAGCCAATGACAAGTGGGACGTTGTGTCAGATTGAAATTGAGAGCTTAGGTTTAAAGTCTGCTGCTGGAGTAGGGATGAAAAAATTGAGCCTCTATTTTACAAGCCAGCCCTCAAATATGCTCTTAGAGCATCTCCAGCAGAGCCCTTAAACAAGGGCCCTATCTCATTTTAAGAGGCCGAAGCCAAAAAACGAGCTCCAGCAGGGCCTCTATATGGGCCTTTATTTTGCTCAGCCCCTCAAATCCTCCCCTCCACCCCTTTGTTTTCATGCCCATGCTCCAGGCCCTCAAAAGCGAGCTGTCGTGGGCCCCACTGTCTTTCCCCCTTCCCGCGCGCGCTCTCCCTCTCCCGCGCACTCCCGCCCGCTCCCGCACCGCCGTCACGACTCCCGTTCCCTCGCCGCCGGCACGCGCTGCCTCTTCCCGCCCCACCACTTACCCGTAGTTGAGCCGCAACCCCTGCCCCACCACTTCCCCGTCGTAGGTGGTCGGGACGGCGACGGATCTGAGCCGCCATGGATCTCGCCGCCGTCCGGTGCCGGGCTCCGCGCGGGTGACGCCGCCCTGGCTCCGCCACCGCCCTCTCCCCTGCGCAAGCTCGCAGCGCCTCACCGCCCGCCGCGCGCTCTGCTCGCCCGTGCAGCGTCGCAGCTGCGACCCGCCATGGCCGCGCGTGCTGGCCTGCTGCGCCTCGCCCACCCCACGAGATGCCGCGCAGGCCCGCGCGCTCGCCGGCCTGGACGCAGCACCGCGCCTCGCCCTGGCTGCGCGGCGGCTCCCCGCCTCGTCTTGCCTGCTGCTGCCTGCGTGTGACCTTGCCGTTCCCCTTCCCTTCCCTTCCCTTCCCTCACCTCGCCAGCGCTTGCTCCGCCGTGACGTCGACAAGCGAGCTTGAGGGGCGGCGCTCACGGAGGGGAGGGGCGGCGCGGAGAGGGGAGGGGCGGCGCGAGGCGAGCTTGGGGCCGCCGGGGGTGAGCAGAAGAAGCAAATGTGCTAGGAGACGCTGACAAATGGGGCCTATGTGGATAAAGGGTGAGAAATGAGAGCTGCCGCTGGAGTTCACAGCATAATTTAAGCCCCCAATTTTACAGGCCGGCCTTTATATGGCTTTTAAGGGCCCTGTTTTAAGTAGTAGTGCTGGAGATGCTCTTAGTGGAATTTACAGCTGTTAACATGATCTTAACCTACAACCAATCAGCTTTACCCTGCTCCCAAATATGAAGCTCGGTTGAATGGGACAGGTGTAGTATGAAAGAATTGTGTTACATCTCTCGCCGAATCCTCCAAAATTACAACGAAATCGTTAAGAGGACATCCCTCAGCTCTCAACAATACACAAGAAACCAAGGGGGGTCAATCCCGAAAATGAACGAGTCGGATGACAGATGGGGAGGGGAGGGAAGATGCTCAGAGAAAGCCAAGGAGCACGGCAGCGCCGAGCACGAAGAGCCAGACGATGTGGACGAGCAGCAGCGCCTGCCCGGAGACGGGCGCCGAGCCGGCGCCGACCTCGCAGTACCCGCGCTTCGCCACGCGGGCCCCCGCGCACGCGGCGTCGGGGCAGCCGCACCAGTAGGTGACCCCGTCGGCGCCGCAGACCGGGTCCGGGCGGAAGCACCGCACCGGGCACGATGGGGCGGGCCGTCGCCGCCCCCGTCGACACGGAAACCTCGCAGGGATCGCCGGATTCCGCGGCGGAGGCTAGGGCTTGGGCGAGGAGCAGCGCGAGCGTCGCGAGGAAGAGGACGCGGTGGAGCCCCACGCAGGAGGCGGAGGTGGAGCGGGGCATGGCGGCGTGGCCGGCGGCCGCGTGGTCGCCGGCGGGAGGTGGTGTTGGGGGCGGGACGGTATCAAGGCAGCTTTGGGAGGATGCGGCCGCGTCGGTGGAGGCAAACTGGCAAACCGGTCGGCGGCCGCTTTGAGAAGTTTCTGTCCGTTGGCAACGCGTCGGTTGTGTGCGCGTTGGGCTGGCTGGTCCGATTTGGCGTTGGGCTGGCCGCCTACTTTTGTCTCGTGTCACTGTGAGCGAGGATAAATTTTGGTTGATTTTGGCCGTTGTTATTTGTTTTTCCTTTTTTAATAAAAATGAACTAAGTAAATCCTGAAATATCAAGAAATGTCATCAATTATAATCAGTGGTAAGTTGGGATTTCAAAATTTTAATTTGAAACTTAAACATCAAGAAGGTTTTTTTTGTGTGTATATTCTGATTTCTGAGGATTGAGAAGTTCGACAGAACTGAGGATTGCCTCCCCTTGTAGACAAGCAATGCATCGCCTTGCCTAGCTTACTAGCTGCGTGCGATACTTTTCTTCCATCTGAATGGACAGTCGGCTTTTCATGATTCAATCTAAACCCAGCCCGAAGAAATCAGTCGCAGACTATCAGGCATAGGAAGGCGGCTGGTAATGAAATTCAGGCATAAGCGCAATTCTGATTACTATACTCCTGAAAATACAAGCGATTCATCAAGTTTAAGAAAGAAAACAGTCATTAGCGTAAGTCCTAAGAGAACATAAGTGACATGATTTCATCTGAATACAAACAACACAACCCCGATATCGCTCACTGTCTAGCTTCAAACTTCCATGAAGAAACATGGTTCCATTAAGTACATGTGAAGTATCCCAGAACAATGAAATAAAATCTGACAACTCGGCCGCATTCCAGTCCGTCACCCAAAAGGATCAAATATTTCACTAGCGCCAACAGATGAAATAAGTTCTGGTGCTTTCTTAGTCAGCATCCATCTCCTCAAGAGCTGCCTGAGCAGCAGTCTTGGCCTTCTCCAACAGATCATTTGGGACCTGCAGCCAAATAAGCAAAATGTGTTTCAGTTTCAAGTTTTTAACATAAAGAATGCAAAGTTTTTGAGTCAATATCCTAGTACCTTCTGATGCTGACGGTTCGACTCATCACATATCCAGCTCAGCTCCAACTCAAAAGCTTTGTCCTTCGCTTCATCATGCACTCCATAAATTCTGCATTGAACAGATTGTTTAAAACTCAAGTTTTGAGCAGAGAGTAGTAGCCTTTCCAGTTTCACTGGTATAATGTAAGCTCAAAGTAGAAAAGAAACTCGGCAACCTCTCAAAGCTAAACACCCACCCAAAAAAAAACCTGGTTTTGGTTAGTTTTGTTCATATGCATCACTTAATGTAAGAGTTGCTATCATATAATCTCTAGTAACAAAAGTTTAAGATTCTCTAAGATAATGTTTGGACTACAATGCACTTCTAATTTTAAATAATATAAATCAGAATGAATGCAAACATTTCAATAGACAGTTATTGGGAGAAGTGAAACTGAAAAATTTTCAATGCAAACATTTCAATAATATAAATCAGAATGAATGCAAACATTTCAATGCACTTCTAATTTTGAATGTGTACCACCACACATTCAAGGCAAACGTGAAACTGGAAATTTATAAAGCAGCAAAATTTGTACTGATAGTGGAGAAGAGGGACATACATCTTTGCAACTTCAATAATGCCTTCACGGCAGGTAAGCTCTGAAAGCTTTAACTTCTCTATCTCACTGCAAGAAAGCATCCAAAGAGTTAGATTCAGAATCATTAGGATTGCCATCAAAATGAAAGTTTTGCATAGTAGTCAGACAAATTCAACAAAAGCACACTTAACAGCAAGAGCTGAAATATTTCCCATATGTTAAAAAGCAATTCGCAAAACCTCAATCAAATTAGATTTAAGTCATTGTTTCATTACAAATAAGGGTAATATACATAAAAACCAATGCAAAAGCGTGCTATTAATTATACAAATCAATCCTGCCTACAACACACGGTGATGAATCCTGACCAACAACCATAATAAAAGAAAAATCTTATGTAAGATAGTCATCTGTTAATGAAATGGTATGTGCTACGTACACATTATTCTATCAATATGCTAACATTGGCTTGTCCACTTTAAACTTCCGTGTATAAAGCAGCACAAAAGAATAAAAGAATGTTCTAACTATCAAATAATCATACTATTAGATGCTAAGATGATATATGGAGGATTCATCCTTCCTGTTTTTCTCTTCATAATAAACTGGCTGCAAAATATACACCTTTGCACTAAATATCAATGATATGTAATGGATTACTTTGTATGTATTGACAAGCATCTCAAAATAGAAAAACAAATAAAACAATTGGAAACTGGTAAACTTACGTTTTCGCAGCCTGTCTTCCCTTCCCCAATGCAGCTCCAAAGTATTTCTGTTTAATATTAAAATTTATTGAACATTACATACTTCAAAATTCACAGGAGTCCTAATATCTAATGCTATTAATCAACAGCAACATCCATATTGAACATGATGTATGGAGGACATAATTCAAGTAAAACTAAAACAATAAGCTTATGCTGAGATTACTCTATAGTCTATATCAGTATGCTATAACATAGGAGACTAATAGTGTAATACAGTGACAACTTACGTAGGAGACTCCTGAGGGTTCTATCATGTATAACTGTGGCCCATCCCTATCATAACCTCCAAGAATGACACCACAACCAAAAGGCCTAACACAACATAAATCAAGTTATGATCGACTACAGTAGCCAGAATAATATTAAATACGCAGGTCATGTGTCAAGTAATTGCAAGGCTCCCACTACTGTTAAATGCATTACCTGAGCCACCAGTATAGTGTACAGAGATGAACATAACTTGCCACACGGTCTGCCAATTCCTTCACCGAAATTGGTTCCCCATAGACCCTGGTGCATCACAGTTTTAGAGCACAAACATATGACGATATGTTCGCGATCTAAATGACTAAGTTTGTGTAATCTAAATGACTATGCACTTACTTTTCGTAACTGGCAGCTTCTGATTTGGCCCTTGAAACAATTTGCCTCCCATCTGCTGCTAAACCTGCAACAGCCTGAAACAGTAAAAGTATTTCGTAGTTACAACGAATGTTTCACAAAACAGGCGAGCAGAACATGAAACTTCAATCAGTAGAAAACACATCAATGCAAGAGATTGAAAGGAAAAAATCCCAATAAAAAAAAACCTTTGACACTTTGCCTTAACAATAATTACAACAGCAAACAGATAATGGAACATGTTTTAAACATTGCCAACCATCAACAGTAACACGTTAGACGCCTAAATAATATACATTTTTTGCCATCAATTTAGAGTCACTTGTAGAGAAGTTACCAAGCCAGAGTGCCAGTGCACTGAATGGATCCTCCTGTTAGACCCCTCCAGCATCATCTTTGATGTTACCAGCTTCTCCACACCCTAAAGGAGGAAACAAAAAAATCACAATCCGGTCAAGACATAAGAGCAGCTCTGGCAACTTACAGATTGGACTGAGAGAAAGACTGCACAAGACCAATCTTACCAGGACAATGCCGTCTTTGCACTTGATGCCAACAACAGTCCTGTTTACAAATACCATAGCATCACTATAAACTCACACAGAAAGAGGAACAAGCGAAGCTTAAAAATTATGATAGGGAGCATTCGAATCGAACCCGCTGTTGTCGACAGCCTTGGTGGCGTACTCGACCTGGAAGACGCGACCATCTGGAGAGAAGGTGGTAACGGACAGATCGTAACCTGTGCCTATGCTGCTCATCGTCAACTAGTACTGTCTTATCTACCCGCAACTGTAAGCAAAATTATAAAAACCGGTGAATAAGTATGCACAAATCCATGGAGCACTGATGGAGCATGAAAGGATCGCACAAAAATTCCAGTAAATAAGCCACTGTTACATCTCCACAGCACCGCGGCGGTAAACAAATCCGCAAACCCTAAACTGGATGGATTGGAGTGAAACACACACTTGGATTTCAGGGCTCGGCGATGGTAGGCCCGAATTAAAGGGGCACTCTAACCAAACTAGAGCATCCAAAATCGACGCAGGTATGAATCGAAGGGAGGGAGGGGCTCTTACCTGGATCTGTACCAGGGCGCGTTCCGCCGGTGCAGGCGGCGGTCGATGCGGCGAGCTCGTCTGTGTGTGGGTTTGAGGGGAGAAGAACGAAGACGAGATCGGCTTATGCGTTTCCTTCTTTCTTCCGGCCCAAGCCGAGAGCCCGAGACCCGATGAGACGGGCTGAACAGACCACGTTGCGGTTCGACTCGGGTCGTCTGATGAGGAGTCAGGGGAACGGTCCAGATTGCGCCTGGTCTGGTTCGAGGGTTTGGATGCTTTTAAACTGGGGAAGTGGGGGGATTGGACTGTTCAATTCATCTGTGATGGGATTCATTCATGGTTTCATCTTCTTTTCTTTTTCTTTTTGGCAAAAGGAGCTCTAATTATTATTAGGTAGAAGAAGCATTACAATCAGAAGTAATGAGGTCAGATCACCTGAATAGGAGCCCTCGAAATTCATCTTTAACAGTACTTGCACACCTGAATAGGACCCTCCATGCTGTAAAAGCTGACATTTCTTTCATGACCTCGGCCACTCACTGTTTGCTTAACAAAACTCCCGTCCACATTAAACTTTATCTATATGACATTTTTTTTTTTGGCGAATGACCTATATGACATTTGGGGTATCCAACGCTGATCACTCAATTGTTCCCTGTCAGGCTTATGTTTTTTTTTTTTTTGCCGCCATCCCATAGCCAGCCATTCCCCTTCTCATCAGCAACACCTGAACTTTACCGGGGCATGAACTGTGAATCCCTATAGGCTTGATCAAGTCCCTTTGTTCGTCCGTACAATGATCAAGTAGCCCGTCAAGGCCTGTACTCCCTCTGTCCCTAAATAGGTGTTACTGTTGACTTTTTGACATTACATTTGACCACTCGTTTTATTCAAAAAATTTACGCAATCCTCTATCAAATTTTACCATTACGGAGGGAGTATATCTGAACCGGTCCTCTGTTGAAAGAGGCCAGTACTGGCGCATTGCCTGACAGAAACTCAAATGCCAAGGGACACCTGACCACAGCATGGTAGTACACCTATCTCTTCTCCAACACGGCATATAGTTTGATCAAAAAAAAAAAAAAAAACCACCGCATATAGTTTGATTAAAAAAAAGCCACCGCATATAGCACGTGGGTTTCTTTTATAGCTTCCTTTTGCACTTGCTTTATCAAATTATTATCTAATAAAGCAAATTACTAAACCAACGATTTGAAGTTTGAATTCACCTCCATAATCTGTTTTGTGTATATGCTCATCCAACTCCAAGATGTCCCCTATGCACAAGTACCTAACTATTTTGTAAGTTTTTGTCGATGTAGAGGTATTTAAGATTACGCTAGCTAAGTTTATTTTCGTCCTCGTGTTTTTGATGAAAAATTATGCAAATAGCAAAACTAGGTGCGACGACATTTAACTATGTTTCTTTTTTTCAAATTCTCTAAAAAGCAAGGACTCCACCGGTCCCTCTTCTTTCTTTCTTTTTTTTGAATCATCCCCAATTGCTTTGAATTGATAACAACAGATTAAGGCCCTGTTTGGGGGAGCTTCTAGCAGCTTTTGTTCTCCAGGAGCTCCAGCTAGAAGCTCCCCAAACAGCCTTGATTCTCAGAATCTTTACTGTGAAAATCGTGAAAATGAACTGCACCCGAGAATCGACTGGAGGGCAGCTCCCGAGCTTTCCTTCCGCTTTTCCATCGTCTCGCCAACGAAACCACATCGAAACACACCTGCTCTGCCCTCCGGCCTCTCCCCTCCCTCTCGGCCTGCTCCTGGCCTCCGGCCGCTCCCTGCTGCCGGCAGACCCGGCTGCCTCTGTCGCTCCCTGCCCTCCGCCCTGTTCCTGCGACCCCGCCGCCGCCCCCCACTCGGCGGAACCACTCGACGCAGTCGGCAACCTGTTCTTGCAAGCTGCGCCGCCGCTCCCGCTCGCGGCCAATCGAAGCATTGGCGAGCTTCCCATCCACAGTGACGACGAGGATGAAGGCACCGGCAACCTCTGTTTTGGGGGAATAGATGAGAAGGAGGGAGGCAGTGGGCGGCAAATCGCGAGCTGCCGTCCACGATGACGACAGGTAGCAGTCTCTGCCGCCGCACGAGTTGCCAGAAGCCTCCGCTCGCCATGTCCGAGCTTGCCGGGGGCTTCCGCTCGCCACGACTCCTATTTTGACGGCGCCGCCGCCGTCCCCTCCCTCAACGACCCCTCCTCTCCTCGATTCGGTCGTCGCGGATTGCCTACGGCCTCCAGATCTGCAGTAGCCCCTCCTGTGACGTCGTTCAGCGATGACGAGCTCGCCTTGCGCCATCGATGGCCACAAAAGCTGACGGCCAAAGCTATGACGCCAAACAGCCAATTTTGCTTCTAGAGAATCAGCGTTCGGGGAAGCAAGTTTGCTTTTCCAGGATCGTTTGAGAGAAGCAAAAGCTCCCCAAACAGGGCCTAAATCAGTTAAGCATGGGCAAATTAGTTGTTTTTCAACAATATCTTGAATGTAACTTTTTTAGAATAGAATGTTGGTTGACATCTGAAACAAAATAAGTTTATATTATTTATTTTATTAGTTTATTACTTCCTGCGAACCTTCGCAACGGTAAAGCTGTTGCCTGTGGCCATGAGGTCATGGGTTAAGTCCTCAATCCTCAACCAGTCTTGCAGCAGAAATGCAGGGAAAGGCTGCGTACAAAAGACCCAAAGTGGTCGGATCATTCCCAGACCCTGCGCATGCGGGAGCTACGTGCACCGGGCTGCCCTTTTTTATTACTTCCTGCTAAGCTCCTTTTAGCCATCCCAAATTACTTGTCATTTGCTGTGGGAAAGAGATCAAATGTTATTGTGAAAAAGAAAAAAAAAACAGTGTCAGTTCGGTGCAAGCGTGGACCTGTCGTGGAGGAAAAAAAAATGCGGACGTAATATAGCAAATGAATGTGACACAGGTCCCTTCAATTCAGTTTTTGTTCGCAGCTGGTTCAGACTTCAGATCACGCTCAAGGATGTTTCTGTACAATAGACGCATAATTTCTCAGACTGACACTCGAGGAAAAATTTCCGAGCATACTGACGATCAAGAGCCCGAAGTGACAACTATACAACGAAGTGAGAACTGACCTATATTTGGACGAATGAGACCTGACACTTTACTAACACAAATTATTAAGACCAAATGCAGGAGCCAGTCACACATATCAGAGCGAGAGCTGCACCGTGTACCTGCGCTCTAGTAGCTGAGAGGAAGTCTTGATCAGATCACACGAAAATGACGCGTGTTGGCATCGATCAGCATGAGTGTTCCGAAACTTGATGATGAACCAACTAGACTGTGAATGTGTCTGGAGTTTCCACACTATATACTGTGCCAATATCCACGATAGTTCAATATCCTAGTTGTGTGCAGCAGCGATCATAGTTCTTTCAGCGACGAAGCTGGCGTTGCACGGAAGTTCATCCAGCAATGGAACTGAACAATACAAAAGATTCAGAACAGAGGAATACAATTAAACACTTACATGCAAAACAAGTTGAAAAACGAGTTCTATTCTCTGTTCTCAAGGACTTGACGGAGAGAGAGAAAGGAAAATTTTGAGGATAGATAAGCCTCATTTGCCAAAGGCTCAAAGCCACTTAAAACAAAACTAGTTTTATCCTGCATAGCTCTTGAACTATCCATCATCCTATTTAACCTATTTTTTCCAGCATACGTTTTAAAGTTCCAATTTGATATCTGCATGGTAAAATTTGATATTGATTCAGGACAATCCAAATACCATCCATTTTCCTAGGGACTTAATCAAGCAAGCAACATATCAGAAATTCCATCATAAGCCCCACCCTCTATCATAATGGCTACCAAAAAAATTTTCGTCCAACAGCAAATGATAGAAAACTGATGATGAATTAAGAATACCTAGAAGCAGATATGCTGAAGCATGAATGACCTCGTCTTGCCATCTGGTGTAAGACCAATGCTCCGCATTTTTGTATACACCTTGTTGGCTAATTCTGTCTTGCCTCTCAAACAGAGCCCGTGGATGACTGCATTGTAGATAGAAGAGTCTGGTACGACCTCCTGTAAAGTTCAAAATTTATCAATGGATAAAACAAGAAATGTGATTGGAATTTGAAAACACCAAAACAGCGACCAAACCGGAGGAATAATTTCGTTTTGAAACTCACCAAGTAAAATAAGATGCTCCAGAAGTTTGATGTCATCATGCATCGATACATTATTGTTCCACAGTTCTTATTAGTCAGTAATTTATATACGTTATCCTTAATTTATCAGTCAGTAATTCAAATCAAGGGTATGACAAGAACAACAAGTAATTTATATTAAAATCAAAATTTACTTTCTAAACATAGATGGATCCAACCCATGTAATATATCAATGTCTAAGAAGCTGAAAGAATGCAAAGGCCAAACAGCGGAAGTACAGATTATAACTAAACTATGACGACTGTAAAGAACATAAATCGACTGGAGAAATACATGGGAAATTCATTGGCAACCAGGAGTTCCCGCGCCCCCATTATAAAAAAATGAGATAATTTGACACATCACGCATAGAGTCACGTTAACATGCAAAAGATCATTTTCGAAATCATCTTTATATCCAGAATTAAAAAACACAAGTGACACTGTTTGTAGATGATGAGCAGATAGATTCTTTTCCATTTTGTTTCTGGGCATCTAGGACGATTTCAATGCTGAATTTTTTATGTAACTACTTAAGTTCACAAAATATAAAACCGATTACTGAAACACCTATGCAGCTATGCACAAGAAGCTTTTCATAGAACCGAAAACACACACACCTGAGGAAGTTAGCCAAGGCAAGAACCTATTTCGAACTACCAATTCCTATGGTATTGCTCCCACATCTTTACTGATCATACCGTAACTACTAACTACGGCATACACCAAACGTGGAAGCATATCTAATCATACATTGTCGCCACAAACCCTGGAAGATTGCCATACACAGTGGTGACCCACCCTGGCCATAACTAAGCTCCACCGGTAGCCATAGCCATACGATCAAGCAGGGATAATGTAGCTACGAAGAACTATTGTGAGAGTACCGTCCATTCTATACGAACCCACACTAGAGCAAATGGAAATTTAGTTCTTCTTTGGCTGGTACAACAAAAGAACAGGCAAGAGTGAAAGTATTACCTCTAATATCCTCTACTTCAGTCCAAAGAGATCCCCAGATGCAAGCTCGTATAACAGATAGAAGTGTAAATGTGTCCGGCGAACAACCTTTATGAGTCATACGCCGGTACACCTTAAGAGCAACTTCTGGCTTGCAAGCAACCTCACAAGCACGTATCACATGATTGTAAGACACTGCTGATATTTTCAGTCCGCTTTCTCCATCATCCACAACAGCTGCAAACCATGTTCCCATTGACCAAGCCGTTCACACGACATCAAAGCAATGTTGTAGAGATGATCATTTAAGACTGATGGATGCTTAGACTTAATTCCTTGGAAAAGCTCTAGGGCATCCCAACATCGACCAGACCTATATAATGCTGACAATAATGCACTCCATGTATATTGATCAGGCTTTAGGCCTGAAGATGTTAGCATACGGTACATCCTAAAAGCAAGCTCCTCTTGACCAGCCTTCCCGAGTGCATTGATCATTGAATTCAACAAAATGATATTTGGTTTCATGCCAACATTCAGCATCCTGCTAAATGTGGACAGTGCAAACTCCCACATCCCTTCTTTGGTGCAAGATGCAATGATGGCCTTCATTATGTCTTCGCTCGGATCAAGTCCTTTCCGGAGCATTTCCTGGTAAGCAGCGATTGCTAACTCAGACTGTCCACATTGCACAAATGTGCTGACTAGCAAATCATAGGTCATCAAGGTTCCACTCAAGAATTTTCCTCAAGACTTCTCCATAATTTCTCCACTTGCCTCCAGTCTTTTGCTCGTCCACATGCAGATATCATAGTATTGTAAACGATCACATCGATGATTTTCTTTGAATCTTCTTCTTCTTGGATCTCACCGAACAGTTGTAATGCAGAAACATAGCCTTCAGTGCCTGCAACAGCCTTGAGTATCAAGGTATAAGTGTGCCCTGTTGCTATTCCTTTCCCCTTCATGAACTCAAACATCCTCATTGCATCTGGGAACGAATTTTGACGAACAAAGCAGGCCAAAAGGGAGTGGCTTGCAGGCATGAGCGCTTGGACGCAATCCTGATGCCCGCATTGAATCGAACAGCTCAGTGGCACTCCTGACTTTGTTGGATTGGCTGAGCCTTATCAGCCTTTTCGACAGCGTCTCCTCATCCCGCTCCTCCAAGAAGTGCAGCCTCGACCCACGATGCTCAGATATACTCTCCGGCTGCGGCACCGGCGCCGAAGGAGCCTTTCTTGCGCTCACCTCTAGCTTCTCCACAACGGCCGGCAGCCTCGCCGGACGGCGACGTAGCCCTCGAATCTTGTCGCCATCGAAGCCATCAGCACCGTGCACTTCACCATTCAGGCCCCAAACCCCCACATCGGCGTCCTCCTTGCCGGCGACCTCGGACTCAAGAACGCATGGAGCCGCCTTACAAACGCACCCTCCGGCCGTAACCATGGTGGGCTTTGGAGCTTTCACCTGGAAGGAGTTGTCACCTCTGCACCGGCTTCCGTTTTGCAGACGGCATCTTGTGCCATGCCCACACCGTTTGCTGCGCAGGGGCAGTTCTTGGCTGAAGGAGCGGCGGCTCGTGCTGCAGCCGCTCCAAACCGTAGCCATGGCCGCCGTGGATGTTCACGAAATCCAAAGATTTCATCAACTGGAGAGGAATCTGTTTGCTGTTCCGGAAGAATCACCAATCCAGGAAAGGGAATTGGATGGAAATCTGGCGGAAAAAAAAAACAGTCTTGCAGTTCAGATGGATTGGAGACAGAGTAACCGCGAGAGGAGCGCGAGGCAGAGGGAATGGGCGGAGCAGTGGATGAGGATTACAGATGAATCCGTTGAGTTCGATGGGCCTGAGTTATGATAGGCCTAAATATTTGGCTTGGCCCGAGTATCCAAGTCCAAACACCGGTTAGGCCCGGTGTCGTGTTTATTTTCTTCGCGGGGTGATGATCCGCCGACCCTGATTTTGCCGTCAGTAAGCTCCATTTACAAGTGGAGTTTTCAAAGAAATTTGATGTGGTTAAATTGTTTTCACGTAAAATTTGACGAACTGAGGCGAGCGGCACGACGACGGGATTGAATTTACCGTGTTCCTCATTTCGTAGCTACTCAATAAGACCGATCCCTTTCAGCCTTGTGGCCTTGACCGTGTGAACAGTCCATGCTAAATAGTCCTCTCGTTACGAGAGTCGAGAACACATCAACACGATAATGAGAACCGATGTATTGCGGACTTCCATTTCTTGATACTGTCCGTCTCATCTGTTTGACCTTTGGTTACTCATGCAAGAACAAAACCCAAGTGAATCAGAATCCCTTTTTTTTTTTTTTTGAGAAAGTGAATCAGAATCTTTTGGTAGGACAGAATAAACACCAAACTTTCCCATTAGTTACTTCTGGAAGAATAAAGTGGCTTATTTCAAAAGCGCAAATCTAGCATTCAGCTACCATCACGGAACAAATTCAGCACTTGGTGGCGACTAATGAAGCAAATGTTCTCCCTTTTAGATATTCCAAGAGGCAAAGCATAATGAAAAACAGAAACTTACGAGAAACAGGTTCGAACATTGAGCTGCCATCTGTACCTATGTTCATGGTACAGGAACCTTGCACAGTTAGCAAACGTGACCCACAAGGCTGCTGATCTGCATCAAGGAAAGTTATTCCCTGGATTGTTCGAGGTACCACGCTATCAGCTAGCTGTTTTCAGAATTCAGGCAACAACGGAAACGGCGTGGGCGAAGCACAACGCAGGGAGGGAAGAAGAAATATCAAATGCGAGGTCCAAAAGCGATCCCATTTCCATCCCTTCTGCCTGCCTCCAAGACAACAGTTTCCTTGCTCACTGCCTGCTCTTTCACCACCCCTATCTATATACAAGCAAAGCAGTTTTTAATACAAGGCTTTCGCTTAGTTCTCAAGCTTGGTGTGCCTTAGAGCTATTGGACTTCTCTACAAATACCTTTGCACGACATGGATGGCGACTTGAAGAAACTTAGGTAAACACCTGCATGAGACATCATCTCGAGCTGGATTTGCTGAAGCATTTGCTCTTTGATCTGTTTGTGCTGGCTAACTGTGAGCTTCGAAATGCTTCTTTCTCATGTCATATTATAGCTGTAGTTTAAAGTTGTTGCTGTTAAAAGGTTTCTATTTTCTTTTCCAAGTAAAAGGATTGCTATTGGTTTCTTGGGACTTTGTGGTTCAAGCCTTTAGCAGAATAGAGAGCAAAAAGGGGGAAATAGCTCAGATGGTTGTAATCATTAGATATCAGCTGATAATAAGTTGCCCAACATTTTTGCAGGGTTCGGTTTTCTGGATTAGGAAAGGGAGACAGAAGTGGTAGCCAGACTTCAACGACACCGCCGCAGGAAAGCACGGCTCTCGGACGAGGTAACTGATTGATATTTGATCGTTCGGCTTTAACTGTTTCACAAACACGGAGAGCATAGAAAGGATCTGTACTTTGATGATCATAAAACATTGTGAATCTATTTCGCTATAAAAACATCATTAATCTAGATCATAGATAGAAGATGCAATCGTGTTAAAACTGCTAATAACATTCCATTGCTATAGCGCTATTATCAAATCACAAAATCTACATTGCAGAAGCAAGTTAGGGAATTTTCAAATATTGAGATGTTCTGAATCCTTTTCCTTAAATAAAAGTCTGACTCTTCAAATAGACAGATTTGGAATCCAACCATAACTACGAGACTTTGTATTACTCACTGACCCAATTTTTTATGAAAGAAATGGAATCAAAAGAAAGATATCACAAATTAGCATTGCAATTTCCAGCGGAAATGAGCAGTGGCGGGGAATACGATGCTGCATTCGCAGCTACCATTGCAGCAGCAGCATACGCCATTGCTGCACGAGAAGAGAAACTTGCAACTCAGAAGAAGCCTATACCCATAGAGGGGGCACCACCTGCCCTGACACCAGTCAAGAGAGCTGGAAGCATAAAAAAGCCTGCAGGAGGCAGCAAAATCTCCAGCTGGTTTAGTGGCAAAGAGCCTGAAGAAGATGAGGACGGGCCAGGTTGTGTAAACATTACCAAATTTACCCAAATCTTCTAGTACTATTGTAAAACTTGCAAATCTCCTGTGACCATGCTGCAATGCATATCATTTCAGTCAATGTATCAGTACGAAGGCCACTGAAACCAACACTTGCAAAGCCTGAAGACACGGCTTCAGATTTTAAGGTTCCACCCAAGACGATTGAATCTTCTCTTAGCGTAAAGAAGGGTTCAGGTTCTTTCAACAAATCAGCAGACAAGAAAGGGAGCAAGAAGTTCCAGCAAGAACAAGCAATTCAAAAGGCGCCATCTACCGTCAGGCCAGCAACATCATACCATTCTGGACGGAATGGAGACACTGCTATTGGTGGAACAGGAAGCAAGACTGAACAATGGGAAAAGGCAAAGCTCGCAAGAATTAGAGAGGAGTAAGTACGATTTATTTTAGACAAACCTGATCAATTGATGGAAACTACGCTGATACGATATAATAAATGTAGGTATGAAAAGATGATGGAGACCATAGCTGAATGGGAGACTGAGAAGAAGGTGAAAGCGAGACGCAAAAAAGAAACAAAAGAGGTTTCTCTGTTGATTCATGGTTTAAAGAACAATGCAATTTTATCCAATATTCCAATCTTTGAAAATATATAATTTTCTTTCAGAAAAGCATATTAAAAAAAAATTGTGGTTCAAATTATGAATGAAAGAAGAATCAATTGAGGAAGTTATCATGATAAATCATTGAATGAGGGCATGGAGGAAACTGATAAACTGAACTCTTGAATTGCAGGCTGAGTTGGATAGAAAGAGAGCTAAAGTACTGGAACAATACAACCTGGAAATGTCAAGGATCAACAAAATTTCTGGAGGAGCAAGGTCAATGGCAGAGGAAAGGAAATATAATGATGAGAAAAAGATCAGAGACAAGGCGAACAAGATGCGTTCGACAGGAAAGCTTCCCCGCACATTTGGTTGCTTTTGAGAACAGTTCTATAATGAAAACGATTGGAACTGGATTAAGGATGTGGCTTGAAGCCTGTACCAGACACAAAACAACTATGCACTCTGTTGTATTGTATGTATTGTATTGTAATATGTACAAGAGGGTTTACAACTCGCATAATTCCAATCGGAGCAGAGAATGAAATAAATACTTTGTAACATTGTGGCTGCAGGTAGATTCATGACTGATGAATGTTCCGTATGGCAGCATTGATACTTTTACATTCAAAATCCATTATCTTCATCCAGTTCTCAAAATCCCCGATTTCCTGCAAGTAAAATTGAACAATCAACGATTCAGCAACGGCATATGGGAAGCAATCCTGATAGAATTAATCAAACCAAAACTGGCGAATAATAGTCAGCTTTCTAGCTTTAATCATCCCAGAGAAACTATCTCTCTAATCAGGGTATGGTACGATTTAGATGTATCATTGGCAAATGTAAGGTAAGAAACTGAAAGCAGCAGCCTTTTCAACATAGTAATATCTGTTGTAAAATTGTTGTACTACTGCGAATTATTGTAAGGTTTCCCTGAGTTCATCATGTGTCAGAACAAAAACGATGGATGAACGAGTCGTAACCCCGTGAAATTGACAATTGACATGGCCATAAACAGAAGCCTGAGGGCATGCGAATGGAGTCATGGTCAATCACCTTGAGAACTGAGTTGATTTCGTTGGTGGCAGCCAGCCACTGATCCGTCTGCTTCCTGTACCGAGAGATAGTACCGAGCAGCGCCCGTGCTTCAAGCTCAATGCGCTTCTCGTTGACGAAGAGCTCGTGCACTCCGCTGTCGACCGTGTCCACGAGGATATCGGCGACCCGCACAGCGCTTCTCATGGCATCCTTCTTTGCGTTCTCTGCGAGCGCGTATGGAGATAAAGCGTCATCGATTTGTTCTTTCACTTGATTTGAGCAAGATTCGTAGTAACAGCCAATTGAAAGAGGAACTGTTGAAGTCTGGCGAAATCTAGGGAATATGGAGGAATCGACCACACGAACTAATAAGTGTACAGACTACAGAGAGGAGGGGCAACCAACCAGTCTGTTGGCGTTGTCGAAGCGATTGGTGGTGATGATGATGCACGATCTGGGCCAGCGCCTCTTCCAGGTCCTGCTTCCCACCTGTCGCCGCCGCTGGCTTGGCTCCGGCCATCCAGTCCCTTCCCACCCCCCGCCTCGTTCCCTCGTCCTTTCCAATCGCCGGCAGTCGTCCGAGCAACTTGAGATGCTTGGGTGGCCGATGGTACCGGGGCGAAGTACCAGTCGTAGGCACGAAGGCAGTGGACCCCGGCGTACCGGTGGCGGCGGAAGTTTCGGCTCCGGAGAGCGGTGCAAGGGCCCCGGCGGGGCGGGAGGCTGGGCGGTAGAGAAGGCGACGCGGGACGGCGGGAGCCGGAGGCGGAGGAGACGGAGGGGATCGGGGTCTCGAGATGGGTCGGGCGTGGCAGCGATCCGATAACTGTGCGAGTTGAATCAGACAGGCAGGAGAAGGACGTCGGGCGTGTACTGTAGTTTCTACAGTGATGTGAGTGTGCGATGCGTGTATAGAATTGTGTCCAACATGCAGCACATTGATGCATTCCACTGAAATGAAACATAAACATGTTCTAACAGAAACATATGAAAGGTTTTGGTTAAGGGTGTGGAATTGATGGGTTACAGGAAAAGGTACACATTTGAAAGAGAACAATTTCAGGAGATCCACCACGCGGAGTGTTTAACAAATACTAACAGAAACATTGCGAAATTCAAACTGAAGCAAGCCCAACCAAAACCTTCCATTAGCATTACGGAAATCCAAGCCAAAAAATAGCACACTTGGTCTCTGTGTCAATCGATTTTCAAGGAAGTAAAATTCACAGCACTCTTTCTAGGAAACACATGGACTAAATCTTTTTTTTTTTTTATGGAACTCATTGACTATATCTTGTCTGGAAGCCTTTGCAACAACAGTTATTGTAGGGTAGTCTACTGTACAAACTATACAAAATCCTTTCTGCCGGGTCCGATTATAGAGCCCACAAAAGAAAAGCGGTCCAACGGATGAATGCAAACTTGACAACCTTTGAAAGAAACTCATGTTCTATTGAACTTCCTCAGGTGCATTTCCTTGACCATCGTGAACTGGAACTTCAGAATTACCAGCTTGTTGTGTTGATGATGTGGGTTTGCCATCCTGAAGAGAGATCACTGTTTCAAAAGCACCAACTAAAGCCTTTACCTTGCTTTTCCTGGACTCCACGAGTTTGCTTGCAGTTTCTTCGATCACGTTATTGAACAATCCTTGAGCATCTTTCTTATCTTGTGCATCTTGATGTCGCAGTTTCACAACAGAAGATTCGACGTCTGGGTTTGCAGGAATCGCGTTGTTTGTGTTGCTCCTCTTGTAAATCCTTCTTGCTGTTTGGCTTTGACCATTTGAAACTTCAATGGCAGCCTTTCTTCTGAACTTCAATCTCCTTGGGCCACTACTGTCTGGTGGGAGCTCTAAAATTTTACCTCTCTTGAACCTCAATTTATAAGGTGTGGCATTAGCATCATCCAGTTCAAGAGCTGTGATTCTTCTTGTTCTTTGATCACCAGCCTTCAGAGATTCATCCCTATTTCTATTGACACTTGCCTCTTCATCTTCTGTACCAGATTCATCTGATTCACTGAATTCAAAGTCATATTCTTCGTAAAATTCATCACCTGATAGTTCTTCCGGTGACTGCAGAATAACAATCCTAGACTTCAGTCCCTCCAATTCGATATTTTCAGTACCCACACTTGCTAAAGCATCAATTTGTACGGTAGAATCACTTGGTTCAATTAGCATGGACTTAGGCTCCTCTAGAAGTTCACCGTCTGATGATGTTTCTGAAATTGGCTGGCATTGAGAAGCACAATTATCCATTCCACTGTCCAGAACTGCATGAACCTTGTCAGTTTTAGCAGCTTTTTCAGAAGCAAAATCAAGGGAAAACTCAGGTTCCTCAGCATGTTTCTCATCAAGTGCCAGTATTTCTGGAGATCTTTGAATGTCTTCATGAACTCCTACTTCTTCCTTATCATCTGCATTTAGTGGCTCCAAACACAGGTAACCGTTCATGTGAACATCTTCAATTTCTGAATTACTTTGAGTTAATGCAGGGTTATATGCATCTGCATTTTCCACAGTTGTTAATTGCTCTGATAACTGGCAAAGAGATGCATCATCTGTTTGGTTGTCTTCATACTTTAAAGCTAGACCATCCATAACATTCTGCTCTGCCAGTTCATGTCCTGGATCAGATTCACGTACCACGTCAGTTAATTCCTTGTCATCTAATGACTGCGGCAAATCAAGAGCGGTGTCACTTTCCAGGGAGGCTTTCCCTACTAGTGCTTCACTCTTTTCAATGCTTCCCAACTCATCATCATCGGAATTGGATTTGTTGGTACTTGATTCTTCTGGTGCTGGTCGAGAGTTGCCTACGCATTCTGTGGCATCTGAAGACAGCTGTGCAGGTATTGACTCCACAGTGTTGGCTGTAACATGCAAATCTTCTTGTATTCCAACAAAAGTAGACAAATTGGTTTCCATTGAGAAAGATGGTCTGGAGACATCCGAGCCTTCCTTCCCATTTGTCTTTGCATTGCTTGACCTTGTAGGACTTCGACCAGGTTTTGCACGCACTCTCGTAATAGTTGCTGACGGAGATGTAACATTTCCCTTTGGAATACTTTTATCTTTCAAAGAAACTAGATGATGAGTAGAAGCCTGAGATGTAACAGACCCTTGCTTAATTGTGTTGAGCTTCGTGGGAGATGAAACAGGCCGCTTAAGCGACGATTGCTTAACTGTTGTCACTTTCTCCACAGATTTGGATTTCTGTGGCAATTTCTTCTCTTGAACCTTCAACTTCTCAGAATACATGGCCCCCTTGGATGGCACTGCTTCCTTTTGTCACATTTTGCAACTCCATTTGAACATCTCAGATTTATGGGGGCCTTCTCTGCAACCATTGAGTGCTTCGTTCTGCCATCAGAGTTTAAATTTTTTTCCTCAGTTGATGTAGCTGTACGTGGAACCAAATGCTCATTGGATGCAACACATTTACGATTTGCTGATGTTAACTTAGGCGCAACCCGTTCAGCTTCTCCCAGAGATATACTGGACTTGGCTAGTGATAGACTCCTGTTCCTGACATCCTTGGACCTATCCAAGATAGTTGATCTGTGCAATGCCAAGCTATTCAGCTGATTAGGAAGTTTCTTTCGTCTTCCTCCTGAAAACCTCGGCTCCTCTTCAAAAGGACTTTTATGACCATACTTGCATAAATCATGGCATGAGCCTGTTGAAGCTCTGAGATAATGAGGTACGGTCTTCTCACGCTTTTTTGATTCTGAAGGTGAAGCTGAACTCATGGCTGTTGTGCCACCAGGTGAACTTTCTTCCAAAACTTTGGACATTTAGGCCTTCACGTAGCTGAGATAGCTCCAAATAATAAATGTATTATTTTTGCAATATCCTGTTGCAATAAAGGGTATATGTTATTTCAAGGGGTTGCACATTCACATTAGATAATTAGCAACAAATATTGAACTAGTTTCAGACTTCCAGTCATCATAGAAAACCAAATACAAAGTAGAGCTATGATCAATAGATGGTTAGCTTTTTTCGATCACATCAGGAGAACTTCTCATTTTCTTTTATTGTTGTGTAATTTTGTTCATGCTTTGCTCTACAAGAGGTGCTATCTCAAACATTACTTAAGGTATCATCACACCAGTAGCATACCTCTTAAAACCAGAAACCAAAATGTGCTCCTTAATCAGTAACTATCGAAGAGTGCATCCAAATACAGCGATGAATTGGCCTGAATTTGAGAGGAAGCAAGGTCATTAAGACAGGAATATTACCATAGCCATCAATCACCAAAAAAAAAAAAAAAAAAAAAAAGAGCCCATCATCGCCAGTTCGCAATGCAATTTATTCCTTGACCAACTGTGATCGCGCGAACCACATCAAAAATGCTACTTTATTGAGGATGAACAGGGGGAAAGCTATAAAAGTAGAGATCGACTGAATCAACAAAACGACCAGAATATAACAGAACACCAATTAACAATTCAACTCTCTCCAAACCTAGCGTACAAGAATGTGCAAAAGGGAAACATTTGTAAATGGATCTATCCCTGTCATGCTTGATACTATATTTCTCGAACACGTCAAACTTGATACTATAAAGAGGAAAATCAGTCTACAGCCTACAGGCCGTTCTGTACTGGGGAATTTGGATCCAGATCCTTGAAGCAATCCGCCACGTCCAAACTTCCAATGGAAATTGAGCAGAGATCCCTCCAAGATCCCACTCCTCGACACATATTTCATCCAAACTACCGATCATTAACAGAAGCAACTTTTTCCTAGCAAGCTGTCCTAGGCCGCACTGCTCCACCATTGATCTTTCCAGCTCAAGGCTGCAAGGACTAAACGGGTAAAAGCGCCCAAAATACCAACCATTTTATTGCCCCTGAAACAAATCACTGACCGGAGCACATGAATTTTGAAAGATAAAATCCCATCTTTTTCGAGCCAGCCAAGGCTGTCTGGACTGTTTTATCTGTACTCTGCTTTCTCTTCTACCTTACGCAAACAGCATAAATGACCAAGTAATTTTGCATCCTGACAGCAGCCAGCTTGAATGCGAACAGAACAGACTGAAATACCACGACGTAACGACTTTTACATCACGACTTATATTTCTGCGTCAATTTTTGCTATTCCTCAACAACCAATAGAGTTGTTCCGAGCGGCGGACAAGACAACATTTACGCCAGCCTAGTCAATCCCAGGAAGCAAACCAAACCAGAGCGCGAAACGCAAGAAACCATCTTAACAGCCATCCTAACAGCCGAATCAGAGGATCACACGAACCTACGCAAAACCCCACAGGAGAAAGGAAGAAAAGGTCGTACCTTCGATAGGAGGCAGAGGCCCCCGGCGGAGCCCTCCGCCCTCGCAGCAGCAGAGGAAATCGAATCAGCGACGGCGGAAGAAGAGGTGGCGGCGGCGACGCGACTGATTGGGCACGAAGGCGGGCAGGTAGCCAGCAGCGGCAAGCCACCCTTTTCTTCTGGAGGAGACGGGGAGAGGGGAGAAGGGGAATCCTGCTTCGTGCGCGCTACTAGAAGAAGGCGTAACCCGATGGCGGCGGTGGCCGTTCCGTTCGTCTTGTTCAGTTTTCCGCGTCCTGCCAGCGTTATTTGGCGTTGGCTACATAAACGACTGTGCTGTTTACAGATAGTACAGGCATGCAGCTGGCAGCTGGGGTAGCTTTTGGCAACTTTCAAGTAGTTCCCTGTAAATTTGACAAATAAAGTTGAAGCTGTAATGCTTTTACGCCGACGCTGTATTAATTAAGAATTGAAAAGTCATTTAATTTAGGATGTAACAACATCACACAAAAACGATTGGGAGCCTGCAGAAAACAACGAAGAGTTTCTCGATCGAAGATGGCAGTTATGTGTTGGCGAATTTGTTTGATTTTGGGGTTAAAAGCTTGTAGATATTTTCTAAACCCTCAAGTTACAAATGCATAGCTCTGTCTACTAATATAGCAGAGTTGGCGTGCCACCATAAGACAATAAAAACATAAAAAATATAAAGCATTTTCTCTGTCTCAAAGAAGATAAAAAATGAGATAAAATGCAGAATAAATACAAGAAATGCTTCAAAGCGGTAAAAAATGAACAGATGCAAAAGAAGAAGACATTAACTTGAAATTAGTTTTTTTACAAAAGACATTGGGGTGTGAATTTTTTCTTTTAATAACGGCTTCTCTGGGGCATAAATGCATAGCTTGGACCTGAACAATTTATTTCCACTTGATCTAAAAAAATGTCTGTTCACATCTTAAAACGAAGAATTCAGGTCGCGTGGCTCTTTTGCACGTTCTTGTATTCCTGTGTGACGTGCAATTATTCGTATCAAATTTACCAGTTCTCTAAATCACGCAATGCGACATAATAAACTATTATTTGTGTTGGCCAGACCTATTAAACCGTTGGAAAGTAGAAGTTAGGAAAAAGATACTAGGGGTGTTGATAAACTTCTTCTTTTGAACTAATCTCCGTTGGGATTTTAGTATTCTAATTCTAATCTAAGGTGTTACGTACGTGCGGAACTAAGGTGAGGTGGTAGATCACTAACCAAAAGGTCCCCTTTATTTGATCAATTCAGAAGGTATTTACCCGCAACAAAAAAAAAGAATATGATGGTATTTACATGTGAAAGCCTTGGATTTGAAAGCCTTGGTATTTTACACGTAGCAACTAATAAGTCAGACCATGTTCGTGCGTGTTGCTTGCTGGTCAACCATTTACCACTGACTCTAAGGAGCGATGCGCGTGCGTCTCCATTCCAAGCAGGTGCGCATCCACCTTCGCCCTCGAGTCTCGACTGAAAAAACGTGTGACTAAGGTGAGACACCAACAATCAATCAGCAGCACGACATCAATCGATGGGATCTGATCCGATCTTCTTCACTTCCTGCTGTTCATCACATTCTTCACCAAGCCGGGGTGACTTGCACGACTTGCAGATACCGATCTCATGGGCACTGATTGTTTGTGCTGGAATGCTCTAGAGTTTCGGCTAGCCCAAGTAGATTCCCCGGAGTGAACGAACCAGAGGTTTAAAGTATTAGCTGTCCAAGCAGATGCTTATCTGGACAGATAGCAAAACGAAGCTGGATGAACGAACCTAAAAAAAGTTGATGTGGCGGCCGAAAGCACTTAACAACAGTATGAAGTCTCCGCTGAACAAAGTTGCGCCGACGGTTTGGTTGGGTCAGATTAACTAGCGCATTTCGATACAGCAACTTAATTCTCATCATAACAATGCGCTTTACTTTGCCCGCAATTCATCATCAAGGCGAGAGACGTTCAGCCGACTGGTAAAGCCGGACAATAGTACAACGCAACAAATAAAAACTCATGCTTAGGGGCCAAGCAAGGGAGTGAATGGATCAAAGGAGAATATGTCTCGAGATTGTTCAGTCATTGGTGGGTGCCTGAAGAATGATGGCCGTACCTTTTTTTTTCCCTTCATCCCGTTACATCTGCATATGTCGGTGAATCATTCTTATTCCATTTTGCTGGATTTTATCGGAAATGGTTGTGGAGCTTTGCAGATATTCAAATCCGCCAAATGTTCATGCGTGGTATATGGCACCTGGGAGGAGGCTGAGACCTAGCTGAGGAAGAAAAATATGTATGCGCCGAAGTCGGATCTGTTTTGCTACGAAACAAACAAGGCCCAAGAGAGGCAGGCTCTTCGCAACCTACTGAGCTATCTCACAGTCGCAGGATGTGCGATGTGTCTCGTGCAATTTGTCCAAACGCATACTGAAATCACTCTCATCAGTGTCAGGATTTACAGTGGCAAGAGACAAGGGGGCAGGTGAAGTTACCCAAATACTGTTCCACAAGGACTTCATGCTACGGATTTGACAGCACAAAAGAAGCACGGATTGACTAACTGAAGAACCAATTATGGTATGGATGGAGCGTTGGGCCATGACTTTGTGCTTCTGGAAGAAACAGCTTGGCATTGGCAGTCCCACGACAATGTCAGATTCAGATAGATATTTCGATCGAGATCGCCAGTTCGAACAGAAATGCAGGGTCCTGTGTAGGGAGACAACGATCATGGCCGCCGTCCATCGTATTTGATCCTGTATTCCGGCCATTGCCAACATAGGAACGCGCACCGATTTCTCACTCTTATGGGACGAACAGCCTGCAGTTCTCGTCTCCTGAAGCAAATAAGGGCGAAATATGAAGTCGCTCTTGTGCGCGAGGTCGAGGGTCGTGATGCGATTTCTCCTCCGCGAGCTTTTCAGGCCGGCGGCTCAGTACCGCCGTCACCTTCCCCTGGGGGCACGTCCACGACGTCGCAGGAGCTGACGGAGCCCGTGGATCCCCATCAGAGCCCTACCCGTACCTCTCGACAGTATGCGAATCGGGGCGGCACATTTCGGGGAGAGCCGGAGTTCAGGTGCGACGGCGAGATGGCCATCGCCGGCGCCGGCGGCGGGCGCGAGAGGGGAGCAGGAAGACACGGGAGAGAGCAGAGGAGGCGGAGGGGTGATTTTGTAAAACTTGGTAATATATAAGGGGTCAATATGCTAATATTTGGATCGCTATTAATACTTGCGATCCAGTTTAGGAGTTCTTGTGCAAAATAGTGGATCGCGATCAATAGTCGCGATCCAAATCAGGGGTTTATATGTAAATAGCGTTGACTGGCTAGCTACATCCGTTCGATCTTTTGTTTGCGATCCAGATTGATCCCAATCGACGACCCGCTTCAGAGCTCGACTCGCCGGCGGCCGATGGCGAGCCCGCCGGAGTTTCCTCGGCCGCCGCCCCTGCCAATCCACCGCTTATATTCTCCCAGACATTGTCGGACGAGCTCCAATCGGCATGGAAGAGAAGAAGTTGCGGCCGAGAGATCCGGTTCCGCCATGGGCAAGCGAAGCAGATGCCGCAAGTGGCCAAGAACCGCCTGCTCGAGGAGAAGGACGCGCGGATCTGATTCAACCTTCTTCCGATGAGCTCGTCGATGGGCTGCATCACCTCTCTCCTCAACCTCCGGGTCCGTGGTACTGGCGTCAGTAAAGAGGACGTCTGATCACGTCTCCCACATTCTCTCCGATTGCCAGTAAAGAGGACGTCTGATCCAGGTTTGTTTCTACTATGTCCTTCGACTATTTCATGAACTTGTCTCCTTGTATAGCCCTGCGGTTTCGCCGATGCCGACATGCCGCTATGCTAAATTCATGCGACGACGCCCACGAGGTCCGCTTCCCCAAACTCCGGCACGTGGCACTTAATTCGACATGGTGGTTGCCTGAACAGCTTGATCCTAACTCTGCTCTTCCTGTTCCAGTCTGCCTTCGAGAGCCATAATAACCGTTTGCTGTGACCTGGCTATGAAAACTCATTATCGAGAATGCAGAAGGACAGTAGTAGTACTCATATGTGTTTACAGTTGCACACAGCAACATGGTCCTCACAAAATTTTGCTCATTTGCTCCGTCAGTCATAATAGAGCAGTACTACTATGTCTTTACACTTTACACCTGCCCATAACCATATCTGCCTCCCAAATTATGGTCATTGTGTTGTTTGAAGTACTTGCATGTTGTAACTGATCAGCTACTACTTTCAGGGAGCATGGTTCTTTTCTTTTCCCATCTTGAAATGTGGATTTGATGCTAATCCAACCAAGGAAGCAGCTCGTGTTGTGTTCATCAGTGGATCCATTAAAACTACCGAAGCTGGTATGCAGTGCTATCGGCTATTTTGAATTTCCAGCAGGCTCTTATACAGTTATACTGAAAAGCAGAGTATCCCAGGGCTGCAATTGTGGTCAGCAACAACTTATGTGGATGTAATTCAGCGGTTGTGCACCATGTCAAAGGAGAATATCAATGTCTCGAACATGTCAAAGGAGTGCCCCTTTTTTTTTCCGTCGTTGTGCCAAAGAGGCAAAGAGCACATGATAAATTCATTCGATTGGTATAAAACGTGGCATGTTACGGAAATATTCTGCAACCTACTAAGCTCTCACTGTGTCACAGACAGAATGTTTCTTATGCAGGTTATCCAAATGCATGACCTGGTCACTGACAGTAATTTCAGGATTTGCGTGCTAGGAATGTGTTTATTGGTAGTCTTTTCAGTTATGTGGCGTGCATGTTACAAAATACAAACTTCGGTTGGAGTAATAACATTGTAATCGGATCATTTTCTCCTTTAATACAAAGATGCGCAATGCATGTCTCCAAAAGTTTTTTTTAATTAAAAAAAATCAGGATTTGCACTATTAAGAGATCGATGACCAGATGCAGTCATTGCTCCATTGCATTGCTCTGCTGCTTTTACTTCAATGGAGTCCTTCATGCTACTGATCTGACAGCACAAAAGTAGCATGGATCGACTGACTGATGAACTAAAAGCCAGATTTGGGTCCCTCCCAACACTGATTCAGTGTTAGCCCCTCCTCCAACCACCGGCAATTTATCTACTGGACCCCCAAAAAAAAAACCATTCAGTTGTCACAGGTCTGCCAACGATATACAACCAATTCAATCAGACCTATGGTGAATGCGGCTTAGTTTCTGCATGGAACAGCTATGGTGATTGGTCCTAGCTGCGTCGGACACGATTTTCAGCTCCTGGTAGGCCGTCCCACAACCACAACAAAATGTCAGACACTTCGATCGAGCTGCAAGCCAATTCCAGTAGCAACGGGCCCAGTGTTCTTATGGAAACGAGTATGGCCGTGAAGGTGTGACATCATCTAGTTCTCCACCAAGTTACAGCCAAAGGAACGGTTTGTGCGATGAAAAAGAAGCGAAACAAGTTTCAGGATGATGACTATCTAGACGGTGTTTTGTATTGATACGCTGTGGTTACAGTATACGGACTTAATAATTTTGTGAAGGGATTGTCTATACAACACTTGAGTGTTTTAGGAGCTTCCAACACTTGATTTTTCATCCATTCAATTTCAAGATCTATGGCTTAGATTTAGATCTATCTTATACTAGCAAAAAAATTTCAAGTGTTTTCATAGGTTGTAACACTTGAATTTTTGTTACACCGCCACTACTCAAAAGTTACACCTTCACTCTTCAAAATTTACACCAAAACGTCACTGTAATTTCTTTGTAACATGACTGTAATTCTAGCATATGCCAACAATAACTATTGTGTAATAAAAAAAATCATGTTTTGAGAGACCTTATAACATGCAGATTTTTTTTTTTGCTTAAACTCCATCTATAATGCACAAATCTTCACATAAATCTAAATCATTAAAATTTAAGCATATAAGGTATTCATCTGTACCGGCCGTAGACGAAAAAAAATCATACTAGACAGGCCCCACATACAAAACAAAATCCAACGCACACAGGTAGCCATCGGACGTCTAGAAAATCGAGTGTTGCAGAGCGCCAAAACACTCAAGCTTCTGTTAGCTTTTCCGTTTTGTGAAATATGAAAGTTGCCACCACTTTTCCTTTTTGAATCATTAACGAACAAAATATTTACACAAAAATTGACCTCCGAATCGGCCCAGGCTACTAATCCTGGGCTTCCGTGGGCCGAAGGCATGCGACGTTGTTGACCCATGTCCGTGTCGAAGGGCAATAGCCACGGCCGCACGGACACGATCCGGCGTCGAACATAGAGTTTCTATTTAATTCCTCGATCGCTCGCTCGCCGCTGATCCCTGCTCATCCTGTCCCCTTGCTAAACCCTTCCATGTCTCCCGCCTGCGTCTTGCTCGACGACGATGTGCGCCTCGTCGCCAACACGGGCGAAAAAACTCCCGGCGGCGTGAACATGTCGTGTTTCGTTACGTTTGATCCGGCAACGGCGGAAGCCGAAGAGATCGCCCGCCGGAGCGCGACGCCGAAGCACCTGGTGGACTGGGTAGAGGAGGGCAACGTCAGGCTCGTCGTGGACGCCCCGGTCAAACCGCTGGAGATCTACACCGCGTCCCTCCACCTGCCGGCGACGCCCCGCGAGATCGTCGCCGAGTTGCAGGCCTTCCGCGTGGTGGCCGCCGCCGGGAACCTCGTCGTCCTCACCACCGGCCCCGCTCTCCCTTGGATCCCCGCGTCCGGTGAGTACCTGGTCTACGACGCCGACGCAGATGCCCTCGTGCTGGCGCCGGCGATCGATTGGAGCAAGTTCAAGGAGCCCTTCATCACCCGCCGCGTCGTCCTGTGTCGTCATGGCGGGAGCAGCGATTTCAGCCTGGTCCTTCTGTTGCCGTGCTGCTACACTGGCAAGCCCTTTGTATTGGTGTGGAGGTCATCCACTTCCACCTCCAGCCAGCCCAATCAATGCTCCAAGAGTCCCGGATGCTACAGTTCAGTTGGCCAAGGGCAATGGGAGCAGAGGGAGGTACGCGGCCTTTCCGAGGATCTTGCCCAGCGCCCGTTCTCGACGGACGAAGCGTTCTACTTCCGCGGCAGATGGGCTTGCTGGGTTGACCTCGGCCGGGGCATGATCATGTGCGACATGTCGTCGCCTGACCTGGACTGCCACTTCGCGGCCTTGCCGGAGATGACGTGGCTCCGGATGTCAGGGGGCCTGCCGGAGGTGTACAGCACCGTGGGCGTCGTCGACGGCGAGGTCAAGCTCCTGTCCATGGACGGCTTCGACGATGAACGGGTCCCCAGGGACCAGGTCGCTGTGCGCACGTTCACCCTGTCCGTGGCGCCGGATGGCCGAACAACTGAGTGGGTGAGGAACGAAGAGGAGTCGTTTCGAGTTGGAGAGCTCTGGACGGACGAGTCGTTCCTTGCGATCCCCGGGGTGCCGAAGTGCGCGCCCATGTGCCCCGTCCTGAGCCGGAAGGAGCCGGGCATGGTGTACTTCTTCATGAGTGACATTGGCGTTCTGGACAACGGGCACATCGGAACCAGAGGCGAGTTCGTGATCGGCCTGGATATAAGTACAAAGAAGGTCAAGATGTGGAGCAAATGCCCTCCAGGAAGAAGCTACACGCTCTTGCCGTCTTACATTGCCACCGAGTTCCGCGGCCACCCCCTCCCCCATGGTCAAATCTGAATGGTCAGGGCGTCAGGGCTGCCGGTGAGCCGGAAGAACCATGAGACAATTGCACATTGGCCAGAGGGTCAGCCGTTTGAAAATGTGCAAAGTTGATTTAGCGTTCCAAGAGGAGGTTGTTTTCCCCCCGTTTGTGAAGGAAGGAAAAGGAGTATGAGTTCTGCAAAGTTTTCTGTAAATGCAGCTCAGTGATGCAATTATTTAGTTCCCTTGTCTTCCTCAATTGTCAAATATGATGCACTTTTATGTTCCTGAATTTCATGGGCAAATGTAGTTGTTACCTAACGCAAGTGCCAACTGACCTTCTTGATTGTTTATATATTCTTGCTTAAAAGGACTCAACAAACACATGGGACATTTGAGGCATCCAAGCAACGTATCCTAGCATCAAATGTTAGATTCAGATCGGATCACAAACTTACTGCTCTGCACTGAAAGTTCGACTTAACAGTCTGAAAATAGAGGGTTACCATGGAAATTTAACGAGCCAACACTTCAGGCCGCACCTTTTCCTGGGCGTTGCAGAGGAATAAAAGCTAGTGTTTTCGCTGCTTTTGTTCAGCAAAGTGCAGATATTGAGCGATGTTTGTAACTAAAAACAGCTAAGAATTTCTCATAACAAGAAAAAGGGCCAGGAACTTGAGATAACAGCTTTTTTGCTAACATTCCTTTGGAAAAAAACAAATACTAGCTTGCATACATAAAGTGAAATCAAATAGCAAAACTCTGCAAGGCGCCAACTCACACAGGCTATAGGAAACAGACTGTGTACTCAGCATCATTTAACATGTAGTACGATTATGCACTCAGCATCATTTCATTCTGCCAATTCCTCTGTTACTCTCCGAGCGCAAAGGCGGTGGCGTCGAAGCTATCAGAGAGGCCTGTGCCGGTCTTGAAGGTGACCTTCTCCGGCGAGGTCTCGGGAACATACACCTCGACAACGCTGAGCCAGAGCATCAACTCCTTGGTCTTGACACCGGTGATCTTCCTTAACTTACCCTTCTCGACGAATGCCGTCACCTCGGCGGCATAGGACACGGTCTGCTTGATCTTCTTGAAGGTGTGCTCGACCTTCTTCTTCCCCTGCACCAGCCACATGAACCCTGTGGCACGGTTGTATCCAAACTCCTGGATGTCCTCGAGTGGCAGCAGGCCCTTGGGGAGGCCCAGCTCTTCCAGCAGCTGCTCGGACTTCTTCTTGCATGTGGCGTCTCCGGTGACGACCTCTGCGCCAGTGCGGTGGCTCTCAGTTTGTGACGCCATTGGGTTGCAGTCTTCTACCAAGGTGGTTTCAAACTGTTAGTGGATACTGTGCAGATGAATTGAGCTTGGTGTGATGGAATATGAGATATGTGTCCACTTTATATAGAAGTCTGGGGGCTTGTGTTGGTCTACTTTGGCAGTGAGTGGAATCAGCTAGCTAGAATTCAAAGGTAACGGAAATGGACTCATGTGGCTAATAATATACTGTAGCACAGATTCACAGGTAGCCATGTCTGACTTTCTGACCATTCATGTATTTTCATACACGCAAAATCACTGAACAAGTCAAGAGAGGCGTGACTACTTGTAATTGTTCAGAGCCTTAGCGTGTAAATGACACGGCAGCAAGTCTTATCATGTCATAGTAGTATCAAAACAGTTGGCACGCCACTACTGACTCAACAATCTATTAACTGGGCAGCCAGAGATGACCGACTTGCTTGACACGATTGGCAGTCTTATACTACAGGCACCACCAGTTCCCTGTTACCAAATCAAAGCTTCAGATCTCTCCATGCCGTGTCTAGTGGAGTTGTAATTTTCGGTTCATTGCATGTTGCAAATCTGTCAATTATGATGATGAAACAGAGCTACAAAACTATCTTTTGAAGCTATAATTTGGGTTGTGGTGAGCCACAATACCTGAAACTTTTTGCGCTCTGAACAAGCTCTGAAGTGTGATCCCTGACGAAACTGAATTGAACTTAACAGCATTATCTCTTAGAAACATTAGTTCCTCGGTCTGGAGCAGAGCTTCACCCGTCAATTTGCGCCTAGTTCTCATAAGAAAATATTCGGGTTCGGAAAAACTTAGCAAATTGAAATTTCTGAATTTTTTCCTGAACATTACACCAAAAGGGGGTCCTGACTTCTGACAATCACATGATGACCAGAGATTGCACATAAAATGGGCAAGTTTATTTGTTTTGCTATCCATACAGAGTTAAGTGATCAGATTTATTTCACCGTTTTTGCAGATAAGAGCAGGAAGCAAATTCTACATTGCATTCGGTATAAATGGCACAAATAACTGTCCCACATCCTAAATCGCTGCACTGCAGAAGCAGAAACCAAATACGAATTCACGAAAGATAGAACTATCATGCACATCAACACACCCAAACCCGCATCTGCGTAGGAGGAGATCATGGCGGTGATCATTTTTTATATCGAGAGACTAGGAGATCGCCTCCTGGGATGAGATGATGAAGACGACTTGGGGCAAGGGATGCAGAGCTTTGCCTGACCGACGTCAGCTTTGTCGATTTGGAGCAGGCAGCTCTCGACGAAGCCACTTCTCCTCTGGCCCTCCACCAGGAAGAACGCTCCGTCGCCATTGTTTACGAGCTCGATGGCTTCCGGCGTTTCTCCTCCGTGAGCTTCTATGCCGGCGGCCGAGTATCGCCGTCGCCGTCGCATGAGAATAGGCTCTCGGCGCCCCGCGGTCCCCGATTCAGATCGAGTGCCATCCGTGGGTCAACCACGCAGTCGAGATAGGCCTAGTTAGCGGATAACCGGCGTTCATTGGCGACGGCGATGGCCGTCGCCGTCGGCGGACGGGAAAGGGGGACGATTCTTTAATACTTTGTCCGAGTTCAGGGGGCTATCCGCTCATATTTGGATCGCGATCATTAATCGCGATCCAAATTAGAGGTTATGTGAAAATTCTGGATCGTAACTAACAATCGCGACATATTAGGGGGTTATGTGTAAAAAAGATAGATCAATATTCGCGATCTAAATAAGAGGTTAAATTGTAAAATTAAACTTCACGGTCAACCAAAGGAGGTCATGCTGTGAGCAGCCGGGGTACGGTCCAGGTTGAATCCAATGGATGACCCCGGTGTGCCGCTGTTTTCTGTCGCGTCGCCGGCGGCAGATGAGCTACGCCGACGGCGAGCCCGCGGGAGTTTTCCCGGCTGCCGCCGTCGCCAACGCTGGCACTTAGCTTCGTTGATTCTGCCAAGGAGTATCGCCCCTGATCAACGCCGGAGAAGGAGGGAAGATGGCGCCGAGAAATCCGATTCCGCTTCCGCCATGGCGCCGAACGCCGGCATCTCTTACACCTTCATGGTGGCGCCGGCATCCTCAGCCCCAAATGCTGTTCCGGCATATTCTACACTAACTTCTACGCTGGCTGCGCCTTCTGCGTCCACCCTCGCACCCTCTGCTCCAAGTGCAGAGGATGATCTCCACACGACTCCCCACAGCGCCGGCATCCTCCGCACCGACCGCCCGACGGCAGCACCGCTGCTTCCATGACCTCACTGTGCGTGCACCATATCCATGGAGGTCGTCCCTGATCCCGATAGCGGTGCTGCATTTTCATCAGGCAACGGCGAAGTGCCAGGCGACGTCAACTTCGGCGCACCCGCCAACTGTTCGATGAAAATCTCGGTAATTTGGTGGTCGTCGTCAAGGATCATTGCTAGCAGCGGGATCTGTCGGCGATCGAAAAGGACCAACCGGCCAAGAAGATTTTGATGCGGGCCCGCCCATGTCGCTGCTCCTCGTCGGACCACTAGTGCGTCGCTGCATCCTCCGGCCTGGGTCCTATTCTGGTCGGACTCTTCGGGTTCGGAAAGCCATGTGGCGAGCAGCAGCTGCAACAAAACCCTTCTCGGACTCGGATACCGACTCCGCCAACGAGATGATCACGGGAGAAAGCAATAAAAGGAACCAGCCCCCAACACCCTCCCCACCGGAACACGAACGCATCATTGTTTCCGTACCAGGAACAGCAGCGACACCAGAGTCAAGCCAAAGAGCGAACTACTAACACAAAACTCAGACGAGACGATGACGGCCAACCTCAACCACGCGGTAGCCGCTTCCTCCTCGTCCGCTCCGAAGCCCGCCCCATACCGGCAGGGGGTGGCGGCGGCGACCGCCGACGACGACGACCCCCGCTGCGCGCTGCACCCGCAAACCATGAGCAACCTCTCCATCTCCGACGGCGACGTCGTCCTGCTCAAGAGCAAGCGCCGCCGCGAGAGGCGCTGCACCGCCGTGTCCGACGAGGCGTGCCCGAAGCACAAGCTCAGATAAGCAAGGCGGTCCGGTCCGACCTCCGGGTGGGCCTGACCAAGTCCGACGTCGTGTTCGTGTACCCGTGCCGCGACGCCGACGCCAAGCACGGCGGGCGCAGCCCAGTGGGCGTCACCGACGGGGGCCTCGCACGCGGCCTCTTCAAGGCGCTCAAGGAGCATGCGTTCATGTGCTCAATTTTTGTCATGTTGGTTTTGGTTTTGTATTTCGCGTAGGTCCTAATGCTTCTTTGGCTGGGTGTTCAAGAAGCGCTCAAGCAAACTCTAGCCTGTCGCTGTTGCTGCCGCATGATGCTCGAAGTGGAGAGACTATGATAATAGCCATGTAATGCCATATTTCGGCGCCTTGTAAATGATTTAGTTTCTCCAATAAGATCATGTATTTTGAACGCAAATAATGATAATAGTTCAAACGTTCTTCTGATCCAAAGCTCAAGCGCTGATTTTTTTGAGCAGTTACTAGCTTTTTTGAACTCACCATTGTTGCTGGCCTGCAATGTAACCTCAGCTGACAGCTATATGTATCAATCGATACAGAGGTTGGAATATTAATGCATATTGACTTTTCTATAAAAAAAACTTAGCTCCCAAAGTATTGCAGGAAAGGCTTCAATCTTGTGAACGCAGAACGCAGAAAACAGCGAGAAAGTTTCTAGAACGTCATTGCACAACCTCGAACACCAGGTCTACTACCGCCAATTCAGATTGGTAACCACCTTGGAGGAGGATTCGTTGCTCGACATGCTCTGCGGCTGCCCTGTTCTGGACAGCCTGATGCTCTGAACAGGCTCTTGTGTATTTTGATTTCCCAGCTACTCAGATCAGGCTATAGGAACTCATTGTTGGGAATACAACAACAAAAAGAGAGAGAAAAAAGAGGCAGACTTGTAAGTTTACGGTTGCATATGTCTGTGTCGCAACTCTTGTTCGTTGAGTTGTGATGGTATTATCACGGCAAATGTGCTTAATCATATGCCTTCTGCAATGGGTTACGACTAGAGAGGATGCAGTCCAGCGCACGCATTTGATCAAGTATGTGCAATTTACGTTTTGTTGTCGGTTGCTGCGATCAGGTTCAAAAGAAGTAGATTTCAAACAAGCTGCTGAAATTGGAATGATTTGAGAACTGGCTGATGCGAAAGAACAGTCCAAGCTATTAGCATAACAACTTACAGCGCAGTTGGTACAAACAGTGTAACTTGGAGTGGAGTAACACAAAAATGTAGAACCATGAGTCCAGAACAACATAAGAAAAAACATTGCACACGACAAAAATGAATGCTTAGTGATTCATGAGATTTAATACATAGTCGGTTCCAGCAGAATTACTGTCCATATGGCAGGGCAGACATAACAGGAAATCAAACGAAAACTATACAGGGCCCATGAGAACTAAGGATGACATGACAATGACATACATAGGGAGGTTCTATGTTGGGGGAGCTATAAACTGAACATTTCAGACAGCATGAATTAAGCGAAGATCTCTCTGACAAGCCAATCCAAAGTGGGATAAGCAAAGTAGAGGATCAAAAATGACGGCAAGGCAAAAAAATGTCACAAGGACATACAGGACCAGAACAGCAGCACTTGCAGGGATAGCATAGAGAACTATGAGAAGGAAGATTATCACAAGGGGGAACTTGGCGGTCAACTGAAAGAAACACACCATAACCTTCTGGAGAGACGCGCTGATGTTATCGGTGCGGAATATGTTGCTGATAACATTTCTATCTCCGACAGAAGAGCTCTCTGGCCGTACCACAACATTTCTTCGTTGATGGTGACCGGAACTTGGGCCACCATTGGAAGGCCATGAGGCATCATGATTAGTGGAGTGGAACTTAGCTCGCTCACCGTTCATGCTCTCAACCATCCAGAGCAGAAAGTAATTCTTGCGCGGGAACCTGAGGTTGCCCTTGTAAACCAGCCGAAAAGACAACAGGTTGCACCAAGGGCACGAGATGAAGAGTGGCAGTTGGATAGGAAGGGGTGGGAATTTGACGACGGCCCAGTGAAGACCAAGGATACAATTCTTGCACATTGTGTGGCCACACCACAAAACATATGGAACATTCTCCACAAGGTTGAAAGATTCCCAACATATTGGGCAATCAAGGCCTTCCTCTCTGCTTGTACATGAAGAAACTTCATCATCAGAACAATCAACATTGGATGTGCTGCATCTTGATGGCTGAACCTTTTTCTTTAAGCTTCCAGCTATGGCATTTGATGCAAAACTCCACATGATGTCTTCACCGAACAAACCTGAAGAAACGATACAGAGAACTTAATACAACGCAATCAACACTTAGGAGGAAACAATGTTGACAAGTTGCTACAATACAATCAATACTACTGACTCCAGTGTGACTGAGTATTGACCACTAAACCAATATATGTATCTGAAAAATGTCAATTGCAAAATACTAAAGACATGATAATATCTACATGAAGTATAATTTCTCGTTCCTAAATCGTGGAAAGGTGTAAGCATATCATCAAGTGGATCTCTAAGCAATAAATTACAAACAGTCGGTATATCATGTCTGACTCTTGAATACGAGTCAAAGAACTCGAATACATGAACAAATTCCCACCATGTAATGCCGAAAACGAAACGCAAACACACTATCACAATGAATTGATGACCATTCCAACTTTCACATGAATGTCAAAAGTCAAAACAAATTGATAATGTTGGAGGCTTTCTTTCCTCTGAAGAATGCAAGAGGCAATAATCTATGTAATTTGATTTGACGATCTACAGCAATCGAGTATCATTTATGTAGACTAAAGAAACTAATCATCTCAAAAACAACATATAGAGAAGGAAGATCCAATTTTGGACCCCATAAGCTTAAGAACTGTTGGATACAAACAGGTATAAACTGGTAGCAGCAAAAGGACCGTATAAGATTACATAGGATTAGGTGTCATCCTCATTAGAATTCAACCTGCAGACACAATACACCCTAATGGGTTACACTATTATGTCAGAACATGCATATGACAATTCAGAAACCAGCATTAGTCATAAAGTGCCTAGAGCCTATATGAAGAAGGTATTGATCAGTAAAGCTTATGCCTCTTCCAACATGCGCATAGCCGCATAGGGACAGCTTACACAGAGATGTGAATGCCGCCAGTGAATAAGGCTAAGAAAAATTGCATAGCCAAATACGCAGCATCAGACCTTACACCAGTGGGGTTGTGCAACACCTACGCTCTCAAAACTTTCAGTCACTATAATATTAATGATCTATATTGAACACCAAATGTATTTGGAGAGGACCCTTAAACTATTCGATGACACAATCCCTGTGGACTTGCAAAATGCACATATATGTGGTTTGCTCCAAACTTCCATGGTATCAGCAGCAGCAGCAGCAAGTATTAACCACTGCTGACCGAGGTCTCGGTGACCACCGCCACCGCAATGTTACGGCTCCTGCCCAAACATGAACCAACCCCAACCTAACAATGTCGGCCCGTAACTCTCCATTTGCTGTGCTCAACAAGGAACCCACTCCTTTGAACAGCCCCCAGAGCCAGAGGCAACTGATTTCCGGGACGCAGAGTCGCAGATCTTCAGCCTCTTCTCATGGTGCAAAATGGAGATGCTGATGAGGCTGTGGACATAGCCAACATTAGTCATACATCTAAACGAAACGTTCCGCACCCATCCGTACATCAAAACTGAAACCAGGGAGGTCTCCGTCGTCACCGCGCTGGGAAGAGAGGAATAGGGATCGAAGGACACAATCGGCTCGGCACATGCGCCGAAATGCCCAGTCACGAGAATTAACAAGCCACAACGAACGCTCAAACACTAACTGGACGCGAATCGAGCAGATTACTAGAGGATTAACTGAAGGCGGAGGCGGGCGGCTTACCAGCGGGAGCCCCGATCTCTCTCTAGCAGCGCGCGGAGGAGCGAAGGGTCAGGGAAGGTCTCGCGGGAGATCACGCCCGGCTCCCGAGGTGGCGGTCATCTCGGCGAGGCCGCCGCCGCCCGTCGCGTTGGAGGGGTCGAACGATGGAGAGGAACTGAGGGGGCGGTCGGGCCTCGGGCGGAAGAGGAAGAAGACGATGACCACGGCCCTGCTGCAGAGTGTTCTCGTGTATGTACACGCAGCCCCGTCCCGTGGAGCCGTGGCAAGATCTGGGCCGCTGGGGCCTTGCTTTGGACGGCTTGGATGAAGCTCTTGTGTTCTAGACTCGTCGATCTTTTCGTCCTCACGGAAAAAAATATGGCCGGTAACATACTCACGCCACATCATACTTTTGAATTGATATTGAAAAATGTCATTGTCGGAGTCATGCAAAGGCTCCCTTAGAGCAACTCCAACAGCTTACCTAAATGACTACCAATACCTAAAAACTAACTTTTAGCTAGCCAGAAGTGCTCCAACAGAAGGGAACGTATCAGGTGGAAACCAACCTCTCCGTGCAAACTATAGAAACTTCAATCTGAGCCACACGATGTTGATCCAAAGGGAGCGCTCAGAGGAGGTGGGAGGGGTAATTTGCAAGCTCATGAGAGGTGCAAGGGGTGATTTGCAAAAACGCCTTTGCAAATCACCCCTCCCACCTCCCTTGAGCGTCCCCTTAGATCAATATCGTGTGGTTCAGATTAAAGTTTTCATAGTTTGCACGGAGAGGTTGGTTTCCACCAGATACGTTCCCCCAACAGAATACCCATCCGACTACCAATACCTAAAATTTTTAGGTACCTACTCAAATCGTGGAGTCGAGTACCCAAAGAATGGTAGCGAGAACTGGCTACCTATCGACAGTTTCTCTCGCCGGGAGGGACTTTTCTTCTTCCGCCAGACGCGTCGCCTCCTCCCGCCAGATGCGCCGCCGCCTCTCCTGCCGCCGGCGAGCACGGCCGGCCTCGCTGCTTCGCCCCAACTCCATACACCGCCTCACCCCATCGAATCCCGGTCGATTTGGAGTGTCCCCGCCGAATCCAAGGCCCGCCACCTCCATGGACTCGTCTTCCCCGACGCCGACCACCTCTGGCAACTCACCGCCCATGGCTGCCCGCCACTCGCCCGCTTTGAGCATGCCTGGATTGGGAGTAGACCGAGATAGAGATCGGGAGCGATTCACCAATTTGCCTGGGGTGGGCGAGCTCCTCGAGTACACGCGTCGTTGTCGTCTCGAATTCCTCCATGGCTTGACCGTGATGGCAATCAGCAGCCAGGCCATCTTGTCTTTTGCTGTCTCGAGCATGCTGCTTGTTCTAGTGCTTGATGCTCGAATTCTTCTATCCGGCAGCTCGCCCAGCTCAGACTTGTCAGAAGACCGGCAGGCAGCGCGCCCCGAGCTCGGATTTGTGCAGCGGTTTGGATGAGGAGGAGGTGGTGGTGTCGACAATGGCCGCGCTCCGGGGGGGCCACGCGGGAGAACGCGGAGCCGCATTGCGCGCTGCGCACCCCGCGGCTGCTCGGCACACTGCGGCGGGCGCGCTCTGGCTTCCGCTCCTCGACCTGCTCGCCTCCCCGTCAACCAGTCCAAAATCGCTCCCTCGCCGCCCGTCAACCAGTCCAAGATCGCGCTTTTCCCCGGCGCGCCCAAGGTGCTGCTCGCCGTCGCGTCCGGCGTCGCCGAGCCGGCCGCAAGCTGCAACGTCGCTCTCGAGCCGTCCGTGGTACTTGCACTGCGGACCATGCTCTCGGCGTCGAAGCCGAATGGCAAAGGAGAAGAGAGATGAAATGGGACAATGACATGTGGACCCTAATAATTTGGGTAGTCTAATTTAGGTAAGCTGAAAAAGCACAGGCTACCTAAAATCACAAAATTGTTTTAGGTAGTCTGAAAGATGTGGTTTTAGATAGTCAGTTTTAGGTATGCTGTTGGAGTTGCTCTTAAACTGACTGTTGATGCAGCATAGGAAGACAAGTGTCTCTTCAGCACTTAACCGGTTGTCACAATAATATACCAGTAGTTCACTCTTGCTGTCCGTTTTAGTTGAGACCGGGTACACATGACAAGCGCGTGGTCACCCAAAGTGCTGCCATCGATGAATGAACATGGTGGCGCTTAGTGGCGACCTGGTGGCGACCTGTAAGCTGCGATGGGGTTTGTCTTCTCCTGACCCAGATAAGAGAGCAACGGCAAACGCTCGACTCTTCCGTCAGGTCAGCTGATCCCAAGGCTTGATCAACTATCAGATTATCAGACTGCTGTCATTTGGCTCAGCTTGTTCTTGAATCTGAAGGCGCCGCCGTCTCTCGATCAGGTGCTAAACACGATGTCAGCCTTCTGTTCGTAGTTTTTCAGAAGATCAGATAGATATCCATTTTTTTTTTTACCTACCGCTGGCGATTCCAGACACGAATTCCCGTAGGTGTTTCCACTGAAACTTGGAATCAAGAAGCGGTTACAGAGGAAGTTACAGGTTCAACCCTGATTACTTGATTCTTTGATCCCTTCTCCTTTCGAGTACCTGTGTTCTTTTCATGCACAAGCGGTTACTTTTATTCTTTGATCCCTTCTCCTTTCGAGTACCTTTGCTCTTTTCATCAGGAAACTGATACTTTTATTTCGCGCTCCACTGCTACGCGAACTGCAGAACTAAAGACACGTTGTTTTACTTCAGAAAACTGATGAAGTTACAGGTTCTGGTTTACTTCAGTGCATTATTCATGACTGAAGAGCTCGATAACATCGAATCTACAACTGCGGTTTTCGATCCTAAGATTCGTTACTACTGTCTTTAGAAACTAAAAATATGAAGGCCAGGGAGAGCGGCACGACGACGTAGGCGCCCAGCTTGAGCAGCTCCTCGGTGTCCTTGGAGATGGCGCCGATGCGAGACCAGTCGCCGCTGTACCTGCAACAGCCGGCTCCGTACAGTGAGTCCGGGCAGACAAACGCAATGGGGGCAAGACCGCAAGACAGACAGAGCATAAATTCGTCATCAGCAATCAGGGTTCAGGGCGTCGCGATTTGCATTAGCTCACCCCGCGTCGACGAAGCCGAGGGCGAAGAGCGCGACGCCGGACCGCAGCAGGACGCTCTTGGAGGAGAGCACACTGCCGCCTCCCGCCTGCTCCTCGTTCGCGGGCTTCTTCTTCGCGCTGCACGGCCGCAGGAGGAGCCGGCGACGCGTTGCCCTGCGCGCCTGCGGCAGCGCGGGCGTCGGCGGAAGCGGAGCGCGCACGATTGCCCTGGCGCCGGCGCCCCCCTGCCGCAGCATTGCTGTGTCCTTTTTGTGACTTTCTCGTCCACACGCGTGTTAGCAGCAAGAGGTTAGTGTACCTCTGCGCCTTGCGGACAAAACATGGCTGTCCACTCCAAACCTCCCTTGCTGCCGCTGACCCTCTGTTGTCTACGTTGCTCTGTACCGCAGTTCGCGTGTTAGGAACTTGACCTTTACTCCACATCCGAATAAGCCACTATGCACTGTGCTATCCATTGGTTCGTGTTGGTGAGATAATAAGAGACGATAACTGGGAGGTGAATGCATGAAAACCCTACCAAGGAAACGACGTTTTTCGAACGGGAAACATTGGTGGCTAAAAGGGAACAAACTTGTACGCGAGACTGAAGCAAAATATGTTCAATGTAAATTGGTTAATTCTGATGCTGAAATAAGCTAACTAACTAGTAATTCATTTAGGCTAGCTCAGCGCTAAGACATCAAAGCTTAAAGTAAAATTAAATTAAATTAAATAGTGTCAAGATTGCATTGTAGAGCTATGCTGAACCAAGTAAACAATACTTTTGAGAAAAAAAAAATATGATATCATGTTTTGCTGGAGGAAGGATGTAGTAAGATAAATCTCTATTTGCCACCAATATGTAACAACTTTTATTTGTCTGGTTTTAAGATATGGCGGTTAGAAGACTTTCCCCTCCATTTCGAGGTTCACCACCCTTAACTCTATGCATATGGATCAATAATTTATCTACATTTTGTAATCATCGTTTTTGTTCGGCATAGTTTTCATCACATTTACACCAGTGGCATTTACAGCAATAGTGTTGATCATTATGTCTGTTCATATATACCTCTCCAAGCGGCTTGGAGAGGCCAAAGTGACTACATGAGCCAAGTGAAAAATCATCATTTATAATAAAATATTATTTGAGTATTACTAACTACTCACCTACTCACATTAACCGAAATTTTAGAAAAACATACTTGGTAGGTGGCACGTGACTCGTGACCATGAAGCATGACGGTTGCTCCTCGACGATCCGAAGGACAATGAAAAGAAAAGTAACATGGAGAGGATTCAAAGCCCAAGTTTTGACCATTAATTTCAAATAAGTGGTTGATTTATGGATCTACTTGCTACGTGTATGAATCAACTATTGCCTCTGATCTTTATTTTTTGGTTGATGTTGGTCAGCACAAATTATCTTAACCAACGTCAACAAAATTAATCATATTTACTTATGATCGGTTGACTGAAATCTCTCATTCATCAGTCGACACGTCGTGCGTCCGATCTGCTTCAAAGTTCGTGCATGTGATCAAACTCAATACCGCACTGCGCCCTCTGTTACTGGGCCCGCAATTGTTAACGGATCTACTGAACCCGTTTTAGTAGCCAATTTTTCGTGTCTATAAATTCCTCATCGTTGTGTTTCAACATTTCACGTCGTTGTAGAGAGAGAGAGAGAGAGAGAGAGAGAGAGAGGGAGGGAGACCGGGGGGGGGGGGGGACGATTTGTCTCCGGCGAGAGCTTGCGGCGATGACTCATCATCGGCGCGTTTGTAGCTTGTGTCCGCCTAGTTACCGCGGCGGCGATGTGTTGACGCCACGCTTGGCTAGCGTGGATTCGTCGCCGCTGAGATCTCATGGTGGAGATCTGGTGGGCGGCTAAAGACTTCGACGATGGTTACGATTTGCAGGTGTGTTGTTTTGTGATTCGTGTCCGACGTAGCTCTCTCTGTTCTTCCACTTTCGAGCTTTCATCTTTCGATTCAACAAGGTAGGGTTATGATAGGGTTCAACTGAAGAATTCGTTTGCTACTGTGTTAGAAATTCGTGTTCTGGTAGATTGATGATGCTATGCACTTGCGCGCAAAAAAAAAAGATTGGTGATGCTATGGATCAATTATTTCGTCAAAATTTCCCAGAATGCTTTGTGATTTTGCTGATTGGGTTATAGATGTAGTTGTTGTTCACACTGATTATATTTGGTAACATTGCAATTAATCTCTGAATTTAGATTGGATATAATCATGGTAGATTTGAAATACGTTAATGAATTATGGGCCAAAAACACAACCTAGCACAATCACAACCAATTGATGGTAGGTTTGGTTATGGCTGTAGTCATTGTTCACCCTGAAAACTAGCAGCGTCCAAAATTCAAAGATCAGTCCCAACTTCTGAAAATGAGGAAATCGCCGCATCGCATTTCAGGCGCATCTAGCGAGAGGAAAGATTCGTAGTTACCGGACACACCTGTACGAGACCCGCACGGACAAAACCACTCGCTCATCCACGCCGCGCCGAAAGTGTACGAGACGTCAGGCGACGACCGCGGCCTCCCTTCCCGTGCACATCCCCACGGCCCAAACCAAACACCGACCCGCACCGCACGCCCCCTTCCCTCCCCGACTCAACCCTCCTCCCTCCCGTTCCTTTCCTTCCCCTCCTCGTCGATCCCGACCGCCGCTGACCACTCCTCGCCGCCGCCGCCGCAGCCGCGAACCCACCCCGCGGCCGCGCCGATCCTTCTCACGCTCTAGGGTTTCCGCCTGCTTACCGCCCGAGCCTCCACCTTCTGGGTTCGATTCACGTCGAGGGCGGCTGCCCCGTGCTCGTAGCCACCCGTCCCCGCTGCGTTGCTGCGGGGTTGTTCTGCGGTCGGCGCCTGCTGGTGGCCGGGAACTTAGGGTTTTCGCTTCGCCGGCCGGAGGGGAGCATTAGTTGGCGGCGCGCATGGGGATGGTGCCCAACGGGCTCCTGCCCAACGCGTCGGCCGGGGTGACGCGGCGACTCGACCCCGAGCGCTGGGCGGTCGCGGAGGGCCGCACGGCGGAGCTGATCGCGCTCATCCAACCCAACGAGCATTCCGAGGGGCTGAGGCTGGCCGTCTACCACTACGTGCGGCGGCTCATCATGAGCTGTCTCTCGTGCCAGTATAGTACCGGCTCATCAAATGGACCAATTTCTCTGCCAAGTAGAAATCTAGAGTAATGCCTTTTGATGTCTCTCTGGTGTGCGGGCGTAATGGATTCTAAGCGTGGAGTGAGTAGAGAGCTGTTGCGTTTGGCGATTGAAGTATGGGCTGCTAAATTAGATTGCTACCTCCAAACTGAGGAGGCTAAAGGTTACCTGAGAGGGCAATAGACCATAGCAGATGTCTTATTTCCTTTTCAAATGTGTTTGAGCAACTGATGTTGATTTTGGCGACCCAGGTGATTTTTGGGATACAGAAGAAACTGGAGAGATCTGTTCATTTAGCATGCATTAGTATTGAGTACTTGTAGTATCATACCAACTGCATCAAGTAGACCGGTTTTACAGTATGCCAGGTTTCTTGGAAGATTGGAGTAGACTGTTGTTTCTTTGTCCTATGCGCATGCCAAGGAAACTACTATTGAACTAGCATAGTGGAAGTTCCTCACACCTACAGAGAACTGATATGGCTCTCTCTATCTTTCTCTCCAGGTTTTTACCTTTGGGTCAGTCCCTCTCAGGACTTACTTACCTGATGGTGACATTGATGTCACTGCTTTTAGTAACAATGAAGAGTTAAAGGAGATTTGGGCAGATATTGTCCGGGATGCGCTGGAGCGAGAGGAGAAGAATGAAAATGCTGAATTTCGTGTAAAAGAAGTTCAGTACATTCAGGCAGAGGTACTATTTCTCAAATGATAATTTAGTTATCTGATTTTCTTTTTGTTACTGTACAGGCATCGGACATTCCCCATAACGAGCATGGTCTTCTGTTAACTGTGTTCGTACAGTAGTGTTTCATTGTTTCATTTAGCATTGTTCCTTCATTTACTACTTAGCATGTGTGTGCTGAAATCATTAGCAGAAGTTGCTTGTCGTGTTTTGTGCTACACATATGAGAAGACAGCATAAACTCTCAAGTTAAACGTTTGTTTATTCATATGGCCATTGCTCCTTCAATAGAGTTCCTTGCACGATATGACATGGAATAGGAAAGTAAGTTTATTATTAATATTTAGAAGGATTATGTTTTCCAGAATTCCAGGTACACAAAAACACATCCAATATAATTTCCTTGCTCCACTACCTCTTGTTCATTGGGAAATGTGCCCCCTCTGGAATATAGCTATTTTTAAGTTTGTTTTAAGTCAGACATTCTTAATTTGACCCTTAAAAATGATATTACTACATTGATCGTGAAACAAACTATCTTAATATGCAACTCTTACACTGTAAATCTTATGAATTTTTAGCTATTGATGGTCGAAATTAAGAAAATGTTGACTTTGGACAAAACTAAAACTAGCTGAATATAGTGATTTTTTTTTTAAAACTCACATCATGTTGTTTTTCATGCTTTTGTGTGATTCTCATGCGTATCATGTATCATGCACAGGTCAAGATAATTAAATGTCTTGTGGAAAGCATTCCAGTTGATATCTCCTTTAATCAAGTCGGTGGACTATGTACACTTTGTTTTCTGGAACAGGTGTGTTCGTCTTTTCAAATCCAGATTAATGTGAAAATAAAGTTCATTGTTGACTTATACCTTTGCTTATGTTGCATACAAACATTTGGATCAAAATCATTCTTCTGCCTGTACTTTGCTTCTAATGATTCTGCATTTTAATAGGTCGACAACTTGATCAGTCGAAACCATTTATTCAAGCGGAGTATCATATTGATAAAGGCATGGTGTTTCTACGAGAGTCGTATTCTTGGAGCTCACCATGGTCTCATATCTACTTATGCATTGGAGACCCTGGTTCTGTACATTTTTCATATTTATAATAATTCTTGTACTGGGCCACTTGAGGTGACTTACTCTCTGTTGTCTTCTGTAAATACTGACATTACGCCATTGCTTATTTGCTATTTGTGCACATGCAGGTGTTATTTCGTTTCTTGGAATTTTCAGCAACTTTGATTGGGAGAAATTTTGTTTGAGTTTGGCAGGTCCAGTTCCTATAAGTTCCCTTCCAGATATGACTGGTAATCTGATGCATATTACTTTGTCCTGCTAGATTGGTTGATACAAGAATGGATCTTTTGATCATTATAATGGTATGTTCATGCAGCGGATCCCCCGCGGATGGATAGTGGTGAATTATTGCTGAGCAAGGCCTTCCAGGATTTTTGCAGTTCCGCGTTTGGAGCGCTGCCTCGTACCAGGAGAGGCAGGGTCAACCATTTGTTTCTAAGCACTTCAATGTTATTGATCCTTTACGTACAAACAATAACCTGGAAGAAGTGTAAATAAAGGTAACTATCAATCTACTTGGAGATTACTGTACTGGTGATTAAGTGGACGTGATGTTTATCAGCTCTACCTATTTCCATACAGTCAATGGTATATTTACGTCTGGTTTGATATCTGTATTGCTAGATGACAATATCATGCACCGTGGACTTGGTAATTTTTGCTATTTCAATGTTTGCTTTTTTTAGACGTATTTCAATGTTTCCTTGTTTGACTTTATTTCTTCCTTTCCGGGAAATGTTCTGGTATTAAGTAAACATAACTGAGTGAGAGGGTGGTGAAACATCATCAAGTGAACTACCGTAAACTTCTTTTCATCATTTCTAATTTTCGTATAGCATCAATGTTCAAGCATGCCTCAGACTGCAACTCATTGCCTTTTTTGTCCAATGCAGTCTATATTAATACTCAGCTGTGAACTTGTATCGCTATTTTAGAATGCACACCATAATAGACCCTTAGGTGGTTTTTTTTCTTTCTCGAGCACGCAGGATGTTGCCCAGTCAACTAGTTCATACAGGGATGGGGTACATATATATAGAGGAAGCTAAACAACATTAGTCCAAATAGAAATAGATTAAGTGCTAAACAAGTGCACTAATAGCAACTACTCCTAAGGCTTATTCCATCATTCTCCCCCTAAGACTTAAGGGGTAGTTGAACCATCCCGATCCGAGACCGAAGCTCCTGAACTTGACCCTTCCAAGTGACTTGGTAAGTAGATCAGCGAGCTGGTCTTTGGTGTTGATGTACTCGGCCTTCACGCTCCCCTCCTCCAAACAGCTCCGAATGAAGTGATACTTGACCCGGATGTGCTTGCTCTTCTCGTGGAAGACGGGGTTCTTAGCCAACGCGAGGGCGGACTTGCTGTCCACCCGAAGCTCCACTGCTTCGGCTTCTCTTCCAAGAAGATCACCAAGCAGCCGAGCAAGCCAGAGGGCTTGAGTCGAAGCAGAGTTGGCGGCGATGTACTCAGCCTCGCAGCTCGATTGGGCCACCACCTGCTGCTTGATTGACTGCCAGCTGACAAGGCACTTGCCGAGGAAGAAGAGCATCCCGGTCGTGCTCTTGCTGTTGTCGATGTCGCCGGCATGGTCGCTGTCGCTGTAGCCGATGAAGTGTGCCGCGCCGGGACACCTCGGGTAGTGCAGGCCATAGTCGAGGGTGCCCGCCACATAGCGAATGATCCTCTTGACAGCCTGCATGTGCTCCTGTGTCGGTCGCTGCATGAACCGACTGACGTACCCGACAGTGAACGCCAAGTCCGGCCGCGTGTGGACGAGGTAGCGAAGGCTCCCCACAAGGCGCCGGTACTGCGTGGCGTCGACCACCTCAGCGGTGCTGTTGCGGCTCAGCTTCAGCCGCTCCTCCATGGGTGTGTGTGAGGGGTTGCAGCCGGTGAGGCCGCCTAGCTCAACGATGCGTTTGGCGTAGGCGGTCTGTCGAAGTGTGATGCCGGAGTCGTCCTGGTGCACCTCGATCCCCAAGTAGAAGGAGAGGAGCCCCAGGTCACTCATCTGGAAGGCGGTCTTCATCTCAGCCTTGAACGCCTCCACGTCCGCTTCCTTGGCTCCAGTGATGACCAAGTCGTCGACGTAGACGCCCACCAGCAGGGCACAGCCTCCTCGGCCCCGCCGGTAGACGGCCGCCTCGTGCGGGCTTTGCTTAAAGCCCATCGCCTTGAGGGTGGCGTCCAGCTTGGTGTTCCATGCCCGCGGCGCCTGTCGTAGGCCATAGAGGGCCTTGCGCAGCCGCAGAACCTTGTGCTCCTGCCCGGGGATGACGAATCCCGGCGGCTGGTGCACGTAGACCTCCTCCTTCAAGTCGCCGTTGAGGAAGGCCGACTTGACGTCCATGTGGTGGACGTGCCATCCCTCCTGGGCTGCCAGCGCAAGGAGAAGACGCACGGACTCCATCCGTGCAACGGGTGCGAACGCGTCATCGTAGTCGATCCCCTCCTGCTGGACATACCCGCGCGCCACCAGGCGCGCCTTGTGCTTGATCACCGCCCCGGCCTCATCCTTCTTCAACTTGAAGACCCACTTCAAGGAGATAGCGCGATGGCCAGCGGGGAGATCCGCCAGCTCCCAGGTGCGGTTCTGCTCGACGGAGTCCATCTCCACCTTCATCGCGGCCCGCCAGGCCGCATCCCTCTCCGCCTCTGCAAAGGAGCGGGGCTCGCTGTCGCCGTGCGCCAGGTGCAGCTGCTCATCAGCACCGCGCTGCACCAGCCCTGGGGTAGGCTGCTCGCCGAGGATGTTCTCCATCGTACGGTACCGCAGCGGCTCGTCGTCGTGGTACGCGTCGATGCGGTCGTCGTCGTTGGAGAGAGGCGTGGCAAACTCCACCGGGTTCGGCTCGTCGTGGACCGAAGCTGCCGGCGCCGAGCCAGGAGGCGTGGGTGCCGGTGTAGGGGTACGGGGCGAAGCCGGAGGAGTCGGTGCAGGAGGGCTCGGTGGAGGTGGTGGTGGTGAGCCCGGAGACGAGGGAGGCATGCTCGGTGAAGGAGAGCTGCCCACTCCCCCGTCCCTCTCGAAGTAGACGTACTCGACGGTGAAGTCGCTGGTGGTCGAGGCCGTGCCGTCGTCCACCGCCTTGCCCCACGCCCAACCTCGCCCTTCGTCGAACACAACGTCACGTGCCACCCGCACGCGCTGTGTCTCAGGGTCAAGGATGCGGTAGCCCTTCACGCCGTCTGCGTAGCCGATGAAGACCCCAGGCGTACTCCGATCGTCGAGCTTGCTGACGTGGCTAAGCTCCTTGACGAACGCCAGGCAGCCGAAGACGCGGAAGTAGCCGACCGCCGGCTTCCGCCCATGCCAAGCCTCATATGGCGTCTTGCCATCGAGTGCCTTGGTGGGCGAGCGGTTGAGGATGTGAACCGCCGTCATCACCGCCTCTCCCCAGTAGATCGCCGGCATGCCCCTCTGCTTGAGGAGGGCACGCGCCATAGCCACCACTGTCTGGTTGCGGCGCTCGACGACGCCGTTCTGCTGCGGGGTGTACGGCGCGGAGAAGTGCCGCTGGATCCCCTCGTCGGCGCAGTACTCCGCGAACTCGGACGCCGTGAACTCGCCGCCGTTGTCCGTGCGCAGCACCCGCAGCTTGCGCCCGCACTCCTTCTCCGCAGAAGCTTGAAGGTGCTTGATGGCGTCTGCCGCATCACCCTTGGTGTGGAGGAGGACCGCCCACATGTAGCGGGAGACGTCGTCGACGAGGAGGAGGAAGTGGCGCCTGCCTCCTGGAGTGGCTGGCGTCACCGGCCCGCAGAGGTCGCCGTGCACGAGCTCAAGCCTCTCCTTGGCTCGAAAGCTCGACTGACGCGGGAAGGGAAGTCGCCGCTGCTTCGTCAGCACGCAGGTGTCGCAGAGCTGCTCGACGTGGTCGATGCGCGGCAAGTCCCGCACCATCTCCTTGGCCCCGAGCTTCTTCAGGGCCTCAAAGTTGAGGTGCCCAAAGCGCTCGTGCCACCGCCATGCGTCGACGTCCCGCCGGGCTGCAAGACACACGGGCTGCGCCACGTCGACGTGGAGGACGTAGAGGCGGTTGCTCCCCCTGTTCACCTTCGCGAGAAGGCGGCCGCGAGTGTCCCACACCCGCAGAAGGCCGTCCTTGATCTCCACGCGCGAGCCGTTCTCATCCAGCTGTCCCAAGCTGATGATGGAGTTCCTCAGCGCGGGGATGTAGTAGACACCGGTGAGCAACCGATGCTCGCCAGTCTTGGCGATGAAGATGACGGAGCCGGCGCCCTCGATCTCCACAGCGGAGGCGTCCCCGAACTTGACGGAGCCTCGCACGCTGGTGTCCAGGTCGGAGAAGAACTCGCGTCGACCGGTCATGTGGTGGGTGGCGCCGGTGTCGAGGTACCAGCCGTCGATCTTCTCGTCGCTCGAACCCTTCCCGAGGAAGGCGTGAGCGCGAGACTCGTCGAGGTGGAGGAGCGCAGCCGTCGGGCCGGGAGTGGAGTGAAGCTCGACACCCCCGTGCATCAGGAACAGCGCCGGCTCACCGTCGGCCTCTGCCTGCGCGACGTGAGCCTGGCCGCTGCGCCTGGGCTTCCTGCAGTCCCTCGCCCAGTGGCCCGTCTTGCCACAGTTGAGGCAGGTGTCATCCCGGGTAGCCTTGCGCTCGCCGCTGCCACCGCCCTCAGCGCCACCGCGCGGGGGAGGAGCCTTGTCCTTCTTCTTGCGTGGACGACGTGCGCGACCGGTAGACGTACCCGAGGACTCCCCCTTCTTCCTCTCACCCTGCCGAGCACGCCACTGCTCCTCGGTGAGAAGAAGCTTGCCTCCCGGAGTCGTCGACTCGACAGGAGGGTGGTCCTCGCGGTTGTCGACGGCCTTGAGCCGCCCCGTCACCTCCTCGATCGTCAGCTCGGAGAGGTCCAGCAACGTCTCGATGGAGATGGCGACCTGCGTGTACTTCTTGGGGACGACTCGGAGAAACTTCTCAACAGCTTTCTCCTCGTCGATCTCCTCGCCGCCATATCGCGCCATCTGCTGCATCAGGCCGGAGAGGCAGAGGGAGAAGTCGTCGATGTCCTCGCCTGGCTTGAAAGCCAGACGGTCCCACTCCTTGCGAAGCTTCTGCAAGGTGGACTTGCGAGCACGGTCGCTGCCAACCCGTGCTGCAGCGATGGCATCCCAGGCGTCCTTGGCGGTGTCCTTCTCCGCTAGGGTGGATGCCAACTCCATCGGCACCGCAGCAAGGAGTGCCTCCAGCGCCCGTCGGTCCTCGTGGTCATCGACGTCGCCGTACCGCACCGCCTCCCACATGTGCCGCGCCTGCAGCTTCACCTTCATGACCGCACTCCACTCGGTGTAGTTGGTCTTGGTGAGCATGGGCCACTGCGTGCTCCCGCCGGTCTCCAGAATGACGACCGGGGAGCCTCGCCGACCATGGCGAGGAGAAGCTCGCCGCCCATGGCGCTCATGGCGCTCACGGCGCCGCTCCGGGGAAGGAGAGGCACGTCGACGCCGTGGAGGTGTACGTGTGCCACCGGTCCGGTCGTCGAGGTCGGAACCGGAGTCGTGGGCGCTTCGGCGCGCATCTCGAACCCACCGGTCCACCTCCGACTCCCGGTCCTCGTCCCGTGCTGCCCTCCGGTCCCGCTGCTCCAATGCAGCGAGGGCCTCCCGGGCCTCCTCCGCCACCTGCCGCTGCACAGCAGCCGCAGCCGCCGCGGCCTGAGCCGCCGCTGCAGCCTGCCGCTCAGCCTCAGCAGCCCGCGCCGCCGTCGCCTGCGCCGCCGCCAAGCGCGCAGCACGCGCTGTGGCCTCCTCGCGCTCCTCCGCGTCCCTGCGAACCGCGCTCGCCCGGCGAGCCGCAGCCGCCTGCCGCTCGGCCTCCGCAGCCGCCGCCGCCGCCTGGTCCGCCGCCTCCGCTGCGCGGCGCCGCGCGCTCGACCCAGCCGAGCCGTGGCTGCTCGCGCGCGAGGCGCGGAGGGGGTGCGCGCGGGCCGCTCCGCGCCGTCGCCGGCCGCTGCCGCGCCTGCCCTCAGCGAGGCGCGGGAGGAAGCTCGGGGAAGGTCCGCCATGGAGAGGGGAGCGAGGTGAGGGAGCCGGGTGAACTGCTGTCGCGTCCCGCGAGCAGAAGAGGTCGGGGTGGAGCTCCGCGCCGCCTCTGCGTCGAACGCCGCCGGAATCGGGCCGCCGGTGGCGCGAATCGAGCTCGAATCGAACTCGAGCCGCCGCCTGCTGCTCGGGATCGAGCCGCCGCGCCGCTGCCTCAACTCGAGTCGCGCCGCCGCGGGACGAGGAGAGGGAGGGAGGGACGAGCCGCCGCACCGCCCTCGCCGGACCGAGCCGCGGGGTTGAGGCCGGGCCGCCGGATCGAGGCGAGCTCGCGTTGCGCCGCCAGGAGGAACGCGTGCGGGATTGGGAGAGAAAGAGCAGTGGCAATTTCGTGATTTTTGATAACCTAACCTGGCTCTGGTGCCAATTGTTGCCCAGTCAACTAGTTCATACAGGGATGGGGTACATATATATAGAGGAAGCTAAACAACATTAGTCCAAATAGAAATAGATTAAGTGCTAAACAAGTGCACTAATAGCAACTACTCCTAAGGCTTATTCCATCACAGGAGAGCTGCGTATCTTTGTATTATAGGGAAGAAAAGAATGGTCCGTTCATAACCCCTCAAGCAGGGACCAAGGCTAGAGGGGGTTACACAAATACAAACCCCCCTTAGGCAGTATTTCGGCAACCGTTCTTGTTGTTTTAGCCTCCCCCAACTTGCTTGGGATAAAAAGGCTTTGTTGTTGTTGTTTATTGTATTGGCTTGTTGTATGTGGTTGATTAGCAACAACACTTTGTCTTTGATTGTCTAGCGACTTAAATATAGTAGATTCTTCCTTTTTATGATGTGCTCTGAGAAACTTTTGATGCCATCATCCCAAAAATGGATTGATGCAAATTGTTTGTCTTTTGGCCCATCTGATTCTAATGATGGTTCCAGTCTCTTATGGATATTTAAACGCGTGGATTGAACAATTACCCTAACTTTCTTGGGACAAAAGGCTATGTTGTTGTTGTTGTTGATTGGACAATTACCAGCATTTTGATTGTTCGGGGGGAAGTTTTATCCCTGCAAGAACACAAGAAACACATCACTTCTTGAGCTGACATGCTTGCTATTTTTCAGGCAATTTCTTTAGAATACGTAGTGCTTTTGCATTTGGGGCTAAAAGGCTGGGAAAGTTACTTGAGTGCCCAAAGGAAGATTTGATTGCTGAATTAACCAGTTCTTTAGAAGTACATGGATAAGATATGGAAGTGGTAGTCGTCCTGATGTGCCGAGCCCAAGTCTTGTTGATGTGCGTCCTCTGAAAGTTGTTCCTGCTGTAGTTTCAAACAGTCACAGAAGTGTAACGACAACCAAGAGAAAGACTGAAAATCCTAAGCCCCGTGCTAATGATGATAATCTTGCTGAAGTTGGTCAAAGTTATCCAGAACCTTCTTCGCAGGCTCCTCACAGAAGTGACCTACACACAAATGTGCCGGGAACACGCCCTCCTATGGCCCATTACATACACAATCCAACTTTTGCAGCAAATGTTGAGGATGGTAATGAGCGCTGGAAACCTAATTCATCAGATGAAAATTATGATACTGGTAACAATTTGCATGAGTATAGTGTTGGATTTTCTGGACGCTTTGGTTCTGAAGGAAGAGATCCTAGCACCTATAACATTGATGGCAAGGAACATTCCTCTTTACTTAATGATGTAACTGAAGTTGATGATGGCCCCAAAAATGGGGCAGCAATACCAATCGTTAATGAAGCTTCTGAGATAGTAACAGGGTTTAACTCTTTATCAATGCTATCAAACACTAGCCAAGTACCAAATGATTTTGATTCATCACAGATGGGCATGCCTAATCCAATGTTCGCTCCTTTTCTAATCGGTTCCCCTCAGCTGAGGCAAGCTGATAACTCTGGGATAGCTTTCTTTCCGACTACTAGTACACCAGTTCCTTTTGTTATATTCCCATTTGTTCCAGGGAATAATGATGGTTCTGTTCACCAGTTTGAGAGAAGTGAAGGAACTGATCAGCATACTGCCAATATCACAGGTCAAAATTTTAGTGCACTTAATGATGTTCACCAACCTGATACCAGATCTACTTCAGCTGCATCATGCGATATTATGGCTGAGCCGCCATCTGATGAGCACAAGCCTGACATCTTGAACAGTGATTTGATTGGCCATTGGCGCAATTTACAGTTTGTGAGACTTTGCCAGAATGCGCCACCCATGGGTCCTATTTTTTACCCTTTTGCAGTCCCACCAATGTATTTGCAGGGCCATGCTCCATGGGATGGGCCTGGAAGACCAGTTGCACCAAATGTTAACTGGACACAGATGGCGGGCCCTAGTCAACGAGTATTTCCTGTGATGCCTGTACAACCTGCAACAGAACGACCTACTGGTGTTCCCCAGCACTACGGAGAAGATGCTCCCAGATACCGTGGACGTGGAGGCACTGGAATGTACCTGCCAAATCCTGTAAGGTCCTACATTTGTTTCAATACCAAATGTCATGCGTAGATAACTTAATTAGTGAGAGAACTGAAAAAGGAAAAATTGAATGCCCTTTATTCTATTGCATTACAACATTCCCATTTTAATATGTGGTTGTGAACATTATCAATGTTCTTATACCAATCTCAGCTTCTAAACGTTGTGCTAGTTCGGTGTTTAGCAGCTGATATGGGATTGAGTTCTTGACTGCTGATTGTTCTGTGAAAATCTAGTCAAAATGGTTACATGAATTTTAAAAAAAAATCTCTTGAGCTTGCCCTGGAAATTTGTTGCATCGGAGTGTATATGATATAAACATCGATGAGATTGGAACGGCCATGTTTACCTACATGCTGTAAAATTCTTTTGAGTCTGGGTAAATGTTAGCTTGGGATGTAGGAGTGGGCTAATCCTGACCATCCAAAGTTTCCTGTTGATGTTTAGATCGTAATAGTTTCATTGTTTTGTTGGATAGTACCGCATTGGTGAATTTTCAACTTCATGAGTTTAACTGCCAGATTCACGGGGAAAATCCCTTTATCTTATCAATGAGTATCCTAATATCCTTGAGCTTGGGCTGCAGACACAGGCAGTGAACTGTTCTCTGTCAGTGGCTATTTTTTACTTTCTTATTGGTGAAACTTGATCTGTACTCATTAGTTTATATTCAAAGTTAATGTTGATCATTCTGAAGCTCGTATACTGTCACATATCTGGCTCGAACCACCTTTTCTCTTATTATCATCAAACAGTGTGTGATGCAGCCCCAGATAAACTTGACTGGAATCATAATCTTGATAGGATGCTGATAACCAATAAAATATAACTTGTGATATTGCATTTTCCCAAATGCGCAATCATCTATTGAAGCAAATTTTTCTTGTTAATAAGTTTGCCTGAGATGCTACCTGTTGTTACCCATTTACAACGTGAGGCCATAGCATAGTATTATGTGGCATAGAGAATGGTCAGTGGCATTGTTAGAATGTAATATTGAGTGTCACTGAATGAAACATTGATATTGTATGTGTTATTTGTAGGTAAGTAAACTGAATCACATGTGAGGATGAATTGTAAGCTAACTTTATATAGCTACTTCTCAGACTTATCAGTTACAACAACAAAAAAATCTTGAAATCATATAGTACATTTTTGTGCATTTAGTGCACGATGTTTTTCTTATTAAGGAATGATTTATGAATTTCATAGTCTGAAGTATGGAATAATAAGTCAACAATTCTGTGGCTTCTGTTGTCTCAGAAGGTTCCGTTCAGGGACCGGAACTCAAGTTCAAGAAACTACCGAGGAGGTTACAGCAGTGACAGGAGCGACCATAGTGATAAGGAAGGAAGCTGGATAAACTCAAAACAACTAAATCCAAACCGCAGCTATGGACGTAGCCAGTCAGAGAGGTCTGGTATGAGGTCTGATAGGCATGCCACCGATGAAAATCAGTCTGATAGGCAGCGACGAACCTTTAGAAATGACTCATACAGGCATGAGGCAGGGGCTCAATATCTTGGGCAGGGCCAGTCCTTTGGATCTGCAAATTCTATACGCAAGCCAGTGAATGTAACACATGGAGTTTATACACCATCTACAGCTTCAAATGGCGCTGGTGCTTTATCTGGCCCTCCGGGACCACCATTTTTTATGGTGTACTCATATGAACCAGGGTTAAATCATGGTGCTTCCTCATCAGAGCCAATTGAATTTGGTTCACTTGGGCCACTGCCCACAGCCGATGGAGATGACATACCTCGACCCACACGTCAAATAATGCCTAATGGATTTTATGGGCAAAAGCCTGGTCCATATAGGGGTGGTTCCTCTCATTCGTCTCCTGATCAACCGTCTTCGCCTCAGCCTCGCCGGTAATGATTGACACTACATTTCTTTTTTGCTGATAAAAATAGAATCAGTTATGGAACTTGTTCGCTGGTAATACTTGATGCTATATTTTTTCTGGCAGAAATACTTGTGGTGGTTTCCTATGCATAAGCAGAGTAAACACGTGCCACTAGTAAATTAGTTGTTAACCTGTAGCTAAAGTTGAGAGATGATAGATTGAAGAAATTAATTCCTTAACATTCCCATTTGCTGATGAATCCGACACATGACCGTGCCAGGCATGCATCAATAGATAGGTTAAGCAAGGATTCAAAAGTTATGCTACTTCTTCTTTCATATTATTGATGAAATAGAAAAAATATGTCATAATAGATAGGGTAAGCAGGGATTCAAATACTAGGCTACTTCTTTTGTCATATTATTGATGAAATAGATAAAATAGTATATCCTAGCTGTAGAAATAAAGTTTCAATTCATCTAAACTAAGTTTCATCCCTAGTTTTATTTCATATTTCACTAAGAACATATCGGGGTTACATGTTTGATGTCTGCCAGTAACTTCGGTAGTGTGCAATATTGGTATGCCACGTTTTCCTAAACGGTTTTAAACGCCCGTATAGACGCGTGTAGATGTTAAACTCCGGTCTCCCGTGAGTTTAGGCCCATTTAAACGGCCCACCCGTTTATACGGTCAAAGATGGAGTGAAAGGTTGAAAACAAGCTAAACGGAACGGCGGCAAACGTATATGGACGCCTAATCATCCGTGTCGCGTGGCGTTTTCGGGATGGCCAACACTAAATCGAGGCGGCGGGACTCGCAGGCGGGAAGGGAAAGGAGCGGCAGTTTTGGCGGGCTATTGAGAGAAAATTGGCCGGCGGTATAAGTACTGGAGCCTAGGGTTGGTGCATATCCAGTTCGCGCTCAGCTCCCGCGCACGCCGCCGTTGACCTGCAGCGCGAGGCGCCGCCCAGCTGCAGCATGCTGACCTGCTGCGTGTCTAGGCATCACGGCATCCTGCCGCGTGCGTGCGTCCAGCTCTGTTGCACGCATCCGCCTGAGTGCAAGACATCTTCCAACTCCGGTGCACATCTCAGCTTGACTGCAGCCTGCATGTACTGCTCCTTCCTTCATGCACACTCTATCAGGCTCCCTCAGTTAGTCGATTTTGCTAGGTCTGATCATTGTAAGATTGAGCTCTGCTACGGTGTGCTCTGTTCTGCTGTCCTGATTAGCTCGGAATTAGACATGGCTGCTTTCAATTAAGCTTCAGTTTAGCTCTGCTATGGTGTGCTCTGTTCAGTTTAGCCTCAAATAGTCATTCATACATGTAAAACTACCATTCATATATGTAAAAAACTGCCAAAACCATGCTACAGTAGCCTAACCGTTTAATCCGTCTAGACGGCGTCTAAACAGCCTAAACGGTAAACGGATGGTGACCGCCCGTGTACCGTTTAGCGTCCACCAAACGAAGTTGGTATGTGCTCATTTTGGTAGCTTGGTCATTGGTAATAATGTATTTATGTAGTGCTGTGTTGGTCTACCAGTTGCCACTCGTGACAATTAATAGCAAGTAGTTAATTGACTGCTGATATGAGGCAGAAACTAACACAGAATGGGGAATGTCACTTGTGTAATTCCGATATCAGCTAAGCTGTTTGCTTCGGTGAACTGATTTTCTCATTTATATGTTGTATTTCTCGTCACCAAGCTGAACTTTGTGCTTCTTTTCCCTTTCAAGGTAGTCAAGTCGAAATATGGAGGCTTAGCTGCTTTGGTTCTGGCAATTGCTGGGACACAATATTTTCTCCACTGCTTAGGTGGTTGGGTATCAGCTACGGGCAAAATACATCCCTGGCTGGTATCTTGGTGCGATGACAATATTTTCTCCATTGTTTAGGTGGTTGGCATCAGCTACTGGTAAAAACACATCCCTAGGTGGTATCTTGTTGCTTTGTGATGTGCCACCAGTACTGAACATCAACTGAAAAAAGATCAGTCATTGGCAGGTTGTTTTACAGGTCACTATTTGTTATAGTGGTTCCTGAAATTAGAGCAACAATCTTCTGAATAAATCATTTAACCGACAAAACCCATAATGTCTTCGTGCAGAATTGACCTGGAGATTATGAGCAAGGATTAACAGAGGATTTGACCCTTCCCATTCTGTGTATCTGCTTCGGCGGTATTAGGCTGAATGAGTAGGAAGAAGCATTTCTTCGTCATGCCAAAGGCAAAGCCTGGAAAATTGTCAGATTTTGCAACCATTGTATGAGCATGTGTAACTGAAAGCTAACATTGAAGTCTTGTTTATAGGTAGAGCCAGATCATGTAATCACATACACCCTAGGTGTATTAGAACCTAGCTGGACGATAGATAGCAATTTCTCGTGATGTTGTAGCTGGACGAACACAATCGTTCCGGAGTACTCAACCACGAGTGATATTGATCCATGACATCACTGTTCATTACAAGTGTCGTGTGGTGGTTTATCCTGTGATGTTCTATTAGTCGTTGTTTTTTTCTGCCCATTTTTCGTTAGAATTGTCCTGTCCATCCTGATGCATCAACTGTTATAAGTTTTTTTGGTGAAATCTGGAAGGACGGATCGAATGCAACTTTCGGGAGAAAGCTAGTTATTTTTTTTTTTTTTTGACTTGAAAGCTAGTTAATGTTCCCATCATGAAATGGTGGCCACTGAGGCATCCGGTGACAGTAATTCTATCTTTAAGATCTCGCTATGCTGCGCAAATGATGCTAGCTTGCTGCTAGTAGGTAGTACAAAATAATTGCATTCAGAACAGGTATACATATCCATTGTAAATTTCGAACGCGCATGCGCATCATCTCCTGGTGCTCCTGCCCTCTGAGAAACATTCTAGCCAAAATGTTTGTCTGCATTCCAGCTTTGGTTCTTCCTCAAATCGGATCTCCATTGGTAATCAGGTGGCTATGACGAATACAGCGGGTCATTCTCGGGAACGTGGCGGCGAACTGCACCCTTCGTTATCTGCTGAAAACGATCTCCTCAGGTCGTCATTCCGCTCCGGTTCTCTTCTTGAGCTCCGAAATGAAGTCCTCCCTCTCCTGATCCGTCATACCCTCCGTGGAGCAATCGCCGACGCTCCACTCAGCGCCGCGCAGACAGTACTTGTCCTGGATCTGCCTCTCGTTCCTGCAAAATCACCACGGTCTTAGCTTTGTCACGAGGAAGCATCCAGAAAGAACATCAGAGAGTGCTTGCAAACAGAAATATTACTTCTCTTTGTTCTTCTTGGACCTCTCAAGCAGCTCCTGCAGCACCTTGGACTTCTTGAACCTGTCATCAAACTCGGCGTACTTCTTCTGGTTTTCCGCTTGAGGGCGCAATGGAGAGAGAGAGAGAGAGATTTTATCAGTCAGTGAGTTACAAAATCACAAGTTGGCAGTGGGAATAACGACCAAGTCCATAGTGTTTGCATGAACTGAACAGAGCAGCTAACCATTCCATTTCTCCAGGAACTCGACGCGCGGCAGATCGGGCCCTGGAACCGACTCCAGTCCCGTGAAACCTGACAAGATGCCGGCGCTCACTGCAACCAGCAAAACAGAAGTTCAGCAACGAGCAGAAGCCATGGCGATTGCTACGTCGTCCTGGCTACAAGTGGGAGCGTTGAACTGTGTGTACCTGGACTGGACCAGAGGACAAGCGAGAGCGAGGCGGCCGCGGGGATGGCCAAGAACACCCGGCGGTTCCTCTCCGGTGGCGAGGCGGCGCTGCACCGCGTCCTCGACGACGGTGCTGCGGCGGCTGGGGGCGCGGCAACGAGGCCGCGGAGGCCAAGCATGGTGCGCTTACCTCGAGTACTGCTGCTTGCGAAGGAGATGGACGGATGGAGCAGTGTCAGAATGGCTCGCGCGGCCAGTGGAAAACATATGTGCCGACCTGTTCTGTTGTGAGCCATTACCGATGAGATGATCTTGCGGATTACCTCTGGGATCTTTTGGACAAGGGATTAGCCCTGTGTCCATGCTTGAGTTTGGGTGTATGGCCGCTGGGTATCTGAAGCTTAGCTGAACACGGTGCCTTTTAGATATCCTTAAAAAACATCACTGCCACATATCACTACGAGAGTGAATTTTTCCACCGCCTCACCGAGAATTTTTTTTTTCGAATGACCGAGAATTTTACCTGAACTGTTCATTCAACATATATGTGTGCTACAAATTTGCTCCACCACGCAGCATATTTACGCCATTAACGATCTAGAAATAGTCCTCGTCATAAGTGCATCGCCTTATCACCACTCCCAAACCATCACGGCCTCCTCGTGTTCCTGCGTTTGGGACGCGGCTCCAACACGGAGGCAAATTGCGCGGGGCGCGGCTACGGCGTGTTCCGCGTGGAAACCGTAGTGCCCGCCACGAAACGGCAATCTACCCGGGCGTGTCGGTCCCCAACTGCAAGGTGCCACGCAGCGTCGGCAAAAGCAAAACCCCTGTCATTCCGCTCATCTCCCCCCATTCCTCCGACTCCAACTCTAGATCGAACCTTGATTAAAAAAAAAAAAACTCTAGATCCAACCCTTCCCGGAAATGGCTTCCTACGACGGCGACGAGGACTCCGGCCGCCGCCGCCCTTCGCAGCACCGCCCGTCCGGCGGAAGCGGCGGAGGGGGCAGCGGCGACCTGGCGTCGAGCGCCAAGCTCGTGGCGGAAGCGGCCAAGCCGGCCCTCCAGGACCACAACCTGGAGAAGGTGGACAAGGGCCGGGTCGCGGGAGCGGCCGCGGACCTGCTCCACGCCGCCTCCCAGTACGGCAAGCTCGAGGGCAAGCCCGTTGGCGGGTACCTCGAGAAGGCCGAGGAGTACCTCCACCAGTACGGCCGCAAGGATGGGGGCGGCGGCGGCGGCAAGCATCAGGAGGGTGAGTACGGCAAGAAGCCCGGAGGCCATGGGGGCTCGGGAGGGAAGTACGAGGAGGAGGAGGAGGGGTACAAGAAGAAGCCTGGCAGTGGTGGGTATGGGGGAGGAAAGTATGAGGATGAAGATGATTACAGGAAGAAGCCCACTAGCGGCGGCCATGGTGGGGGAAGGTATGATGATGAAGATGATTACAGGAAGAAGCCCACTAGCGGTGGTGGGTATGGAGGAGGAGGAAGGTACGAGGATGAAGATGATTACAGGAAGAAGCCTACTAGTGGTGGCCATGGTGGGGGAAGGTATGAGGATGAAGATGATTACAGAAAGAAGCCTACAAGTGGTGGCTATGGTGGAGGGAGGCACGAGCAAGAAGATGAATACAAGAGGCCTCCAAGCGGTGGCGGCAGTGGTGGCTATGGTGGAGGGAGATATGAGCAAGAAGATGAATACAAGAGGCCTCCGAGCGGTGGCGGCAGTGGTGGCTATGGTGGAGGAAGGTATGAAGAAGATGAGTATAAGAAGAAGCCTAGTGGCGGTGGCTACGGCGGGGGAAGGTGCGAGGAGGAAGATGATTATAGGAAGAAGCCTAGTGCGGGTGGATATGAAGGCGGTGGAAGGTATGAGGATGAGTACAAGAAGAAGCCTAGTGGTGGTTATGGTGGCGGGAGATATGAGGAAGATGATGAGTACAAGAAGCCTAGTGGTGGATATGGGTATGGGGCTTCTAGTGGTGGAGGCCATGGAGGGAGATATGAAGACGATGACTACAAGAAGAAGCCTAGTGGGCATGGAGGAGGGAGATATGATGAAGAAGAGGGGTACAAGAAGACTAGTGGTCCTGGAGGCTGGAAGTATAGCAAAGAGGAAGAAGAAGATGACAAGAAGAAGAAGAAGAAACACGGTGATGAATCAGAGGGTGGAGGCATTGGAGATTACCTTAAGCTGGCACAGGGTTTCATGAAGAAAAATGATGGGGAGGGGGGCCATGGGGGTGGAAAGTATGGAAAGGAGGAAGATGATAGCAACAAGAATAAACATGGCGGTGATGAGTCAGAGGGTGGTGGCATTGGAGATTACATGAAGCTGGCACAAGGTTTCATGAAGAAACAGGATGGAGAGGGGGAGAGTGGTGGCGGTGTGGGAGACTATTTAAAGCTTGCAGAAGGATTATTGAAGAAGCGTTGATTAATCTTTCGCTGGGTCATGATTACAAATGACTGTGTTGTGTTTGGTTAGTCCCTTGTCCTGTTAAAGGCCTGCAAGTTGTGAATTTCAAACACTTTCCATACTAGTAGGATGTAATAAGAGTGCATTGCTCATGTTGTCTGTGTGTGCTTGACTGCTTAATGGGTATGATGCTTGGAGAATAAGAGGTTGCATGATTCTCTGTCCATGTTGTGTATTAGTTTGACTCAAAATATAGCTGCTGTTGTGAACGAGTTTTGTTTAGACTGTCTCCTATTATTTTAAGTTACCGTGCAGATACATTACTACATTTATGCTCTATCTTATCATGACGAACACAACTGCATCTTCTTGGAATCTGTTACTGTACAAGATTTCAATTTAGCTAACCCTGAGACAAAGAGACCATATTTGTTAAAAATTGATTGGGTGTGATTCTAGGCCGATAGCCTTACGAAATAGCCTTTGTGATGGATAGATCGGAACCATTGACCCCATGTTCATCTAAGTGCTTTTTTGCTGCCCGTCAGGCTTTTTGTCTCTTCAAATACTTGCCTGGCTCCTGTTCTTATGCTGGTTTGATGTTAAATATTGGTAGATTTTGGCATCCGTATACAGTTAAATAGTATAATGTCTAACTGGAAGCAATACCTTAGAGTAAATAACAGGTCATTTAGCAAAATGCCAAGTGATAATTAAATTAAAACCTCAGCTTGTGTCATGTCATCAACTTTCCATTATGGCCAGGCCATGGGCTAGCCATTTTGTCAGTATAACAAAATTGTTGAGGGCTACCCCAATCAGTTTCACTTGAAATTAAGGTTTCTCATTTTTACTGCTGATGATGAGGGCCTTGGAGATTGTAACGCCCAACCCACCAAGATAATCCTTCTAGCATATTCAGGTGTGCATGCAATCAACTTCTTAACGAAGATGATTGGTATAGGAAACCTTATAGACATGGTTACATGGTTTCTGGTAACCGCTGGTGATTCTGATACATCTGGAAGGTGGTGCAGGGGTCGATGTGAAGGTGAAATAGGCTCAGACGTTCCTGAAGAAGCCAGGTCAAGGTGCTGGAATGAAATTGGTGACATTTAGAACTATATGAGCTAACCGAATCGGTCATGACTAAGCTGATTTCCTCAATCGACGGGAGACTGATTAGAGCTGATTTCTGATGTCTGCAAGTGTTGTATTCGTCTTATCTCACCTAGACGAGCTTGCTAGATTATGGGTCCTCTTTGATTAACAGTATTGCTGTTCAGATGGATTTCAGTACTGAATGATGCAATGTAATTGCTAGAAAATGATCTTCCTCTGTTTTTTATTATCGCCTTATGCTCGCAATAGTGCTCTGTTTGAAATGCAACGTTATTGGAAACATCAACTTGTGCCGTTTCCTTAGCGATTTTGGCCTGCATTTTGTTCTATGCATGCCAAAAGGATTATTTGATCATTTTCTAAAAATTGCTAGCCGGTTTTGTTCAGCAGAGATTAGTAAACACCGTAGGGAGCATGCATATAAGGCTTCTAAAAAGCCCCAGTTACTGTTCTCTCTCTTTAGCAAGCACTGATTGCTAGCTGGATAGTTATTGGCTCAAACTGGCAGCCTGTACCTGGATCACGATCCAAGAAGGTCCAGGAAACCTACCAGTTGATTCATAGAAAGAAGCCAACTATCCAATTTTTTATGCTGCCATCTGATTCAGTTAGTCATTTTTGCATTTCACATGATAATACGGCTAGATTGCTGGAGTGGTTTAGTCTGCAGATAAATTATATGGTGGAGCTTTAGTCGTGAAGGACTATATTGTACTCTACTATATTTAAAATCATATAAATGATCCTCCACGTTTTAGTTTACCAAGGTCGTTGCTTGGTGAAATCATCTGCTCTGGTAGTGCTATGACTGCTATCTGGAATATGCCAGAAGAACTCCATCGATCCAGATATTTTCATTGGTCATCTCCAACTTTGTTTGTGTGATCTACTCCGATTTAGTTCTGTCCACGATTGGTTAGTAGTGTTTCTCTCACGCATCTGTTATTGCTCATTTCCTATGGGCTATGGATTTTTTTCAGGTGGGGAAGATGTAACGAAGCCCTTCCTCAGACTCCTGTTGTGGTCCATTATTTGTGCAGTATGCATAGGAGCGTTCATAGGACTATATGGTCATACCATTGTATATTTTGCAGTCAAGTCTTGCTACCACTGTTTGTTATCGTTGTCTTTTGAGGTTTTCTGTGGTGGTTATGACATCCTATCTGTTCCTTTGCTGGTGACGTATTGGCGTACGAAAAGTACTATGTTTGGTATTTCTCCGTAGTTCATGACGGGTACGAATCAGAGCCAATGTTAGCATGACGAGGGTTATTCCCGCATGTCTGGAAGCTTTGTTAACATAGTATAACTCGGCCAGCCAACCAACCACATGCAATGCCATACAAATCAGGAACATAAATCCCCGTGGAACGAGCAATGCAGAACCGGAATACATGCTAGTAAATGTTAACATTACGCTGGGACATAGCATGTGAAGGACTGATCAGAGAACATGACGGGTGTCTTTTGCCAGGTAGGACAAGTGCTCCATGTTTCCGATATACTACAAATCAACCAAACCACGGCACATCAATCACCAATCTGTCCTCAAGAATCACATCATAGGGACCCAAAAGAATGGCAAGAATTATAAGATGGATAAGATGAATCAAACAAGCTCAGAACTCTTCGACAGAGACGGCTTCCCGAGCGACCTCATAAGCATCCTTCTGCCTCAGCTTCTTCACGCCGGCAATGAAGCACACCTTGTCAGACTTGTAGCTCTCGACGCTCACGCTGGTCACCTTCACCCACACCACCACCGTGGTCTTCATGCCTTCGATACCGGAAAGCTTGCCTCGGGACAGTGTCGCCTTGACACGAGGAGCATAACGTATCATGGAAGAATCCTTGAAGCTCACCTCGCAGGGCTTGGCAAGGTGCACCACCAGCTTCGACCTCGATTCATCGTATTCATAGCAGATGATATTCCGAGGGAAAAGGCCTGGAGGGAGATTGTACTCGCGCAGGATATCAGAGAGCGGCTTGGTTTTGCCTGGATTGGAAAAATTGCTGTGAGTATAGTTTTTTTGCAATATCAGCTTGCATCTGCTTTTCATATACACCATATAATTGTGCAAGGGTGCTATAGAATGTGGTTAACAGTGATAAACAAACAAAATGCAGACGAAGAAAGTGATTTGTCTTGAAGGAAATTGATTCAACTTTTTTCAACAAGTTTGATAGGTAATTTCGAATGAAATGTAGCAACTGAAACCTATGATACTACAGGGACCAAAACATTTCCACAACATTTTGATCGTTCATCTCATAAATCAAAATGAGACGAACAAAGATAACTGCGATAATGTTATATGAGCAATGAACAACAGCCTTAACTAGTCAGAAGAAAGACAGCAAACTGTAATGTATAACCATGTGCACTTTGTACAAGAAATCGAGGTACCTCCCCTACTAAACTGAATACCGTATATAAATGAAGGTAAAACAAAAGTATCCAATTTGCTAGCAGTTAATTCAGAGCAATTGTATTGTGTATGTGCAATGCTTTGCGATGAGAAGTTAGTTGTTATAGTAAGTTACATTACTGCCTGCTTTAACTGTAGGCTACACGACCAGTACACAATTTGGAGGCTTCTTGGAAGCTAGTATTCGTACTGTGATATTGAGTAGGCACTACGGGGTGGCCAAGCAACTTGTTGTAGTTGATGCTACCTACAACCAGGACATACACGGGACAGCCTTGCTAATACCGCCAAATACTTCAGGAGGAACGATGCAAAGATTGCAAGTAAAACAAAGCTGTTAGGTGAGCAAGTCCCCAATCCAGTCCTTTATCTCTATGGACTTCTCAACAAAAAACCGTACCAGATGCGCGCCAATGCAGAAGAGCGGAATGTCACAGAAGTCATATCAGTTTGGCCCCCATGTGCAGTACACTTTGCAGATCAAAAGGTCACAGAAAATCAAGGAAAGCTAGATCCAAATCGGAGAAAAGGTTGGGGAATCAGGCAGCTAGCATATATCATCATATTAATGAAAGCCCTCTTTTGCATTGCTTTGGATTTACGCGAGTGGCAAGGAGACCTAACAGCAACGGACACTTGTACTAATGATGTTGCCAAAGCAACGTACTAGTACTAGCATGCAACCAGAAGGTTCTATGTCACCATGCAACCTCTCTTCAAGCTTAACTCAATTTTCACAGCCACAAAACCAACCGTGGGAATAGAGCAGAACAACAGTACCTTTCAGCTTCTCGAACACCCATTTCGCCTTCTCCTCCACGGTGTTTGAGAACCGCTGCACGTCAGATTAAAGGCTGTCAGTTTGATATTGTCATTGCTTGATTAAGTGACTTGTGTCTTGAATGGATTAACAGTGGAAATTTCGAGAGAGCTTTGAAAAAATCTGCGTAACAAAGAATGTTTCTTTTTATTTATCATCATTACACCAGTATTTTTCTTCATAAATACTAGGTTACAACAAAGTTTTGCTGCAAGGCAGCAAGGAGATGCATCTAATCTACAATTTACAGGCGAAAGCAATCTAATCTGTTATCAAAGAGGGCAATGCGGATGCAAATGGGACGGATCCGTGAACGAATGCTCAAGAACTCGGAATTGAGCCATCAATCCTCGGCACCAATTAATAGGACGAACTGGAAAAAGAAATCCGCGCACTCTCCACAACCAAAGTGCAATTTCTCACCGCAGCAGAAAAAAGAAACAAAAACAACGAATCCAACGCAATGCCTCGGAGCAATCGATGAAACAGCAGGAACGCAAGATAAAATAGCCAGCTGGAGGTAGCCGTCGTCGGAACTCACGGAGATGTCGTCGCCGATGGCGGAGAGCTCCTGCTTGGCCTTGCGGGAGATGGTGAAGCTGCCGAGCTTGGTGAGCGCCTTCTCCATCCTCTCCCTCCCTCCCTGCCAGCGCTCGCTCTCACTCGGCTGGACCGGACTGGCCAGGCGTGGCGGTGGCGCTTGGTGTGAACGCGGAGACGGATGCTGGTGGACGAGGGCGGCTGGCTGGCTGTGTGCTGCCGCGGTGAGGTGCCGAAGGATGGGCGACACGGACCAGGTTCAAAGCTGCAGCGCTTGACCCGAGCGGACCCCCGATAAATAAGCAACGGCTCGCGAAACGAAATGGTGGAGGACACCAGCGGCGCCGGATCCTTTGCGACCCTGAGGTCTGCTTCCAGATTCGCTGCCGTAATCTCGTCCCCTTTTGTTTCTTTTCCCTTTTCTGCCGTGGTTTCGGTATGTTTGCCGATGTTTACTCCGGTTTCTGCCTGTTTTATTTTTGTTTCGTCTATGCAAAAAAATAAAAGGAACCATGATTTTTTTCCACAGGAAGAGTGAGCCAAACGTTCTCTCGGAGCCGCGCCGCGCGCGCCTAGCAAAGGCAGGAGCGGGGAAGTTGGTGCCAGCACGCGTGCCGCCTAGTTCGTCACGAGATGACGAGACCGCGCCATGCAGAGCCGAGCAGACCGTTTTGCCCCGCTCGCCCCACGTTCCCCACCGGAGTCTACCGTGGGCGCATTATCCGCACGGCCCTTTTCTTTTTCTGTCTTTCTTTTTTTCTTTTTGGCCGGGAAAGCCGCACAAGGCAAGCTGCAAACGATGTGTGAGCCCCGAGAGCGAACGAGATACTCTGCACATCGGTTTCGAGCCAGGCAGTCTTGTACACCTTGCCTTGCCAATTCCCTCTCCATTTTCTTCGAGGACTTCAGCAGCAGATTGGGCGGCCGTACTGAAGGCAAGGCAGACCGAGTGACCGACCACCTGTGCATTGGGCTGTATAGGGTTACTAGTTGGATGCCCGTGCGTTGCCACGGACTACCAAAATCTTACCAACAGATTTGACATTACACAACATCAAGAATTCACAAAAAAATCCTTCCAATCGAGGGCACCAATAATGTCCAAGACCATGTCAAAGGTCACGAAAAAAAAAAGAAACGAAATGATAACCAAGTAGACTCAAGGTGGCCTTCTCCTAACCATACCAATCATTTTTGGATGCTATTACCAGTACTGAAACTAAGCCAGATATACATACAAAGCATTTATAGACATGAGACACCTTCACATGTCACAACCGACCATACAAAATTACAATATCAGAGATTCCTCATTGCAACATTGAAACATAAATTCTTCTAGTACCTCACAATAAAATTCCTTCCGCATCAGAGGTTGTGTTCATTTAAACCTGAAAAAAGAAGCAACAATGCACTGTCTTAGTATGAAATAGTGCTATCAGGTTCCGTAGCAATGATTGGTTTCCAAATAAAGACGATTGATCATGCATTATTTAAATAAACAAGATCAACTGAATTACTGGGAATTTTGTTTCACTTGCCATGGAATTTCTTCAATTTATTGCTATTGAAACTATACAAACCTGAAATATAAGAACCAAGAGGCATTTGCGATGCAAAATTATTCGTTCGGACTTTACCACAGGGTTCATGATTTTCATATCTAGTAAAACAGCCTGGTGACCATCACAGATCTTGTTGGAAGCTATCTTTATTAAGTGGATCAATTAATCTCTTTAACTGGTATAATTAATTAAGTGCACATTGCAGGATTAACACTGGACTCCTATTATCCTTCTCCAAAAGACCAAAACCCCACCTTGTGTGCGAGCTTCCAGGGTCTGTATTATTGAACTGATATGCTTATCTGAATTCTGAAAACTTCTTAAACTAAAATCCAGACTAATTATAATACTCCACAGATACACATTTTTCATTATATTATCAAATATCGGTCTATTGTCATAGTGGATGCTAAGTTCAGTTACCATCATTTATTCGCAGGACGAAGTATTGTATCTGATTGAGTTCAGTCACTATATCACCCACCTTTTGTAACTGTAATATTCATATCCGCTACATTGTCGTAATGAACTGCATCTGATCCTATTGACCATTTCGAAAAGAACTGAACTATCTTGTACAACCTTAAAATAGATTCAGTAATTTCCATTGTTTTTCTGTGTTGAATCAAGGGCGAAGTGGTAATCTGTACAAAATGGAATCAACATGTAGGGCAACTTGAGCAATAATAATTAAAAAAAGATCCTAAGTTGTATAGTGCAGCCAATTGTTCTCTTCATTCATAGTCTGCCAATGATATGAACAGGATTACAGGTTTGAGAATATGAATCCTAGGTGAGAAGTAAAACAGTCTGTTAATTTCTTAAGGCACAATGCAATGATGTGTAAAACAGGGAGGCAATCTACATAGTTTTTTTTTTTTTTTTGAGGGCAGCAATCTACATAGTTAGGACACAAGATGTGTTTCTATAAGAAAGAAATACAGGATGTTGCTGTATCCACCATTTGACCCATGCAAAACACTGAAAGAGCTCGTGAGAAGGTCACAGTTTTCCTATTCAAAAATCTGTTTAACCTACTTCATTCTTCACTAAGAAACCAAACGAATCTACTCAGCCATTCTTCAACCAGGTTTCAATTAAGACCAAGAGTAGAAAGCTAACCGCACTTTGGATCTTGCGGAATGGAATCAGAGGAGGCGTGAGAGTGAATCCCAGCTTCCCAGAACCAGTGAGCGGCTTCTTGTTCTGTAGCGTGAAGGCATGCTCAGTGAGAAATTTATAATGGGAAGGGAGGATGATTTGCAATCGGTGTGGCCTGCGCGCGTGCGGGGTTCGAATTTCAGTGTCAGAAAAACTGAATCTTACTCGTACCTTCTCGAACCTTCCGTCACCGTATCCGGTGCGCTAGCTCATCCACCCGCACAGTAATCCAGTATCCGACGCAGGGATCTTCCTCCTCCGCGTTCCCCTGGGTCGTTCCGCCTGCCCCATGCTCCATCACCGACATCCTTAACGATGGAGCAGACGCCCATGGCGTCGCGACCCACGCTTGCCTGAATCTACCTCCTCCGCGGCCAACTGGATGCGTGCCCGGCGAGATGGCGCCGAAGCGACCGCAGGAGCGGGGAGTCGGCGGCGGCGGACGAGGACGCGGGCGCGCGGCTGGGAGGAGGACGAGAGGAGTGACGGCGACGGAGGAGACGATGCGGCGGCTGAGTAGTGGGAGTGGTCGGGTGGGAGGCGCTGGATGGTGCATGGGGCCCACCTGTCGGCGCCGAATACTGTAGCAATTGGGCCCACCTGTCGGCGCCGAGTACTGTAGCTGGGCACGGCGACGGACGACGACCACCACCACCAACTGCTTCTTTTATATATGGTAAAGATGCTGACAGTTTTCTAACTTCAAAACCGGCCCGAAATGCATGGGCTGTGGCCTAACGGCAAGGTAGCGAACTCTGTCTCCCTCTCCGGCCCACGTCCCCGCGCCTCCTCTTCCTGACTTCCTCCACAGTGATAGCCCCCGATCCAACCCTAACCCCTCCGGCCTCCGCATCGCTCTGCGCCGAACCCCTCGCCCTCCTCCCCGGCGCGCCCCCTCCGCTCGCCGGCGGCTCTCCGGTGCGTGCTCCTCACCCTTCCACTCACCTTCACGCATCACACCTCCATCCACTTCTCACCAGTCAATTCCACCGCCTGCGCTCTCTTGTTAGGGCTTCGTAGGGATTCGACTCCTGCTGCAACTTGCCCGCGATGGAGCAGGATCAGAGCGTCGCTGCCGGTGTCGACTCCGGGAGCGCGGAGCCTGGTGCCGCGGCTGCCTCCGTGGCGGGTTTCGAGTCGGCGAACCCTGCTAACGCGTACAGTCAGAACGCGGGCTCCGTTGTGCAAGCTGACGGGGCGCTTGTCTACGGCGAGGGAGCCGTCGCCCCTGACGGCGGAGCTCAGGGCGCTGACACCTCCATGTACACGGCCGAGCACGCGTCGCTGAATGGGACAGCTAGCCAGAACGCGAATTACCAATCTGCTGGGGCTACAGAGAACGGCGGTGGTGCCACAAACGAGATGGGCGAGCCAGTTCCTGAGCCATTATCCTACGAGGAAGGTAAGGGCTTCGCACATTCGCTTAATTTGGATTCCTGCCTGCTGTTTGTTTTGACTTGTTCTCTTTTCCCAGCTGTGCTTTCTGCGGAAGAGGCTAGGTTGTGGAACGTCGTTACCCCCTCAAATTGCTTAGACTTCAATGCTTGGACCGCGCTTATTGATGAGACAGAGAGAAATTCTCAGGTAAAGTTTGTATTGTTGCGTGCCCATTGAAACTGTTTACTTTGCTTGTCTTGCTAATGTAGAGGAGCTGAATTTTACAACTTCTTATGATCATATGCTTTTTATTCATGTTAAGCCAAATGAGTTCTGTGATTATGTCCCTGTGGATTTGATTTGGGCATATTGTAAGTGTTTTTCTATTGAGAATGTAGCAAATTTAATTCGACGTTTGTTTTCTTTTCATTTCTTATGACGTGTTTGTAGTCTCGAGGGCCTATAATATACTTTATTGTGCTTATTGGTGTTCGTAATCCTCACATTGTACTTACTGCAATTTCATTCGATTCATCAGTAATTAAAAAAGGAATTGTATTTGATGAAAATCTTTATGCTAATGCCACATTTTTTGTTTATTCTTTTCCAGAGCAATGTTTTAAAGATACGAAAAGTGTATGATTCATTTCTTGCGGAATTCCCCCTCTGCTTTGGTTATTGGAAAAAATATGCTGACCATGAAGCACGCCTGGATGGTGCCAGTAAAGTTGTAGAGGTTTATGAACGTGCAGTTCTTGCGGTTACTTATTCAGTGGAAATTTGGTTCAACTACTGTCAGTTTGCAATCTCAACATATGATGATCCAGATATCATCAGAAGGTAGCAGTTAAACACAATATGCTTAATCTGTTGAAATTTCCACAGCTAACTTTTCTGTCTTCTGACTTTATCGTATTCATAAAGAATGTTGTTTGTTTGCTATTCAAGATAGGAATGCGTGTTTAATTGCACTAGAGTATTCTAGAAATCTATTTGTGCAGTTCGTGCGGCGGCAGCTTAGTCCAGCTGAAGTTCTAATAGATTTCAGTTACCCAGTATTATTAGAATGACTGCATGTATCTGAATTCTGAATTGCAACGGGTGAATGGCCAATTTCATACCCACCTCTACTTACTGAAGACAATTATTTATTTGACCTTTTGTGGCTGCGATATCTCTCTGTTGACATTTTCATTTAGGCCAATCAGCCCATGCATGAGTTAATTCTAATTTTTGACTTACTGAAAATCTTGTTTGGTTCAATATATGCTAGACATACACTGCATATGGTCTTGTTTAGTAAAGTAGAAACTTGTCTTATCCTGAATAACATGGTCTTGCTTACAAATGTAAATGTAGCCACTACTTTTTGCACCTGCCAGCTATCATTCATTAAGTGTTTCCTTTTGTAGCCTTTCTATCCCATTATTCATTTTTGAAGTAGTAACTTTGTACACTGTTTTTTGTAACTTTCTCTGCCTTATGCTTTCTCCAGACTATTTGAACGAGGCTTGGCATATGTTGGAACAGATTACCGTTCCAATGCATTGTGGGATGAGTACATTAAGTATGAAGAATCACTGCAGGCATGGAGTCATCTCGCCGTGATATACACGAGAATATTAGAGCATCCCATACAGCAGCTTGATCGGTACTTTAATTGGTAAGTTTATTCATATTATTTGGAGTGGAGTTTTTTTTTTTTTTTGGTTTAGTACAGACCACCTCTTATTTGTACCATCCTTATTGTTGTTTATCTGTGCATTACTAATTGTTAGCTTTATTGTCTGATTGGTGGATTAGCAAAACATAGAATTAACAAATCTATACTGTTCATGCATCAACCCTACCACCCCCCCCCAACCAGCATACCATGTCATCGTTACATATCCAAATAGTATCATTTAAGCCTTTTGATTTTCAAACCTGCTTGACAATAGAATTGTAGATTCACACTTACAAGAATACATATAATTTAAATTTCTTATGGTGCTTACATTCATTTTACTCAGCCTCAAGGAATTGGCCTCGACACGGAGTTTTTCGGAAATACTTACCACAGAGGAAGCTTCTATGTATGCTATAACTTCCGAGAATAGTGGTCAGGCTCTTGATGCTGAGGCACAACCTGAAATTTCGTCTTCAACAGAGGCAGAAAACCTTGCCAAATACGTCTCCATAAGAGAAGAGATGTACAAGAAGGCTAAAGAGTATGAATCTAAGATTATTGGTTTTGAGCTAGCTATTAGAAGACCATATTTTCATGTCGAGCCTCTTGACAATCCAGAACTTGAAAACTGGCATAACTATCTTGATTTTATCGAGAAGGAAGAAGACATCAATAAGGTATGATTTTGCACTTCTAGTAACCTTGTGTCTATTTTTAATTTAGTAGATTTCATGGAACACTTGGAATATTATAACTTACAATCCAGTCTTATTGGCTCCATTATATGCTTTAACGGCTAGTATTTGGACGAAGCTTCCTTTATAATGGGGAGGATAGAGCATGGACATAATGTTTGGTTTCGATGAGGCTAAGTACTCCAAACTTTCATTTGTCAGTGGCCGTTCTGGGTAATGATATATGGTAACAAATACCAATTGTTTGAATTTTTAATCTCATATATGCAGGTATTTGCTTAATGCTCACCTTCTTAACCATCTATGTATCAAGCAAGGATGGTCCCTCCTTGTGGAGGGGCCTCCTTAACCAGCTAATGGAGTAACCTGTGTGAACTTCTCTTTTTGTTGTCAATCAAATCTTTATCCCTTTACTTTCCTTCGTTCCAGGTTTTATCAGTTTTTTTCTGATGTTACACAATTTTGTTTCAGGTTATCAAACTGTACGAAAGATGTGTGATTGCATGTGCTAGTTATTCAGAATTCTGGATCCGCTATGTCCAATGTATGGAGGATAAAGGAAGTCTAGAACTAGCAAACAATGCCCTGGCTCGTGCCACTCATGTTTTTGTCAAGGTATTATTATGATAAACCTTTATCACAGTTTACTGAATAACATTTCATTCTTTTCTTATCATGTATGCACATATACACTTTAAGCATATAATTCAATAGGATTGCAGTGTGGACCTAACCAGAATTATGTTTCAAGAAGCCTTAAGTAGCTCATGTTCTTATTTTGCTGCAAGTTCCCTATTTTCGCAAAGAAAATCATATTGATAGTGTAACTGCTGAATCACTTAGTCTGTAGGATAGGAAATGTTTATTTGCTCTTTTCTTAGGCTTTAAGTAAATCAAATAGTACCACATTACAGCTCGTGTTTTTCTTTTGCTGCAAGCACCCTATTTCCATGAAGAAAATCAAATACGAAAAAATGATAGTGTAACTGCTGAAGCACTTAGTCTGTAGGATATTTCAAATGTTCATTTTCTCTTTTCTTAAGTTAAAATGCTAATGATCTACTCGTTTGGGAAGACTGGGTTTTTTAAATCTCATTTGACATTGATGCTTTGAGAAGCATAAGGAAAATATATACTCTATTTATTGGTCTATATGGTTGTCACGAGCTGAATAAAATCTACTCTAAGAAGGTTATGTATTAATAGCTGTTTTAGTTGCTGTTAGCTACATGCAGTTTTTTTTTTATCGTGTTTAATTATTTTTTGTTTTGTTTTACAGAAGCAGCCAGAGATCCATCTCTTTAGCGCGCGCTTCAAGGAGCTTAATGGAGATGTTTCTGGAGCCCGTGCAGAATATCAGCATCTTTACTCAGAATTATACCCTAGCTTTCTAGAGGCCATCGTGAAGCATTCTAATATGGAGCTCCGAGTGGTATGTTCTTTGAATAAACAACCATTTTATTCCTTTTCTAGGGTGTTCAATAGTTTGTTTAATCTGTCTCTTTCTGCAGGGAGATAAAGAATCTGCTTGTTTAGTTTATGAGAAGGCCATTACTGCTGAAAGGGAAAAGGAGCAGAGCCAGTTTTTGCCGACGTTGCTGATTCAGTACTCACGTTTCTTATTCTTGGTAGGACTTTAACACATGTTTATATTATCAAAATGTGAAAAAACATGGCTTTACATGCTTGTCTGAATTACATATCATCTGAATATCTTATTATGTAAGCTGTACTTGCATGGTTAGCCAATAAATAAATTTAGTTTAAGTAAGTTTGATGTTTTGTAGATTTTTCTGGTAAATGATTTCATTTTGGCGTAAATCTCACTATGTGCATTTTAGCACTCCAGTGTTTGAGCTTGTAGATGCTCCTTACTTATTGCTATATCTGATTCAATTAGTGGGATTTATGTTTCTTGAATTTTGTAGGCCATCCAGACATGGAAAAGGCAAGGGAGACCTTAACGGCCCTGCATGAGCAGTTTAACGTGACAAAATCGATTATTGAGGTTGCAATTTTGGATTCTTATGCATATGACATGTTTCAATTTTTTTCCATCATCTTTGCCTTTAGTTTTACTAACATCACCTACATTTTGCAGGCTGTTATTCATCTCGAGTCAATCTTTCCATGTGAAAAACGTGTTGAGTTTTTAGATTCACTTGTTGAGAAGTTCCTTACACCTCAACCATCTCAAGGGGAGGTGGCAAGTCTAGGTGATAAAGAAGAAGTATCTTCCATATTTTTAGAGGTAATACTTCAAAGCTGCTTGTTTTTTGGTGTGTTATACTTCCTTCTTGGTTTAGTGGTGCAGAGGACATGTCTTCGAATTTGTAGGTTAGGAGGTTTTATAAGTGTGTCATGAAATTGTTGTGTCTATTTGTTGCGCCAGCCTGCCAACAAAGACACTTAAGATAAAATTGAAGTGTATTTTGTATGGTGTATTCAGTTCGTTTTGTATATGGTTCAAGTATTGGTTATCAGGATATTACACTACTCATGCTCCGGAATCTCCAGTTGATTACTCATGTTAAACAACAGAAGTAGATTGTAGTAAATTTAAATTTTTGGTTAAATTTATCTGTTGGGCCTGGAACTTTTGTCCAAAAACGAAATCACTACACCGTAGAGTATACCACATTGTAATATGTTACTGTAAATGTTACATAAATGATTAGCAGCAACATTCTTTTATTTTCTATCATGTTATTCATGTTTATGGTTTGGTTATTTATACATTTACAAACTTTCTACAGTTTTTGGATATATCATGTTATTCATGTTTATGGTTTGGTTATTTATACATTTACAAACTTTCTACAGTTTTTTGGATATCTTTGGGGATGCCAAATCGATCAAGAAGGCGTTGACAAGACATACAACTCTTTTCTCATGTAAAAGAAGCATTCTGCCAACAAGGAAAAGAAAAGCGGATGATGCTATTGGGTCAGACAGAGACAAAATGGCTAAAACTGGTGGTACTCATCCAGTCCTGGGAACTGATCCAAATGCTCCTAATCCTCCTGTTTGGCCTGCAACTTCTGGAGCATCAGGGCAACAATGGGGAGCTGCTTATCCACCTCAGGTTGCTTATTCATAAATGTGCATGATTGTGTTTATGCTACTCTTTTTCTTTCATTGTGCACAAATCAAGAGACAAACATGAATGAGAGTAACAGGAGCAATGATGCATAGTGCATTTTCTGGATTTAAACCTTGTTAGATCTTCGTGAATATTTGGAAGTTTGGTGGCTATTTATATTATTGTCTCATTAACACGCATGTTTCCTAAATGTATAAATGTCAAGACGATCCTGTTTCGTAGAAAAAAAGATCATGGAACCTTTTTTCTTGACTTGTTTCTTGTCTTTTCTGTGATGTGTTCATTTGGTAGATCTGAAAGTTCTTATGTTTCTTTGGACACCTTGGTTGCAAAAAACAATCGATGCTATTCTCTATTTCTCTTATAAGTAGTTTACCATTCTTTTGGGTATTAGGATTCTAAACATATATTGTTGTGTATGAAATTAACCTTTTTGTTTTTGTTTTGCACCCAGGCTGCGTATCCTGCATATGGAAATTATGACTATAGCCATCAAGTGCCACAATCTGCTCCTCAAGCAGCTGCATATGGCGCATATCCTCCAACATACTCTTCTCAGGTACTGAATCTCTCTGCGTACTACATAATGCTTCAAGATATTCAAAAGATTAGCTTAATCTTTTTGCGGAATTTCTTGCAAGGAATGAGTATGGCACATGTCATGCACACGCAGTTGTTTCCCACCATCCGGATACCAAACATGCATCTAGAGCCCCATCAGGAAATAGACAACATTCTATATCAACTTTGACAAAAAGAAAGGGCGGGATCATGGCAAAATAATAACTGCCTTCACTTCAATTTATGTTGTTAGTTTTATTTTGATTAGAAGCCTACCCCAACTTGCTTGGGACAAAAGGCTACATTGTTGTTGTCATAGTTTTATTTTGATTAGTTCTTTAAGTAATTCTGTTCACTTCATTACCTCCACAGTTTCTGGTGAAATGTAATTCGGAAGCCTTCTTATCCAAATGTTATATATTGTGCCTGGCGATTTAGGTTGGTTTTGCGTCGTTTCAATTTCTTTTAGTTTCTGGATCCGGGATCGCCTATACTATCCTTCAGGGTTCCAATGGTTTGCGATCAATTAATCTGTCAAACAACCAAGTGATATAGTGAGGCTTTATATCGGTAAGCTATGTTTTAACACTAGGCACATCTGTAGCTGTGTGTTGTATTTGCATTTAGCAATAGCTGTAGTTATATGCCAGATGTCAGTCGGTCTTGGGAAAAATCTCTACTCACGAACCAGTCAGTTTTAACTGGAGTTGTTGCTCCACGGTTCTGCTTGAATTGCATTTTTGTCCTGGAAAGCCTAATGATCTTGTTTGGGACTATGACTATAGATAGTTACCCTTATCTCCGATACTATTCTATTTTTTTAAATATCTTCACCACTGCATTCCCTTTAATTATGTTGGTCATCTGATGCAAATTATGGTAATTCTAACGTAGGCCTACACGCAAAGCTACGCACAACCAGCAGCGATGGCAGGGGCAGCTCCAGCGCCGGCAGTTGCACCAGCAGCGGTGCCAGCGCCAGTACCAGCGGCCGCTTACCCTCAGCAACCTGCGGCAGCTCCTCAGCCCTATTATGGCACAACCTACTACTGATCTGTAGACTTATCCTGGATGATGGATGATTCAGCGAGCCTGCTAATCTGCCTTTACATGCGTATGGTTCCTAGTCTAACAGGCAGGTTTGCCAGTACCAGATGATTGGAAGATTCAGTGTTGGTGTTTTGGGTGTTGCTCACACTTATGCGGATGCTATTTCCTGTAGTGTACCGAGGATGCTATATCCTGAGGTGTCCAGAGATTTGTATAGTCTACGTTTTCTTGGTAGCATCGTTTTTCTCTAGGAATCTTCATTTTTGTTGTTTGAGTATATCCTTAGAGTAGACGCCATATTTGAACTTCCTGTCCGCCATGCAACATCAATTGCCATTAACATCATGGTTCAGGTCCCATTTCGGGGAATTATTACCTGCGGTTGATATTGTGTTGATCTGTTTCCTGTGATGAAATTTTAAAAATGGGACAAGGGTTCGAACCCTGGCCGGCTGGCTCCTCCGATGGAGCCATTGATACACCTACAGTCAGTTCCCTCATGTGACGAAATTCCTGTTCGTGCTTTTTCAAAAGGTGCCTTTCAGCTAAGACGTTGTGTCATTAACGACGTGTAGTGTATATTAACTCGCGTGCCCATAAAACTCAGTGTGCCCTGGAAATTCAGGCATTGGTCTCACCCTCGCTTTCATGATCTGGCCTTCGACGCGGCCACTAACGGCGGACACGAGGGAGAATGTCTGCGCGCAGCGGCAGCACAAAAGGATAAGCCGCGCGCGGCCGTTCGCACCGAAGGGTCGAACTAGAGCGCGTCATGACACGAGGGAGGCGGGCGAGCTGATCAAGCAAAACGACAGCGCCTCGCATTGGACTCGCGCGGCCGCATCGGCGAGGCCCGAAGCGCGCCGCCTCGTGGACGCAGCAGCAACCCAGTTTCCTTGGATGGGAACGCGCCCTCTCGTCTTCTCGTGTGCCACGGCGCCTCGTCTTCGGCCGCTCCGCGTGTCGCATGCCTATATATCTGTCTCCCTTGACACTGCCCCTCTCGTCGCACATGTTCCCGCAAGCGTGCTTCGGCTGGGTACTTGTCCCGTGAGATCGATCACATGTGTGAGTGACCAGCGTTGCTCTAGGTACGTAACAGTTTTGTGATGCTTGTGGAAGAGATGCTCCCATTCGTGCCAGTTTTTGCGATTTCTTGGATCTCCATGTTCGTTCTATTTAATTGATGACAACATCGCTACGTAAGGAGATGTATATTCTGTTGTTTTTAGAGTGTGTTGGTTGTCAGATGCATGCGTAGTACCTTCACTCGTTGTAGTCTTTTCGTGCATCCAGGGGTGATGAGATAGATATTCGATTGCAGGAAAGCGCACGAGAACTGATCGATGGCCGAGATCGACACCAGGCCACTGGAATCCGTGCGGAAGCAGTAACCCTGTTTGAGCCGAGAATCGATCTGATGAGCAGGTTCAGCCCCGACAGAAATGTGCGTACTACCCATCCATGCTTTGCATCTTGATCGGTATTTGTATTCACAGGGAAGCAGTAGTAAAGCACGTATTTCCATCTCTTTGAAGAGAACATCACACCATGTTCTCGTGTTGGCAAACGCACGCAGGAGGACGAGATTATCGCCGTAACCAAGGAGCTCGCAACTTGCAAGCTGCAGCTCGAGGTGAAAGAGAACGAAAGCAAGCAAGCCGTCCTGAAGATCGAAGCTCTCGAGAAGGCCATGCAAGAGCTCTCCGACAAGTACGACAGGGCGTCCCTGGAAGGCCACAGCCGTATAACCCAGCTGGAAGCAGAGAACAGCACGATCAAAAGCCAGCAATCCGCGACGGCCGACGAGTGCGAGGCCCTGAGGGACGAGCTGGCCGTCGTGAAATGCGAGCTCGACGCGTCGAAGGCGTCGGTGGCCTTGGTGCTCAAGGAGGTTGAGGTGATGGAGGCGCGGGCGGTCGTGGAGAGGGAGAGCACCAAGGAGGCGCTGACGCGCATCCTGCAGCTCAACGAGACCGTGCTGTCGTCGGCGGTCGCGGCGATCAGGGCGGAGGAGGAGAGGTCGGTGTTCTTTCAGCAGGTGACGGTTGAGTTGTTCAGCTCTGACAAGAATTTGGAGGTGATCAGGAGGCAGATGGAGATGATGGAGGGCATGGAGAGGGAGTTGCTGGCGAAGGCGGTGGAGATCGAGTACCTGCGGTCAGAGCTGAATCAAGCCAAGGAGAATACGTGGCGTCACGAGATGTTTCTGATGCGGTAGATGGCGTAGGCGGCTGTAACGAGATGGAGGAGCGGCAGGTTCAGGTCTGTGAAACAATTCTGAGAGATCAGGGACCCGAAGCAGAGTTCACGTTTCAGCACGCACCAGAGGAATGCTATGTTTCTGAAATCTTCAGGAAGGATTCTCTGGTCGTTCCATCAGACGACGTATTCAAGGTGCCTGAAATTGTTGTAGAACAACAAGCAGAGGCTGCAGTTCAGGACGCGCCAGTATTTGAAGGCAACTCGGATGCTCAAACGGACGGCAAAGTAATCGACGCTGAAAACGATCAAGACCCAGTTGAAGCGGATGGCACACTATCAAACAGCACACCATGCGAGGTCAAGCTCCTGAAAGAACACGAGGAAACAAATGCAGACGCCAGCTTTGTCCTCGAGAGCTCAAGAGATGACTTCCAGAGCATGCACTCGGACGGCAAGGACATCAGCATCACCATGCCTGAACACGTCGCCGGAAACCAGGAACCAGCCACGCCGCTCGAAGGCAACTCGAGCACTTGCCGCGTCGTCGCCGCCACGGCGAACGTCTCCAAAGACGAGGACGAGTTCTACACCAAGGAGCTCGACGCCGAGCAGGGAGCAGGCAAACTGGTGGACGGCTACGTGCTGGTGGCGAAGAGCGCGGACGCCGACGCCGCCAAGGACGGCAAGCTGCTGGACGCGGCGCGCGCGGAGATCAGCGACCTGAGGTTCAGCCTGGAGGAGGCGGTGCGGCGGGCGGAGCTGGCCGAGGAGGCGAAGGCGGCGCTGGAGCGCGAGCTGAGGGAGGAGATCAGGAACAAGCACCCGTCGCGGCGGCGCGCGGCGGTGTCGGACTCGGAGGACGCGGCCCGTCGTCCGGCGGTGCGGGTGGGGGGAACTCCGCCGACGCCGTTGCGGCCGCCGCGGTCGACGCCAGCCCGGACGGCCGTCGGGACGCCGAGAACCGGGCGGCCGGGTGGCGAGGACTTGCCGACGCCGCGCTGCGTGACGCTGGGGAGGGTGCTGAATATGAAGTACAATGATTTCTTTTGGGATTGTCTGGACGCCACCCGGGCAAAAACGGATCCTCTCCCACCCGATTTTTTGAACCGTCGGATCCGGAAATCAAACGGCCATCCATCTTCGTCAACCTCCAGCTTCTTCTACCTCGCCTCCACCTGCCCGCCGCCCCACGCACCGCCGCCCTAGCCCCCGAGGCACCGCCCTCCTCCGCCTCCCGCCGGCCGCCTCCGACCCCACCGTCGTCTTCCTCGCCCCCGCCCCTACCTGCGCCAACCGCCATCTCCCTCCGCCCTCTCTCCTGTCCGGCGGTGCCCCCCGCCGCCTCCTCCCCCTCCGCTCTCCCGCCCCACCTCGGGTCGGCCTTCCTTCCTCCCCGAACCTCTTTCTAGTCCGGTGCTCTCCGGTGAGCCCCCAACCCCCCAAACCCGGAACACTAACCTCGACCCTCCGGTTCTCTAACCTCGTCGGAGAGTCGCCGGAGTCGGGGAAGAACCTGGGAGGCCTTGCTGGAGTCAGAGGAGGAGGATCAGAGAGGAATCGGGTGTCAAAAAAAATTCAGTGTGGGAGAGGAGGCAGATATGCCCGAGTGGATTTTAGCAATTCCCTTTCTTTTTCCTCTGCGTGTGGTCGTTCTGAATTTCCTGTCAGGCCATATTTCTGCAAAATTGGCGTTCGAAGCGTTTTGGTTATACACTACTTATGTTCGTAACTCGTAAGTATGGACGACAAATCTAGTTCACAAAGAGAAAGTAGTAAGTGTAAATTGAATGATAAAACATCTCGTTTATCTCCTGATCTTGAGGGCTCGAGATACCGTCAGAGTACCAATTTATTACATAAGCAATTTTTCTTTTGAAAAAGAACTTTGTACTTGAATTTTTTACAACAGGAGCAAGCTTGAATATGTATTCATATCGCTGGAGACAAGTTTATTACAAAGCAAGGTGCCTGGCATCAAACACATGCCCCCCCCCCCCCCCCCCCCCCCCCCCCCCCCCCCCCCCCCCCCCCATGGGACGCCATACAATCGGCGACCGTATTACAGACTCTAGGACACACCATGATCTTACAGATACAGAAACTTGAAACAATCCTGATATGTATCAATTGGATATGTATCCAGCCATCCCTGATATGTATTAATTGGATATGTATCTAGCCATCCCTGATATCATCCAATTAATTCATACTAAATATTGTTTTATTAATTCATACTAAATCACAAATGAGACAATACCCATCTACCTCCATCCCATTTCTGCTCTACCGTTGATTCTCATCTCTCTATATTTATAACTACCCCATTTGTCCTCAACCATCACCTCGGCAACCACCGAGATCTAGCAAAATTCTACCAATCCAATCCGTCACCCCCAACGCCAGCCATGAGGACCACCTTCCTCTTCCTCGCCATCGCCGTCGTCTCCACCGTCGCGGCGATCCCAGGGGGGTGGGCACCTATACCCGCCGCCGAAATCAACGACCCCCACATCCAGGAGCTCGGCTCGTGGGCGGTGGCAGAGCACCTGAAAGTGGCCAACGAAATGCTCAGGTTCGTCAAGGTGGTGAGCGGCGAGGCGCAGGTGGTGGCCGGAATGAACTACCGCCTCGCCATCGACGCGCTGAACCTCCTCGCCGGCAAGGACTTCATGTACGACGCGGTCGTGTACGAGCAGAGCTGGACCAACACGCGCGAGCTCCTCAACTTCACCCAGACGACCTTCTAGGAATCAGTTTTAGCCGCAGTTTATTTTGGATGTGATGTGGTAATAAGAGAGGCCATTGTACTGTGGCATCGGCTTAATTTTAATGAGATGTTTACTTAAGGGACTGTTTGTTTATTTAGGCCTACATTTAGGCATATAAAATCTTATCATTTAGGAGTATTAAATAAAGTCTAATTACAAAACTAATTGCAGAACCTCTGTGTTAATTCACAAGACGAATCTAATGAGAATAATTAAGCTGTGATTAGATGATGGTTACTTAGCATCACTCTAGCAAAACATATAAATTAGGCTCATTAGATACATCTCGTAAATTAGCACCCATCTTCAAAAAGTTTTGTAATTAGACTTTATTTAATACTTTTAAATAGCAAGATTCTCTTTGATGTGACAGGAACTAAATTTAGGAGCAGAGGAAACGAACAGGCCCCTAAATCGTGGATCACGCATGTCAAGTACTTTCAAAGAAATGGATGCTTTTTATTGGTCAGTTAGCATGAACGCCGCCTTGAGGCTTACCGTGAGCTTTGACATGAAGGTCGGGTGAATTTTATTTTTTTTCCCTCAGAAAATCTCAATACTTGTGTCGATGATCCAGCCCATTTGAAAAAGAAGCCATTACTTTGATAGGTTTTGAGCCATGCAGCTTTAAAATCACACCGGAGACATAGCCTCATATCCACCTCTAGTGAGGCTGCCAGGGGCCATGCCCCCCCCCCCCCCCCCCCCCCCCCCCCCCACCAAAGCTCGGGATTTGTTCTTAAGCACCATGCATATTAGCATATATGATTAGTTTGGACCATGTGTGAAAGTGTGAAATGTGCTATGTGCTTTGCCTGCTTGACGGCGAGCTAGCAAAGAATTATTTTCTTTCCCGTTTCTTCTGTACACGAGCAGCCAGAGCATCATTTCGATTGCCGGTAGTATTTGGCTGGCCCCTCTATGTTTAACTTCTAGCTCCGCCACTGCGGGCCGTTCAATTTTTGTCGTTCAAGTAGTGCCTCTATTTGTCGTCCATTGTAACATCACCGCTGGGCTGCAACCACAGTATGACACCAGCAGCCATGAGGTGTTAACTTAAATCGTCGATCATGCCACATGTCAAGTACTTTTCAAAGAAATGTGCTTGTCTTTGCACGTTAGTGGAGATGCAAATTAAATTGTTGCGTGTTATTTGTAGTTTGCAGCAAATGGACGGGCACTTGGTGGATTTCCATAGGCGTCAATCTCACCTGGATGCACGTGAACCACCAGTAGCCCAACCTGCTAGTATTATGTGAACGAAGTTTTGGTGGCACTTCAACTCGACACCAGAATTCCGCGCTCAGCTCGACACCTCGTCGCACGCATCCCTGTCCCTTTCGGCAAACTGGTGTGATCCGCAAACGGAAACATGTGTAACCCCAACCCACCACACAACTGCTATGCCTGCCTCCAAATTGCAATTTCATAATAACTGAGGCAGATAAATCACTATACGGGTGCCATTCCGATTTGCACGAGATAAACTTTGATTATATATGTATCCCAAGCCAAACATGTGTTCTTTTCCGACCAGCCAAAAATGTGTTCAGTGCCAAATATTTGTAGTGAACTTTTCGCAAAAAAAAAAAGAAAAGAAAAAAGAAAAAAAGTGAACAAGTCTTTGGCATCATTGTCTCCTCTTCTGTTCATCTTGTTGAGAAGTATCATATTCAAGATTTAGCAGATAATTTTGACCAAAACCTAATTCATTAGGATTAAATATGAGTGAATCATAGAGAAGTGGCTCTACAAACTTATTGCCACTGGAGAATTAATGAAGCTGAGACAGATGCATGTGTAACAAAACATGTAAGAACTGCATTCCGCTGTACCATGTGTGAACACAATGCGAATCACGAAGATAAGCAAAAAACAGATACTACTAACATCCCAGCAAATTGATGTGAGCTGGCACCTGTCAATTGCCTCACGAGAAGCCGAGAGTAATTTCTTTACCTTATGAGTCACTATGATGGCCTTGACCTCCCATGGAGGCATCTCATTTAAGACGAAAGCTATCTTCAGCCATGCATCTTGTTCAGCTGGTCATCTGCACTCTGATGTTGAAAGCTCACATGCATCCCTTTGGAGTTCAAAGAACCTCCCTCATGGTGATTCACAATTGTGACTCCACCTTCGGGTTGTTGACAGCTAGCGAGCTCTGCAAATCTCAAGAGTCGATGATCCAAGAGCCCACTCGATCGTAAAAGGAAACCAACACAAGTGCATCCATGGCTGAGGAAACGAAAGCCTACCCTTTACCTAGCTAGTCCCAGCCAAATTTAAGCAAAAAAAATAATTGATTGCTTAATCGCTCAGAAGGACCTGCCTCGTCCTCGTCGCTTGCCGCCATCGTGTGTACACCGTCGCCGGCCACGCGGGGCTCAGGGAATGGCAACACATCCGTGACATCCAGGGAGCTCGGCTTGTGTTCACCAAGGTGGTGAGCGGATAGGAGCTGGTTCGATATTCGAACATGTCGCTGAACAGTCTCACGTGTGGTGCAGAACAAAACCACAAGGCATGTGTGGTCCTGGAGTCGTCACACTAGCTATCAGGAGAGCCCGAGGCATGACCATTTTTGGGAGTCAGTACTTGCAGTATTGCTGTCCCAGGCTTTCCAACTCAAAGCACTAGCACATGCTCCGAGATTGATACTCCCTTTGTTGCAAGTTTTTTTTTCTTTTCCTGAGCGTCTAATGCAGAACTCAAATGCAGCCTCGTAGCGATATCACCATTATCACTACGTACGATTATCAGTGATAATCGTACATGTAGTGTGCCTGTGGTTTATCAGTGATTATCACAACGTACAATTATTAGTGATATCAGCACATGTGGTTGATTGCGGATGTAAGCGCAACCTCGTACACGTGAACGAAGTTCGGCGATCGACACCTCGCACCCCTGTCACTGGTACTATGCCTGTCCGCAGGTGGGTTTCGCTAGTGGTCCAATTCTCTGACGTACAATGCCTAGGTCCGCACTCCTGTATGCTGATCGACATGCATGCAACTCAAGAAAATAAGAATGAATTAGGCAATCAAGCTAACTTAAGATTCTATACTTCTGTTCAGTTATCAGTTAACATACGCTACAGATTTGTTTGAAAATGGTAATGCTGAAAGCCACACGCAAATTGCAGCAGACTGGTATAAATGCCCCTTGGTAGCATAGCTGACAACTAGTTGTTGCATCCAGGTTTCCCTAAAGTTGGCAGCACTAAATTGACCAAGACATGGAACAACAAGGATCAATAATGCTTTCCAGTTTCCATAGGTAGTTTCTGGTCCACATTACATACACCAACCGGATGTCAGTCAAATACTACATTACACACGACGTATGTCACATGTGTGCCTCAGTATCAAATCGTCAACAGATAATCTCTCTGAGAAGCATTTCACCAACTAAATTGCAGTTTCCTAGTGGGAGAAAACATGCCTCTGTACTTCATAGACACTGCATAAGATCAATGTGGTTATCAACCATCATTTTGTGTTTATTTTGTAATAGGAAATCATTGGCTCTTTTATATTCATACATCAATCTGAGCCAGTTCATATAGTGGGGGTTCTCTGCTGAAGGGGCATGTGAACTTGCATCATGCTCATCCATGGATCACACGGTCAAGGACCAGCAGAACTAGATGCCCGAAGATAACTTTTCCTTAAAAGGGATACTTCCAAGGAATGTTAAGGCACCATCATAGGGACTTAAAAGGTAACAAATTACTCCTTGTCTATCTCATGAAGCAGTTGATGCAAGAGAGGCAGTTGGTTTTTTTCTTGCTTCTGCAGGTCATTATAAAGGTTACCGAGCCCCCTCTTGCTTCCTCCCCTCGCATCTTCTGAAGAAGGGGACACAGGTTCTCTCTCTCTCTCTCTCTCTCTCTCTCTCTCTCTCTCTCTCTCTCTCCATGGCAGGCGAGATTGTCTAGTTCTCTCTGACGTTTTGTTCGACTGACTTCTGTTGTCTCTCGATCGAAAGCTCTGTTGTTCGTTCTTTCTGTTTTCTTTAAGGGACACTGTTCTTTGCTTAACTGATAGGCGTAGAAAATTTTTCTTTGCAGCTGCTCGCGTGCAGACGCGCAGTCTAGCTCTCCGAATTCCGATCCACCTGATCTGAGGTATGAAAAATCTCTCTCTCTCTCTCTCTCTCTCTCTCTCTCTCTCTCTCTCTCTCTCTCTCTCTCTCTCTCTCTCTCTCTCTCTCTCTCTCTCTCTCTCTGATCTCTCTCTCTCGGATCAGCAGATCTTATGCGATTACGTTGTCTTGCCATGACAGATTTGTGGACCTCAAACACGGAATTATTTGCTTTTACTAGTCCCGTATTTTAGCTGCATGAAAAGTGCTAAAAGTTGAATGATTCTTCAAGATTAATATCACCAAGAAGGCGATAACATGTGCCCTAGCTATATTCTCCTATATCTTGAAGCCTAAATGAGCCATCAAGCGTGATTAATTAGGAGCGGGAATATATACAGTTAGTTTGTCTAGCATTTTAAACAGAACAAAATCATCCTTGTTAATTTCTTGCTTGATTGATTCTCCATGACATACAGAGCTAGCGACAGCTGGTGGGTTTAATCTGTACTACATCCTGCTGTCTTACTAGAATCGTATAGCCTATCTTGCTGTACTGTTGAGACAAAAGTGGTAAATAGAAACTGATGGTTGATCGATGCATGTGACATGCATATCTCATGCGTTTGACTGTGCCTCACTGACATCGCTTAGGTGTATAGTGTGGACCGGATGCAGCGAATAGATGTAAACTGGAAAGCCAGCTAGCTTGTTGATGCTTGATTGTTTTTCCATGCTTCAATTGTAGCATGACCGGTCTAGAGAAACCTAGATGCAAACTCATGCATCCATGGTACGCAAGGGGTAGTTACCAGTCCAAGCAAGTTTGTGGCTTCCTTTCAGCATATATTACCATGCTTGCATCATCAGTAATTTGAACTTGTTCTGATCGATATACATGCAACAGCACCACACATACCCATCAACTTTCATGAGTACGTACATGTCAGAACATGCAGGTGATGGATTGCCTGAGAGAAAGCAGTAGCGTACGCTAACTGACAAGTACTAACAGAAACTACTCACGATCGACTCCATCTAACTGTTTTCTCTGTGACATGCATTAGAGCGACACCCGGATTAGGTCTTTCCTGCCGTCTAATTAATTCGATAGCCTATATATCCTGATCACTGTTCTCATATATACTCGCAGATCAGCGGCGCTATGGCTATGGGGAGGATGCTGGCACTGGGCCTCGGCCTGGGCCTGCTCGTCGCAGCTGCTTCCGGCTCGACTACGGTGGAGGAGGCGGAGGATGTGCACCGGTTCGAGAACTGGATGGCGGCGAACGGCCGTGCCTACGTCACTGCCGAGGAGTGGCAGCTACGGTTCCATGTATACCGCGCCAACCTCAAGTACGTCGACGACTTCAACGCCAACAAGGCGGCCGCGGGGCACACGTACTCCCTGGGTGAAGGCCCATTCACTGATCTCACCCATGGTGAGTTCGTGGCCCAGTTCCTCTCAGCGGTGGGGTCACCACCGCCACCGGCCCAAGTCGCCGCCGACGAGTACTACACGAACGCGTCGGCCCTGGCGCCCACTACAGTTGACTGGAGGCTGGCAGGCGCGGTAACGCCGGTCAAAAATCAAGCGGGTTGTGGTACGTGAGCATCTGCTCCTCCCATCGACACACGCATGCAAATACTTGGTCATTTGTTATAGTTATGTTTGCTTAACGATAACCTCTACTATATCATATGATCACAAGTAGGGTTTTTTGCGGTACTTGTCCTGACGATCATCTCTGCATTTGTAATGCGCAGCGGCTTGTTGGGCGTTCGCAGCCGTGGCGGCCGTCGAAGGGTTACATAAGATCCAGACGGGGACCTTCTTTCGCTGTCAGAACAGCAAGTCCTGGATTGTGCCCAATCAGGCGACTGCAAGGGTGGGTGGGGTTGGCGCGCTTTTGGATGGAATAGCAGCAAACGGAGGGATCACTACTGAGTCCGAGTACGAGTACAGACAGTCCACAGGTACCTCTATCTTAGACTTTGCTTTTCTTCATAAGCCTCTCTTTGTGTTGTTAGTTTTGAAATACTCCATGCCCACACCAAATAAGTCGTTACTGCCTGAACGGCGTGAACTACTTTCTATGGGTGAAAAAGCTCGAACTGGTTGTCAGAGAGTGAAAGGCATCTGGCTATGGTTGAAAAGGTACTATACCAGGGAGTAAAAAGGCATGTACTAGTATGCAAACACCACAACGCTTTTACTCGTAGGGCTTCGTGCTAGGTTCCACTATCTCCCGTGTTGCACCTAATAATCTCTGCTTCCTGATCAGCTGTTCTCATATACTCTCCTCCATGATATATTGTTTCCTGATCCACTGTAGTATAACTCATGATCTGCTGATGTTGCTTCTAATCCCTCTCTCCTTCATGATCTCATGAAGCACGGGAGTTGACTGCTTTTGCAACATATTCAGTTGGTTAACTAAACAAGATCATACAAAATTTAGCACCTAAGGGCACGAAATCCAAACTCTGACTGAAATTGTTTGAACTACATATAAAATTTGATGAGCCAGGTTCCAGAAAATGGCGAAGTAGCTAGGTCTTAGAACGTAAATATGTAATTTCAATGATAATTGGCAGGTCAAACCTGTAATATTGATGAGATAAACTGCTCGCAAATCTATATTTTTGCATTCCATTCCTTAAGTTTGCAGTTTTATACTAACATGGTACGCTAAAATATGTAGTATTGCAATATACAACTCGTTAAACATGTATGCTTGGTTAGTCTCCAAATTAGCAATAGTTTTGTGAAATTTAATCATTCAAGGATTCTTACATGGGTCGATGTTTAACTAAATTCTAAAACTGTTGTGATAAGCTTTTCAGAAGAATTATATGTACTTGTATATTTTTTAGAAACGGTGTTCTTTTATATATATGAGGAAAATAATCGGTTTTGTGCTGCATTGCTTTGTGGATAACAGGTACTTGTGACTCGACCAAGTTACGTGCTGCTACAATTACTGGATACAGATTTGTGGAGCCTGGACAGCGAGGTGTCGCTGATGAATGCTGTTGCAAACCAGCCGGTTGTAGTTAGCATTGACGGGAAGGCACCGGATTTCCAGCACTACGCAGATGGCATTTACAACGGCGAGTGTAGCAGCAGGTCGTTCAACCATGATCTGACAGTCGTCGGATATGGTCAGGACCAAGATGGCAATCAATATTGGATAGCAAAGAATTCCTGGGGATCCAACTGGGGCAACAGCGGATATGTGTACATGAAGAAGGACATCGAGGCAGAACCATGGGGCATCTGCGGTTTGGCTACTAGGCCTGTGTTCCCTATCGTGTAGAGCTACTTCCTGTGTAATAAGCTTGGATTTGGTGTGCGATGGGATACAGATACTCCTATATGACTTGGTTCTAATCTATAACTTGGTATAGCTCGCTATGCACGCTCTGCCGAGCCCATTGTACTTTCTTTCTGTCGGTGTTAATGGAACCATATCAAAGCACCCGAAACAAAGGGGCAATTAATAAAGCTCAAGAAAACCTGTGACCCGGGCTCGCTGGCAGCCTCACAGTCAGAAGGACTTCTTTCTGTGTTATTCACGCATTCTCTGAAACAAGACAAACATCGTTTGACACACAGACAACCGTTTACAAATATATACTTGATAAAGCCCTACCCCTCTGGCTGCAGCATTGCTTCTTCAGAGCTTTCTTTCAATAGTCTTGTGTTGCCTGATCCTTTGTTGGTTATCTCAGCTGATGTAGTCCAGCAACCCGGCCCCTCTTGTCCTCAATCTTGAGTTGAACGCCATGCAGCTATAGAATTCAAGGATCAATGTTTTATGTTCATCTTTCACCTTATATCACAAAAAGACTCGACCATTCCTGTTCCACCTGACAGCATTTCAAAGATCAATGTTTCAGCCCTTCTCAAAAAAAGAAAAAGAAAAGGTCTAGTGTTGACCTTATCACTAAAGATTCAGCCATTCCCATTCCTACCAGAAAGAATTAGCATGCATGCACAGGATGAAAACATCAGTTTTGTTCTTCGTGATGACACCCCTTGTTCAATGATAGACTACCAAACAAACAGTATGAGACGATCAAAATCCATAGCGCGCTCAATGACCAGCAGGATGACATTGTGTGGCGCTTCTCAGCCAATGGATGCTATACTCGTCCCAACCTGCATACATGATCCAGTGGCCAATGGATGCTACTCGTCCCAACCTGCATACATGATCCAGTTTGCAGGATCCTTTGCCGATCATGATTGGCAGCAGGTGTGGAAAGCCAAGGCCGAAAACAATAGCAAATTCTTCTGCTGGTTATTGCTACAGAACAAGTTGTGGACGGCGTACCGAATCATCTCCAAAGGAGGCCAAGCCAACCCGATTTGCACCTTGTGCCGATCTACTACAGAAACGGCGGCACACATGGTGGCGTCGTGCTCCTACTCCAACCATGTCTGGGCGGCGCTGGCTGCACACATGGACCTAACTATTGCCCAATTGCCGGGGACGAATTACAGACGAATTAAAAGATGGTGGGATGATATGCTAGGGCCAAGGCAACATCAGAATGCTGCATCTCAGAGGGCAGGCATCATATATATCACCTGTCATACCCCATTTCTAGAGTATGATGTGCATTATGTATCAGTCCCTGGATCAGTAGCTGATACGCACAAGAACACAGATATGATAGCCAAAGCATACTTCGAATAAAGGAAGTATTACCTGCTATAGAGCCCTTAGTGGCGGTTCGACAAGGATTAAGACCATCCATGTCCATCCGACCAACTAACGGCGAAGCAAACAGCGGAAACCACGGCCCAAGCCACAAGCAGACTTGAGAAGCAGACCCGAAAACCAACACGTCGCCGCTTCCTACGAAGCCTTCTCTTCACTAAAAACAGTAGGCGCTAACGCGTGAGTACATAAGGTACTCAGCAAACCCTAATACAAGGGGTAAGCATATGCAAGGGTATATCAACGGTAAAGGCTGGGGTTCATTGTATTGGCGGAAAAGCCAATTTTCATGCAAGGGTTGTTTTGCAAACAAAGCCAGTTCGCAAACTACAGTCAAGATTATTATCATATAATGGGGTTGGTCGGCCCTGGGGGAGATAATGGTTCAATCCCACCAGTTCCTCACTTTTAATGCTGGCCGGAAACCAGCGCACGGCTCCACGCCGGTGTATTCCGAAAAACACGCCAAGGATAACTCACACAGAAAAGTCTAATCATAGTGTGGCCATTGCTTTCGCGTTGTCCAATACCGTGGAACACGGCTATCCGGATAGATTCATAACTTCGGCCGAGGGTGCACAAATTTCCCCACAAGGTGGATCAGTCCTCCACCGGTTTCCCGGCTTGAACTTTGCCACTAAAGGTCCCGTACCTACTTGGTACCACCACGGCATCCCCCACGGACATCACCAGGGGCTTCACAATCATAATATGGCCAGTCATAAATGCCGGATCTCGAACACCCACCAACGAACGAGTCTTCTCCTGGGACTCCGTTGCAATCTCCTGCCTCCGGGGGGTACCGGGTGAGTACTAGTAGGGTGTGGTTCCAATCCCCTTCCCATACAGGGCTTGTGGCTGCGCGTATAGTGCTAGGCAAAGGCGGCACAAGAACCGGTCCTTATACGACCGAACCAGGCATCTTCAATAGCCAATCCCCACGGGGAAGGGCGTCCCAGAGATAGCCTCCCCACTGAGGACTACCTCGCCTGATCCCGCCAAAACATTCCCTCACTAGGGGTTGCACTTATCACCAATCCCACCCATTTTCACATTTACACACACCACCAAGCACTCACACCTTTTACACGAAAATCATGTGAGCAAGATTAATTAAACACATGGTGAAAGTCCTAAGCAGCATACCAGCACATCATTAATGAATTAATGATGCGGGTTCCTAGGTTTAACAAGGAATCAGGATATTTCAAGATCAAGGCATGGCAATCAAATATTACTAGGACATTCTAGCATTTAAATCACATTTAAATACCATGCATGTTTATTTATAAACAGCTCTAAATAGGATAATTTTGCAATCATAGGATCAATATGATCAATGGGAGTTAGGGCTTGCCTCAAAAATCGCTTTCCTAATCTTCAAGTTTCTTCTTGAAACTTGTATTTTCTGACTCGTTCTTGATTTTTGAATTCTTTAGCAAGTCCGTTGAATTCCTCTGGCTCTTCCTTGAAGCTCACGCAATCTAGCGTATAAGACAACGCGGATAAACAAACTACCGCAAAAGAAATAAAGAGCGAAAAGAGCCAAAAAGATCCAATTAACTCCAAAGGAAAAACGAGGGAAAACCAGAGAAGGACAAGAACACAAATTATGCATGATGCAGCCGGTTTTACTTTAAGGGAGATTTTATTATCTTAAGGCTAAAGTAGGTGATGCATCAAACACTAGGGCTTTTAATTATTCATGAGAGATGCTAAACACCATGAGAAAGATATGAGTGTATGAGAAGGTGGAGACGGCGGGTGCACGTGTTTGTTGTACATTTATGGCACTAAGTCTTTATATAGACTGTAATCTATATAAAGGCTTATGCAACACATATACAACGTGCAAGTGTGTCATTTTAATTACCTATTATGGTACTACTTAATTATCATTGATTTATTATCTAATAAGTTTATCTGTCACGCGACGGGCGCATGACGGTGATACGTGCACGTGCTTATGCAAAATATGAATGCACGAATACAAATAAAACACGGGGATTTAAAAGATAATTAAAAGAGAGGGATTGATCAAAGATCATTAAAAGGGGTTGATTCTGGTGGCAATGAATAGAGCGTGATTTTATATAAATTTTGGCGAAGGAATCGCCAAAATCGGAGCTCAAATGAAAAAGATGTGAATTTTGGGAAGTTTACGGAAAAAGGAAATTAATTAGGATCATGCTTAATTAAGCAATGATATAATCCTAATCATTTTAGGACGAATAATGGTGGGAAGATGTTGAGAGCGGCTCAAAATATTTTCAGGAATTTTTCTGGGATTTTTCAGGTATTGGAAATTGGTCGTAAAAGATTCTGTGTACAATCGCCGGGTGAGCTTAGCAATTCTGGCGCGGGTGTGAGGCTGATTTGAATTTAGAAAATTTATAGAAGGGAAATTAATCAGGATTAAGCTAAGAAATTAAGTATAGCCATAATCCTAATTAATCTGGAGCAACAAGGGTCGGATAAAAGGTTTAGAATACAATCTAGCATTTTTTTGGAGATTTTCTGGGATTTTTCTGAGATTGGAAAAGTGATCGAAAAGAAATGTGTGTGCACTTTCTGTGTGGATTCAGCATTTTCAGACTGTGTGAGTGGTGGACATATAGGGCTGTTGATTGCCGAGTGATGATCAGGCACTGGAGGACAACGAGATTGGTGATGTAGGATATTCCAAGACGGAATTTTTATTAAAAAGGAAAGAATTAGGACATAGACGGGTCTATGTACGGAGTCCAGAATTAGTGCCAAAATGCACTATGTGGAGACGGAGCAATGTGTTAAAATTTGGTTAGGTGTTGCACGGAGATTTGAACGAGTGTGCACGTGCAGGGTTATGATCGTAGGATTTGTCGAAACGGGGTTTTATTGAAAAAGAATAGGAATTTAGAGTGTTGATGGCGCAAAAAGATATTTTGAGATCTTCAAAACCAGTACCAAAAGGTACTACGTGTTTATACGAACGCGAGAGCGCAAGAATCGCTCGAAACGGAATTGAAACGAAAAAGATATGGAGATTTGAAGTTTCAAGGGTTTGTTTGTAAAAACAGAGGGCTTATTGGTAAATACAGAAAGTCGACAGGGACCTTTCTGTAATTTTGGAAAAGTTTAGGGGTCTCGGTGTAAAAAGCAGGGGCTAAAGTGGAATTACAGAAAAGCATAGGGACTTTTCTGAAAAAATACAGGACTAAAACAGAATTAATAATGAGCTCAGGGGCTTATCTGCAAGAATGCAGGGCCCGGGATTTTCTAGGTTTTTCCGGAATTATTTTCATATAGGAAAAGGTTTGTGCACTGGGTTCACCGTGGACCGGAGAGGCTTATGTGTGTGTGGTTCACGTGGAACGAGTGCACGAGAGGGAGGAGAGGAGGAGGATGAGGCTGACTGGCGGGGTCCACCGGCTGACGTGGCGCGCCACGTTGGCAGGCGGCGGCGCTGGGTCAAAGCGGCCGGGAACAGGGCGCGCGCGGCGGTGCGTCGCCGGAAGCCTCGCCGGCGGCGGCTACAGGGATCTAAAGGGAACGCGGAGTGGACGACGGGGCTCGGCGCGGAGTGGCGAAGGTGCCGGTGGGTGATGTCGTCGACGAGGTTGACGGGAGCGACGGCGCGACATCGCCGGAGATGGGTGGCGCGCCGGCGAGCAAGGGAAAAAGGTGAGGGAGTGCTCGGGGCACGAGTGTGAGCGGTCGGGAGTGTGCGCGCGAGGATGGTGAATCGCGTGGAGGGTTCGGCCGGGCCGGAGGAAGCTCACGGCGGCCGGCGGCGAGAGGGAAAAGCGGCGGCGGAGCCGGCGCTCGGTGCGCGGGTGGCGCGGGAGTGCGAGAGAGAAAGAGAGAGGGCGTAAAAGGAAGAGGAGGGGATGGTGAAGCTCACCGTGAGCTCGGGCGGGACGGAATCGACGGGAGATGGCCGGAATCGAGGAAGGAGACGGCGGCGGGTCGACGTCGATCTCTCTCCTCGGGACACGGCTGCGACGGGGAACACGACGGGGTTAGACACGCGAAGGAGAACAAGGTGATGAATGACGTCGACGTGGAGAGGAAGTGTGGCGGCGGCGCGGCGGCGCCGGAAGTGGGCGGTGGCTCACCGGAGGTTGGGGAATAGCCCGCGCGATGGGAGAGGAGGAAGAAGGAGATGCGCGGGAGAGAGAGAAAGGAGCAGTGAGGCTCTCCGGAAGCTCGACGAGGCCGGAGGAGAAGGGGAAAGACGGCGGCGGTGAGGGAAGCTGGTGGCCGTAACCCTAGCGCGTGCGCGGCACGGCTCCGGGCTTGGCTGTGGGCGAGGAGGGCGTGCCGAGGGGGAAAGTGGCTCGGAGGGGCTTGGCGAGGGGAAGAGGAAGGGGAAGGGCTTCCGCGGCTGTGGGCGAGGTCACCGGAGTGGTGGCCGGAGCGGGAGAGAGAGAAAGAGGGGGAGAAATGGGGAATGGCCCGGAGAGGGAGGTCTCGGTGCCCATTTATCGACGAGGCGAGGCGGTGGAGCTCACAGACTTGGCGGGTGCGTCAAGCAAGTGAGAGGAGCGGTCAATGACGGTGGTCGCCGGAACGTGACGGGCGCGGCAAGAAATCGAGGACGGGGCACCCTGTTTGATGCGACGGGACGGAAGAGAGAGAGAGAGAGTCGGTGCGAGGCGAGCACGTTCTTCACGTGGGGCTCCTGGCGCGCGGAGGTGACAGAGGCGGTGAGGTAACCGGGCGGCATGGGCGGCGCGGGTTCGGCGCCGGTCGCGTCCGGAGGAGGGAGAAGGAGGCGGGCGGGGTGAGTTGGGCTGGGATGGCGCTGGGCCGAGGCCACTGGGCCTCGCCGGGCTGGCGCGGGAGGAAAGGAAAGAGAGAGAGGAAAAAGAATGAGTTGGGCCGGCTGGAAAAGAAAAGGAGGGAAGCGGCCCAGAAGAGAGAAAAAGATTTGATATTTTCTGGATTTCGAAATTTGAAGAAATTTCAAATTCGAACAAAAGCAAAGGTCGAACAAATAATTCAAATAAATCCAAATAAATTCAGAAATGCATATGGTGAGGTTTTGATGCAAGTTTAAATCCAAATTCTTGAAATTTAATTTGGAGAATTACCTATTTTGGTTTTAATTTGTTGTAAATCCGAAAGGTTCAAAATTTTAGTGGAATTTAAATGGAAGCAAACACTTGAGCATTGATTTTATATTTCAAAATTTCAAATTCGACTACGCTTTACTTATTTTAGTGTGTTTTATTTTCGAAAAAACATGGCAAGGTAAGATCACACAAAAAGATTTAAATTTTTAGCGATTTTTATCTCTTTGATTTTTGGCTGTGGATTTTAGGGTGTGACATCACCTGGAACCCATGGAAGGAGAGATGCAGGCGTGTGTTCGACAACAAAGCCTTAACGACTGATCAACTAGTGACAATCATCCGACAGGACATGCAAGCTTGGCACACGGCGCAGCACTTTCGGGAGTAATCAGACTAATGCAATGTAATTTCTTTTTTCTTTTTGGCTTAGGCCTCGCTCGCATGTACATAAACTCTTGTTGTTCTTCTTAATGAAAGGCAGAGCACCTGCCATTATGCTCAAAAAATCCATAGCGTGCCTGCCGCGTGGAAGACGTTGCAGGTCGGATCCATTGCAGATCGGATCCATGCATGGTGAAACGCCGCAACATCTGCGTCTGGAGAACTTTTTTACGGAAAAAAAAATACAGTGCCGTGGGTCATTCAATTATTACATCCAAATAGTTGCAACAAACATAATTATGCTCATGGCCTCACTCAAATAGCCGGATTGAACGAGTAGAGAATACGTGTGTTAGTCCACGCTTGCTCGAACAACACCGCCACGTACTTGCCATCGGGGTCTGCCGTCTTGATGATGAAGCGATAATTCGCGCCACTCACCACCTGCGCATCACCACTCACCACTCGACTGAATTTGAGCACATCATTTCTCTCCTTATTGTGCTGCTTCACTGCCCACTCACCAAGCTCTTGGATCCAAGGATCATCGATGTACCCTGGCGGTAATGGGCCCCATTCTCCGACCGCTGTGGTGGGCGTTGTAACCATGTACGCAGCCACGGCAAAAGCAACGATAAAGAGGAGGCTAATCCTCATGTTGACCTTCGGATGATTCCTTAGGAGAGATGAGCTTTGCAAGGTTTTAGAATGTGGGGATTTTGCTATGATGACGATCGGGAGGGAGGACCAATTGTTCACTTAGAGCATCTCCAAGAGTTCCCAATACTAGTTCCCAAAACTATTTTATTGGGAATAAAGACTAAAACAACCTCTCCAACAGCTCCCAGTTTTTTGGGAGTCATTTTTTTTGGAACTCTTGGATATGCTCTTATATAGCGTTTGGCCTGGCCGCATTGCCGACAATTAATTGGCGACATCAATGGAAAATCGGCTGGATGTGTATCATGATTAGCTGGCTCCTGCTATACATAGTCGTTTATAGCTTACCATAAATTGATTCATGACGTGATTTTTGGGCTCTGCTTCCTTCTACGAGAAGGCAAAAAATGGATTCTAAATTCTAATACTACTCCAAGTACACATGGCACATATATGATTTTCTGCTGGCATGTCAAAAATTAAATAGGAAAGAGATGAAAGTATATCTTATACTACCTTGACACAAAATCCAACACTTTGGGTCCACTCTCAAAGACACAAGACACCAATAATTAATTACATTTTAGAAAATAACAACATACAATGCATTGGAGGATATTGTGTCTTCACATCAATTAATGGTATTTTTGTGATGTGTCAGCCTTGGATACTGGATCATGGTATTGTGGATTGGGAATAGTCTAAGGCCCTGTTTGGATCCTCTGCCGGCTAAAATTAGCCAACTAAAACATAAGCCAGCTAATTTTTTAGCCAACTAATTTTAGGAGGCACTTGTTTGGATCTTTGACTAATGTTTCTGGTTTTTAGACTTTCTTTGCCTTTTTAATATGTTTCTTGCCTTTTTTATATGTTTAGTTGATTTTAGTAGCTTTGAGGTGACTAGAGGCTAAAAGTTTAGGAGGAGGTGGGCTAAAAGTTTAGGAGATTTTAGGAGGTTATGTTTGGATCCCAACTGACTAAAATTAGCTAGCTAAAAGTTTAGGAGGTGGATCCAAACAGGACCTAAGAAAAGAAAGAAATAAGAAAGGCCTTTATGCGGGCAAATATTATCTTACTTTAGAAAGTAATTAAGATATCCTTTTCCAAATTAGCTTCTTTAGTATATAGGAGTAGTACAATATAGGAAGACATATACGAGTACATGATATTTAAGAGTAGTACAATAGCAGGCAGAATTTCTCAATTCCAAAAGACGACCGAAGCTCCTCGAAATAGACAATATTGCTCGCGCATCTGAGAGTATATTTCTAGTGGGATGGACTCATCCATTGCCTATTTTTCTGAAACAAACATCTCTAAAACTGGGACCGTCCGGATACGTCAGCAACACACAATGCGTTCTCCAGACTCCAGAGAAAAGCGGGATGACATCTGAAAAAAGAACAGCTGGGGCAGCAGATTGTCGAGAGGATGACAGCAAGGCTAAGAACATTCATTCATTCCAGAAAGTGAGAATTAGGCATACTATGGTTCAAGCAGTACCATTTGAGAATAAACACGTTCCACAACCAAACTGCATTTGAAAACATCCACATTTTAAATCAGAGATATATCCAGTCGATCAAAGGGAGTTTGCATAAGATGGTCACAACATAGTTTGCATAAGATGGTCACAACATTCCAGGAGTTTATTTGCATCATCAAAGTTGATAGAAGAACTAGAGATGGTAAGCTGCATCAAGATAAATATACCTAACTTATGAACAAAACATATACACTGGTCCATGGGAAAATTTAGCTAACTTATGAACAAAAGGCAACCTCACTAAACCGGTGAGAAGTGTTAACACATACACATTTTGTATAGAGCGGCATTGTTGTGACTTAACTTGCACAGACAAAAGTATAGCTTCTCAAGGCGGACAACTCTGTAAAGGATTAGACATGCCTGTTATAACGGCGAGGAGCTTCTTGTCTTGTGCATGTCATCACGAGGAGCTGAGTGTCCGAATGAGGGTGATGGCATGGTCGCAGGAGAGGCAGAGCGGCCAAAGGAGGGCGATGACATTGCTGCATGATAGGATGATTTAACAAGCTGTGCGGCGGCTGGTATTGTACCACCTACACACAAAAAAAGCTTCAGTTACAGCAGTGTCATGTCATGCAATGAATTTATCACAGAGGCAAAAAAAAAAAAGGTGAGGCTTAAAACAATCTTAGACTACCATAAGAAGTGTTTGATTACAAAATATGCAGTTTCTCAGTCACACAGGCAATGGCTCTACATCAATAAGAAAACAACACAAGCTAGTGCCCAGCCTCATATGGTATATGGTAGTCAATGCACTCGTAAGTTCCCTTGCAAGAGCTTGATCTCAAGAACATGTTGCTCATAATCACGGATCTGCCATCCCACAACCACTTTATTACCTATTATGTTGATTACACACTTATGACCATGGATTTCATACTCGTGATGCGACATCAGCACACGCATGTGTGCATATAGTTGAACTGGTTGGAAGAGAGCATGATCACATATGCTGAGATACGTCGATGTCCCAAAAACAAGTGAAAAAGAACAGGAGTATTAATTTTGTGCTAACGCTTGACAGTACCTTGGAAAAGTCCATATCCAGAAAAACAAGTGATAAAAAATCAAATGAAGGCCAATCAGGACTACATCCTTTTGTACGCAAAAGCCAATGCTGAGGTCAATTTTAGGTTTTATTCTACTTATGGAATTGAGGCAAAGGTCAAATCAAAATTCATTGCAGAAAAAAAGGTGGCATCACGAAACTACAAGTTCAAATCAATCTACCACAAAGTATGTCGAAAGAATGGTTGCTAGAGTTTAGCAGAAAGCAAACATAAATGAAATGTGGGAGGTAAAATTACATGATCTACTTCATAATCCTGTAAGGTAAAGGTGCAAGTTATCTAGTCATGAACGTCAAATGGAGCCAATAAACAAAAGAATTTCAGAGCATTGATCTCAATAAATCCAATGTAACTACATCCAACAAATGACCATGATAATAACAAATAAAGCAAACTTTATGAACCAAAACAACATATATACAGAGGAAATGACAGACAAAAAAAAGGAATATAGCAGAGTAATGCCTAACCTGCTAATCCAGCACATGCAGAAGAGAACACAATAACAGGAGGTGCCTGCACGAGGGGAAGATGACACGTGTATCAGATTTAGAACTTATTTGCACCAGGCCACCATGTGATCCTCTATTTTGCTCTTGAAGAAAAATAGAGAGTACACTTTTTTTTTCTCAAAATTCTTTTGGGTACAGCTATACTACAGACAAGAATGTTAAAGCGCAAATTCAAATAAAAGCATATCCAGTATGATGGAATATTTAGGTAGAACAGTAGAACATACAGCCATATTCAATAATTTGTACACTGTCCATATACATCATGAATAGTGTGCTTAGAAAAATATAAAATGAAGGGTTGACCCCAATCAAGAAAAACAATACATCTAATTCAAACTTATCAATGCTAAATAGGTCAACAAGAAAATTAGCGACGTCAAGAACAGGAAAGGACATAGCACTTACGCCAACAAGAAAATGAATCCACATTGGCCCCTTTATGTAACGTTGAACAACAGGCATCACTGCATAAAAGTTCCAAAATTAATGCCAAAAGCAAGATAATTAACAATCAGATAGTAGCATCAGTAGACCAAACTTGATAGGATTTATGTGTCAAGAAATTTCATTCTCTGCAGTACTGTTATTACCACAAGCAAAGCAGATCCCTCAATTGAGAGGATAACATAAATTGAGCTCCGCAACGCATACAAAAGAAAACGACTATATGTCTGAATGGCTTCCAGTTTCCACAGGTTTCAAATGTTTATAAGGCTCACAAAAAAACAATACCAAGCCCACTAGTAAAAGTACTCACAACCACGAAAATGAGGTGACAAGGTTGTTCATATGCGACTGCACACTTTCTTATTTATAATTCAGTAAAACAAGGTGGAGAAATAACTGCTAAATTACTACCAAATCAATGGATCTGAAGCAACATACCGTGGTTAAAACCATAAAATGCGCCTGCTGTACCCCCAACAGCGGAACCAATCTGCCAAGAGATGAAGACACAGGCATGAATACAAAACAGGCAAAAAGGAAAACAATAACATTAGTACATCCCAGCTAGCAGCTTGAGGGGGGAACGCACCATGGAGAAGCTATCTCGAACCAAGGGTGACACGGTCCAGCTGCTTGTTTCCTTCAAACAATTACGGAAATAATCAGCCCAGTAGGTGCAATTACATTTGAATCATAACACAAAATTCGTCCTGCGAATCTAGAGAGAGAGAGAATCCTCTGGCCACCAGCGAAACTACCAAATTCGAACAAGATGATTAATCCTGCAGACACAGGTTTATCTTACTAACAACTACTCTTTACAAGAGGTTCTAACCAACGTTATCGAGCGAGAACGTCACGGTCCTGAGCCAAAATTCGGAGGCGGAGCACAAGCAGGACGAAGAATAACGAGAAGGCGGAATCACCACTAATTACATTAACACAGAAGACTAAGTATGGCAAACGAGGGCGCCCAAAACCAACTCGCGACCTGGCCCGCAGCAGGATCAAGAAGAAGTAAACGAGGACTAGGGCGATCACATGATCTCGGGGCGTGGGTGGTCGTCGGCGCACTTACCATGTCCTTGGACAGGGGGCCGGCGCAGTGGTGGCACCGCCGGGGGATCTCGGGGCACTGCGCGGCGCCGCCCGCGGCCATGGCTCCTGCTCCTCCTCCTCCGCTCGCGAGACGGATGGGTGGATCGAATCGGCTCGAGGTCGCGGGAGTGGGGGAGGGGACGAGAAGGTGAAGCGTGGCCTGCCACCGCGCAGCCGCAGGAAGAAAAACCCGCCTCGAAAACCCTCGGCTTCCAGCGGTCGCGATGCGGCCACCCGTCGAGCTGAGCGCCGGCTGCGGCCGTCCGATCCACGGATGGTATATGGGCCCAGGCCTTGTTGCTTTTGGATGTCTGCTAGGACCTCGGATCGTTAGGATGGGCTTCTTTCGACTTTTTATTTTTGAGGGAGGCTTCTTTCGACTTGGCCCAGCCAACATAGTCCAAGGATTTTGGCGAATGGTTTTTACAAAATGATCCTTTTCAACAAAGTTTTTCACTTTTGGACCCTTGACGAAAAGATTTTCAAAAATGGATCTTTTCTGGGCGCTAAATGATGTGGCGCCCACCCGTGCAACCTGAGCGCACGTGACGCTTGGAAAAAGGTCCATTCCTAGAATTCTTTGTGCCAGGGGTCTAAATGTGAAAAACTTTAACCAAGAGGATCATTGTGTGGAAACGTGGGATTTTGGATCAAAGAACCATTCAAGAGTGTGCAGAGAAAATCTAAGTGGATGGGAACATCTATCTCCTTCATAATGTGGAATAAATCTTGCTCCGCTCGCACCTGACATAGGAAGGCATGGTGCGGCAACGGCTGTTGATATTAGAGGTTAAGATACAAAAAATAATGTGTCGCGAATTTTGTACAGGATGTCATGAATTGAAGCACTGAGGTATAAAAGTTCAATGAATCCTCCAAAAGTTGTAAAGCATATTTGTTTTAAAATGTCTAGTAATTAATTTATTTTATTCTAGCATGCCTCAAATCTATGGAAGGATTCATGGTTGATTCAGAAAAAGTTTATTGTTTCTTTATGGGTTGGATATCATGGTGACACTTCTTGCTGGACGATTCTGGTATATTAACTCATATATTTGTTTTAAAATATCTAGTAATTAATTTATTTTATTCTAGCATGCCTCAATCTATGGAAGGATTCATGGCTGATTCAAAAAAAATTATTGTTTCCTTATGGGTTGGATATCATGGTGACACTTCTTGCTGGAGGATTCTGGTACATTAACTCAGATATACTTATTAGGTTCTTTTCTCGGTCATCTGCTATAATAGAAGTGTGTATTTCAATGCGATATGCCAGCAATACAACATCACTTCATCCTAGGAAAATTGGAATCATACATGTTAACTATGAAGGTTCTCGTTCAACTGCTCGCCTTGGTTCTACTTTTTAGCATGTCCACCACAATTCAAGCTTTGGGCACCAAGGGTTGTTTAATTGAGAAAAATCTTCTTAAGAGCCTATGCAAGGAAACCATCAAAAATGGGGGTGCCTTTATTTATCCAAGCGAATCATGCATTGATGTTGTACGAGATTTTAACATGGTTTGCATATGTGGTATCCTCACCTTGCAAGATGAAGCTGAAATAAGCGTACTGAAGATTGTTGAACTTGCAAAGATATGCAACAAGCCTATTCCAGGTGGAACGAGATGTGGAAGTAAGACACTAGTACTTTGTGTATATTTTTTTCGACAAATATTTTTGAACAAAAAAAAACATGATACGAATTTTGCTTTTCAGCTTTGACTGTTTCACCTTTACTGTCAACGTCATCACTGAAGGCACATTCATAGAATGTTCATGAAGACAAGCAAGCGAAGGATGGATCCTAAATTCCTAATAACAAACATTCTTCATGGGTTTCTGAATCTTTTTTTTTTGCAATGGCAAGTCAATGAATACAATAAACTATGTGAAAGTGAAATATTTTTTATTGGAATTTTTCAGGGTGTATTATTGGAATTTGTTGACATCCAAAAGAATTTAAACTATCGAGCACGCATCACATTTAGATAACCACCATCAGCATTTTTCTCTACCTCTAACATGGAATTGCTAGCCAATGCCAGACAAAAGGAGGTTTGTATTAAGTTGGTGGCTCGAGAAGTAATATGTGTAACTTGCTCTCCAGTGACTCTACCAGGGATTCAAAAACCGAAATCCAGTCGATTTTCGAAACCGCTCGGTAAACCAGTGAAACCGAGCTATTTTTGAAATTGCTGCCGTACCTAGGTTCGGTTTTGCCTACCGAGCCGGGTCCGGTTTTTGAGTGGTTTCTGTCAGTTTTTTAACCCCTAGCTAGTCTCTACCGTAACATTTTCCTCCTCACCCCCAGTAAAAGATTGAAATCGGAGGTGCTATATGCTCGGGGTGCCATGAATTTTGTCGCGAACTAATCTAGACAACCTTTTGGTGGGCTAACAACCCAGGTAATTACAGTGTTGCTTGAGAGTTGGGACCATGGAATTGAGATAGTATGTTAGAGCAACTCCTACATGAGCTTGAGTCCAGAAAACAAACTCCAGCAGGGTCCCTAGCCAAGCCCCCAGCGTAGGGGCCTCGCTACATTCGCCTCCGGAGCCCCCAGATGTAGCGACTCGCTACGGGGTCGCTACACCGCTGGGTCCCACCACGATGGCCGCGCGCGCGACTCCTTTCCTCTCCCGCGCTTCGTTCCCGCCTCGCCTCTGCCCTGCCGCCGGCCGCCGCCGTCCCTCTCCTCTCCTCCAGGTCCCAAATCCGACCGCCCTCCGACTGCAGAACGCTCGGCGGCGACTGTGAAAGTGCATCTAGGCCCCTAATTATTGTTTTGTGTGATTGACGTCAAAACGATCCAAAAGGACTAATGTCGCAATTGAAGATGTGTTCAGCTAGGTCTCAAGAAGGAGAATGAGACATGTCAAAAGAAGTGCTACATTGAAAATATTCAAAGAAAATTGGCAACATACACTCAATGGACGTTATTGGCACCGTTTTAATTTTAATTGAGTGTAGGAATGCCGTACTATCAAGAGGGGTGCAAATCATTGATCCACAGATGCCATAGGACCTTTTGGGTGATACGAAATTTCTTAGAAATCAGTTTGAGTGAGTGGTGGTTTTTGGCCAAACCGTGCAGGCTCACCGGACTATCCGGCACCCTACCGGATTATCCGGTAGAGCAAGTCTTCGCCAAGACCAAGTCCCAGGCCGGACTATCCGGCAACCTGCCGGAGTGTCCGGCAAGCCCTAACTTCGTCAGAACCAAGTACCTACCGGAGTATCCGGCAGTTTACCGGATACTCCGGCCAGTTCATTTCCTGAGCATAACGGTTCGATTTTGGGACTCTCTATATATACCCCCTCACCCCCAACGGTCACTCTCTCTTGCCCACTTGCTAGAACACGACCCAAAGCTCAAACTCTCCCTCTCCACTCTCTCCCAAGGCAAAGATTCGTGAGATCCATCCTAGAGAGTGTGTGAGAGTCAAGATTCGAGTTCCTAGCATCCATTCCACTCTAGAGCATCTTGTGGCATCCTCATCTTGGTGATTTGCACTTGTTACTCTTGGAGCTTGGCTCCTAGACGGCTAGAGGTTGCCCGGAAGCTCCCAATTCGTGTGGTGAAGCTCCGGGAAGTTTGTATTGCCCTCCTCGCAAGAGGAATTGATAGTGAGCAACTCGAGCTTGATCTTTGTGATCGCTTGGGTGAGGAAAAGAGTTGAAAGAGACTCGGTCCTTTGTGGACTCCTCAACGGAGACGTAGGGCACTTTGTGGGCCTGAACTTCGGGAACAAATCGTGTGTCACTCGTGCTTGATTCATTTGTTCTTGTTGTTCTTACTTGTTCTTGTTGCTTACCTTTATATATCACTAAATTGCTTCGATCTACTTGTGTACTTATTTACTTCCGCATATATTGTGTAGATTCACTTCAGAGCATCTATACAAGTCTTTTGATTCAAGTAGAATTGCTAGAAACTCTGTAGATTTCAAATTCCGCAGATTTATCTTCTGGACCGGACTGTCCGGTAGTGTACCGGATACTCCGGTTGTTCCAGGTCCGGAGTATCAGGTGGTTTACCAGACTATCCGGCAGGACTGACAGTTTGATTAAGTCTTAATTGCAGAAGTTTTTAGCATTGCCTATTCACCCCCCCCCCCTCTAGGCAACTTTCAATTGGTATCAGAGCCAAGTACTCCGAATTGAAGCTTAACCGGTTGGAGATATGATGGAAGCAACTCTTGGAGATCCAAGTAGCTTGAGGAAGAAGAAGAGCAAGTCGAAGGAGCCAAAGCTCATCGACTACAGTGAAGAAGAAGAAGAGGTCATCCATACAAGCACTAGCTCAAGTGACTACTCCTACGACTTTGAGTATGAAAGCTCAAGTGGAGGCTCAAGCCCCGAAGATGAAGGATCGTATACCTCTTCAAGCCGAAGGAAGAAGAAGAGCAAGAAGAGCAAGCGATCCAAGAAACCCAATGAGTATCACACCACTAATTTCAATTATGAAAACTTACACACTAACACTCACTTCATGCCGGTCCCATTAGGTAAAGCGCCGCACTTTGATGGTACGCACTATACCAAGTGGAGGCACAACATGAGGTTGCATCTAATCTCGCTCAATCCGAGCATTTGGAGAGTTGTGTGTGTAGGTGTGAAGATACCCAAGAAGTATAGAGACCTCACACCGGAGCAAGAGCAAGCCTTGCATCGCAATGCACAAGCGGCTAGTGTGATACTCGCATCCTTGAGCAATGAAGAGTTTGATAGAGTTGATGGTTTGGAGAGTGCCAAGAAAATATGGGACACTCTTCAAAGAGCTCATGAGGGTGTTGACACCGTGAAGCAAGCCAAGATTGAGATATTGGAAGGAGAACTTGGAAGGTTTGTGATGGATGATGATGAAACCCCTCAACAAATGTATGGTAGGCTCAAGGTCATGATCAACAAGCTTAGAGCATATGGAAGTACCAAGTATGGAAGGCACGAAGTTGTCAAGTTGATGACTAGGGCCTTCTCACCAAGGAACATCACATTAGTGACAATGATCCGTCAAATGAGAAACTACAAGAAGATGTCCCCCGATGAAGTGCTTGGTTTGATCATTAATCATGAGATCATGGAGAAGGAAGCCCAATATGTCAAGTCCATAGCAAGAGCGGTCTCCAACGCCAAGAACAAGGAAGTGGCTTTGAAGGCTAGCAAGAAAGGCAAGAGCAAGCAAGAAGTTGAAGTGAGCTCAAGTGAAGGTGGTGATGAGAGCTCCGATGTTGATGATGAAGAAATGGCTCTTTTCATTAGGAAGTTCAAGAAGTTCATGAAGAAGGACCGAGGTACAAAAAGCAAGAGAACAAACTCCAAGCAAGTTTGTTACATATGCAAGAAGCCCGGACACTTCATGGCAAATTGTCCACACAAGAAGGAAGAGCAAGAACATGAGAAGAGTCATCAAAGTGACAAGAAGCTCTTCAAGAAGAAGAAGTTCACCGGTCAAGCTCATGTAGCGGAGGAAGACTCAAATGAAGAAGCCCCCACAAAAGAGGGCATGGCCACAATTGCTATCAAAGGGTCATCATCAAGCAAGAAGTTGTTCCCATGCCTCACCGATGATGATGATGATGACAACAACAAGCCACGCCATGTATGCCTCATGGCCAAAGGGCGCAAGGTAACTAAGAAAATCGTCACTCCTTCTACTCTTGAAGATAGTGATGATAATGATCATGATGATGATAATGGTGATAGTGATGCAAGTGATTGTGAAGCCTTGCTCAAAGGTTTGAATAAAAATGCCATCACTAAAATAAAGAAACTTATGGAGCAATTGGTTGATAGGGATGAGTTGCTTGAGAAACAAGAGGACTTGCTCATCCTTGAAAAGGAGAGAAACCTTGAACTCAAAAAACTCTTGGCATGTGAGAAGGAAAAGAATGAAAAGTTGGACCAAAAACTTGCGAAAAGCAAGGAGACTCTCACAAGTCTCAAGAGCTCAAGTGTGGCTCTTCAAGAAAAATATGATGGGTTAATCAAGGCCCATAAAACTCTTGAAGTGCAATTTGATGCTCTTAAGTCTAGCTCCTCTAAACCTTCAAAAGATGCCCCTAAATCAACCAAAGGCTCCACAAGTAAAGGTTGTGCAAAATGCTATAATGTTGATCTTGATGCTTTTGCTAACAATGAGAAAGAGTTGAAGCTATTGAAGGGACAAGTTACTAGGTTGAACACCATCATCAAGAGAGGTATGATTGGTGATGGTGAAGATGAGAAAGAAGCAAGATTCAAAATGGCAAGGGATGGCTTTGTTAGGCTTGAAGCTATTCCCCTTCCCATTGATGATGTTGACAACAAGAAGGATTCTATGTTCACCGTCAAGGATACCTTTGGTCCACCATTTGTGATAGGTGAAAAAGTGAAGTACAAGAAGAAGTACACCAAGGTGATGGAGACAACTAAGAAGGTGAACAAGGTAGAACAAGTCAAGATCACAAATGCCAAGAAGGTCAAGCATGAAGCTTCAAAGGAGAAGAAGAAAGGATATGCATCTCAAGATCTTTTCTATGCCGATTATGTGCTAACTAGAAATTCTCTTGGCAATGTTGTTGCAAAATATGTTGGACCCCGCACACACAACACTCAAATCAAGAGATGTGTGTGGGTGCCAAAAATGCTTGTTACTAATGCTAAAGGACCCAAATCTTTTTGGGTACCTAAAACAAAGGCTTGATTTGTTTTTGTAGGCCTACTCCTCCGGTGGAACAAGTTGGGTGCTTGATAGTGGATGCACAAGTCATATGACCGGAGCGAGAAAGATGTTCACATCACTTGAAGAGAACACATCCGATTGTGACTCTATTACCTTCGGTGATGATGGAAAGGGAGGAGTACTTGGTATGGGTAAAATTGCTCTTACTCCCGAGTATTCAATTTCTAGTGCTCTCTTGGTTGATTCTTTGGAGTACAACTTGATGTCGGTCTCACAACTTTGTGAGAAAGGCTTTGATTGTCTTTTCACTAATGAAGGTGTGACCGTCTTTAGAAGAAGTGATTACTCAATTGCCTTTAATGGTGTGTTGAAAGGAGGACTTTATCTTGTGGATTTTTCATCGGATAAAGCCCAACTTAATACATGCTTGATGGCAAAGTCTAGCATGGGTTGGCTATGGCACCGAAGGCTAGCCCATGTTGGCATGAGAAATCTCCATAAACTTCAAAAGGGCGGCCACATCCATGGACTAATGAATGTTACTTTTGAGAAAGATAGACTTTGTAGTGCATGTCAAGCCGGAAAGCAAGTTGGAGCTCCTCACCCCGCCAAGAATGTGATGACTACCACAAGGCCTTTGGAGATGCTTCATATGGATCTATTTGGTCCAATCGCCTACATAAGCATTGGTGGTAACAAATATGGTTTAGTAATTGTTGATGACTATTCTCGTTTCACTTGGGTATTCTTTTTGCATGATAAGAGTGAAACACAAGGAGTGCTCAAGAAGTTCTTGAGAAGAGCACAAAATGAATTTGAAGTGAAGGTCAAGAAGATAAGGAGTGATAATGGAAGTGAGTTCAAGAACACTCAAGTTGAAGAATATCTTGATGAAGAAGGCATCAAGCATGAATTCTCGGCACCCTACTCCCCTCAACAAAATGGGGTGGCCGAGAGGAAGAACCGCACACTCATTGAGATGGCAAGAACAATGCTTGATGAGTACAAGACTTCGGATAGGTTTTGGCCGAAGCCGTGAACACCGCTTGCCATGCATCAAACCGGTTATTTCTTCACCAAATCTTAAAGAAGACACCCTATGAGCTTCTCATTGGTAACGTTCCTAATGTCTCTTACTTTCGTGTCTTTGGGAGCAAGTGCTTTATTCTCAACAAGAAACCCAAGTCCTCAAAGTTTGCACCAAAAGTTGATGAGGGTTTCTTGCTTGGATATGGATCGAATGTCTTGGCATACCGTGTCTTCAACAAAACCACCGGTTGTGTTGAGGTCACGCGTGATGTGACGTTTGATGAAACTAATGGCTCTCAAGTGGAGCAAGTTGATCCAAATGTGATAGGTAATGAAGAAGCTCCACATGAGGCAATAGGAAGGATGGCCATAGGTGATGTAAGACCACAAGAACCACAAGTTGAACAAGTTCAACCTTCTCCTTCTCCTTCTCGACACAACACACCACCACCAACACAAGAGCAAGATCAAAGGAGTGCTCAAGATCATGGTGACGACCAAGATCAAGACCACATCCAAAATCAAGCTCCAAATGGTGATGGTGATGATCAAGAACAAGATGATCAAGAAGAAGAAGAAGAAGAAGAAGAAGAAGTGATAAACACAAGACAAGTGCTACACCCAAGAGTTCGCCAAAGTGTACAAAGAGATCACCCCGTCGACAACATCATTGGTGATATCGAAAAAGGGGTAACTACTAGAACCCGAGTTGCAAATTTTTGTCAACATTACTCTTTTGTGTCTTCTTTGGAGCCACTTAGAGTAGAAGATGCACTCGCGGATCCGGATTGGGTGATGGCCATACAAGAAGAGTTGAACAACTTTGAAAGAAACCAAGTGTGGCAATTGGTGAAGAGACCCAAGCAAAATGTTGTGGGCACCAAATGGGTGTTCCGCAATAAACAAGATGAGCATGGTGTCGTGACAAGAAACAAGGCAAGACTTGTTGCAAAAGGGTACTCACAAGTGGAAGGTTTGGATTTTGGTGAAACCTTTGCTCCCGTAGCTAGGCTTGAATCAATTCGTATATTACTTGCCTATGCTACTCACCATGGCTTTAAGCTTCATCAAATGGACGTGAAAAGTGCATTCTTGAATGGGCCAATACAAGAAGAGGTGTATGTGGAGCAACCACCGGGCTTTGAAGACTCAAAGTATCCTAACCATGTTTTTAAGCTCCACAAGGCGCTCTATGGGCTTAAACAAGCACCTAGAGCATGGTATGAATGCCTTAAGGGTTTCCTTATTGCAAATCAATTCAAGATTGGTGAAGTTGATCCTACTCTCTTCACAAGACATGTTGATGATGATATCTTTGTGTGCCAAGTATATGTCGATGACATTATATTTGGTTCTACTAATCAAACGTTTTGTGAAGAGTTTAGCAAGATGATGGTCAAGAAGTTTGAGATGTCCATGATGGGGGAGTTGAAGTTCTTTCTAGGATTCCAAGTCAAACAACTCAAGGAAGGCACGTTCATATGTCAAGCTAAGTACACTCAAGATATGCTCAAGAAGTTTGACATGGACAAAGCCAAGCCCATCAAAACTCCAATGAAGACCAATGGACATCTTGATCTTGATCACAATGGCAAGGCCGTGGATCAAAAGGTATATCGCTCCATGATTGGTTCTTTGCTTTATCTTTGTGCATCTAGGCCCGATATAATGCTTAGTGTGTGCATGTGTGCAAGATTTCAATCCGCTCCTAAGGAGTGCCACATGGTGGCCGTTAAAAGAATCTTGCGATATTTGGTTCATACTCCTAACCTAGGGCTGTGGTATCCAAAGGGCTCCAAGTTCAAGTTAGTTGGCTATTCCGATGCCGACTACGCCGGATGTAAGGTGGATAGGAAGAGCACATCCGGGACTTGCCAATTCTTGGGTAGGTCCCTAGTGTCATGGTCATCCAAGAAACAAAATTCCGTTGCTCTTTCCACCGCCGAAGCGGAGTATGTTGCAGCCGGTAGTTGTTGTGCTCAATTGCTTTGGATGCGACAAACTCTAAAGGACTTTGGTCACACTATGAACAAAGTTCCACTCCTATGTGACAATGAGAGTGCCATAGCTATCGCACATAACCCCATTGATCACAATAGAACAAAGCACATAGATATCCGGCACCACTTCTTGAGAGATCATGCTATCAAGGGGGATATAGTGATTAGCTATGTGAGAACCGATGCCCAACTCGCCGATATTTTCACCAAGCCTCTAGATGAGAAGCGCTTTTGTGAGCTTAGAAGTGAATTGAATATCCTTGATTCTTCTAATGTGGAGTAGAATGTTGCACATCTGATTGTTGTTTCTATTTGTTTGGATTTGCGAAACAAAATGAATTTTAGAAGCTTTTTGAGTGATTTTCAAAACTATTTGATTGATTCTTAATCTCTTGATCATATCTTGTTATATGGGGTCATAGTTATGATTTGTTGAATGCTTACTGACCACATGCAACAAGAATTTCCTATAAGTCCATCCGTCGAATCAACCTCCTTGAAAATCTCTTTGAAAATTCCTTTCTTCTCCTGCCTAAGTTCAGGACCGGACTATCCGGTAGGAAGCCGGACTGTCCGGCGAAATTCGCCATTCCAACAGAGAACCCCCAGCGGAGCCTCCGGTCCCTTACCGGACAATCCGGACCTGGGAGTACCGGAGACTCCGGTATCCTATCGGATACTCCGGGCCTGGAGCTACCGGACGCTCCGGCGCCGGATACTCCGGCTCTTTGCCGGATACTCCGGTAGGTTTCACCGCGGTATATAAGGGATTGACCCCGACTCCAACCGGTCATTATCTCTTTTCACCGTGCCTCTCTTCACCTCGTCGCCCTCCCTTCCCCATCCACTCCAATCTTCGATCCAAGGACGTTTTGGAGTGGGATTCGACTCCCAAAGAGGACTTCCAAGCTTCTCAATCGTCGGAGACTCCGGTGCCCCCAAGTTTTTCCTCCGAGAAGGCTTGAAGGTACCCCTCCCTCCTTCTCTTCGATCTCTTCGTTGGAGAAGTTCTAGTGGATTTCCTTCGGTCAATATCTTGCATTTGAGGTTGTTTAGCAATGCTAGAAGTTTGGTTGGAATCCCGTGGCTAGTTTTAGAGATTCGACGATTTCTTGAAATACTAGGGTCTGCCGGAGTGTCCGACAGAGTGCCGGAGTGTCCGGCCACCGGACTATCCGACACAGTGCCGGATACTCCGACAGAACCTAATACTTCAAGGCTTCTCTTATCTCTTGCACTTTGATTCCATCCTTCGCTTCTATTCTTCTAAACCTCTTTCACTGCTTTGTCTTAAAGATGGAGGAGCGCGGAGGTCGCACCAAGAGGGGTGATGACGGTTCAAGGAAGAACACAAAGCAATCCGTCAAGAGAACCGGAGAAGGTAGTAGCCGTGGAGCTCCTGCTAAAAGAGGAAAAGGGAAGGGCAAGGCACAGGCCAATGTGGATAATGAACCGCCTCCCTTGGTTCAGAACATGTTCCCTCGGATGTCCACACCTATCCAAGTTTCCACGGACGCCCCAAGGAGAGGTACGGATTACTCAAAGGGAAGGCACAATTTGCCCACCTTGCGCAGAGCGGATCCTTTTGAGTATGAGAAGGATCCGAGGAATGGTGATTACCGTTTCCACTCCAACTTTCAGTGGGATTGGTATATGTATGTGATCAAGCCCAAGACTAACCCTATCCTCCCTATGAAGAGCATTGATTGGAGGCATATGGCAAAGCAAAATGACCCAATCTTTAATCAAGTCATTACTAAGTGCCGGAACATGGGGATGACACATATCATGGGCCTTTCCTATCCTTGGAATGTGGAGGTGATTGCTCAGTTTTATGCCACATATCACATTGATGATGTGAATCAAGAAGAGCCTGTCATTTCGTGGATGACTGAGGGCCACCCTTTCCAAGTGACATATACTCAATTTGCTGAAATTCTTGGTTTTGGTGATGAGGATACTGGGAAGGTGAGCATTACAAGTGAGAGGAACCTTAGTGATGGAGAAATTGCTTTCATGTATCACAGACGCTATGGGGTGATTGAGTATGGGACTACACATGGCATGAGGCCCTTTTACAAGTATCTCAACTCCCTCTTCAGGTTCACTCTTCTCCCCAAGTTTGGTGACTCCTCAAATGTGATGGGAATGGCTAGAAATCTTCTCTGGTGGATGTCTGACAAGCCAGAGGCAGCAGATGGGTTTAGTGTCTTTGACTTCATCTTCTGGCAGATTTATGCTACTGCTGTTGACCCTAGCCGCAGTTGTGGTTATGCTCCCTACATCATGAAGATGATTGAGACGGTCACGGGAATCAAGTTTCACAAGGACTCCCCTCACCCTTCCTACAAGATGAGGAAAGTGTCCACCAAGCCCGCTCCATCTACTTCAGCAGGTGGCTCCTCTTCTCGTGCTGCAGTTTCCTCTCAGCCAGGTGGTAGGAAGAGATCTTCATCTTCTTCTTTCATCACTCGTGCACTCAAGTCCATCTTCAACAAGTGTACCAAGAATGCTATCCAGATCAGAGAGCATAGAGAGGAGTCACGGGCTCAGTGGGCTGCTTTTGCAGCAAATCAGCAGCGACTTTGCTCTCGCTCCAATGTTGAGTACACTCCACCTCCACCACTCCCTGATCTTCCTTCTTCCTCAGACAGTGATGATCCCTTTGCACCCTATCGTGGAGCTCGAGCAGCTGCTGAGGGGCATGTGGACAGCGATGATAAGGACACCGAGGTTGATGATGTCCAAGGTGAAGAAGAAGGCGAAAACGATGAGGAGGAGGACGACGAGGAGGAGGAGGATGGCGACTCCGAGTGATTTTGTTTGTTTTTCTCTCGTTTTTGGTGATGTGATGCCAAAAAGGGGGAGAAATATGTATCGCTATCGTTATCATTATCTAGTGATGGACTTGTAGGTTTATCTATTTGTAATGAACTAAGTGTGTGATTGTAAGACTAAGTTTATTTATGTTCAATGCATGAGACTATGTGGATGTAATGATGATTTGTGTCTTTTTAAATTCTAGGTTGTGTGATTCCCTAAATTGCTCTCTCATGTGTGTTGCATTTGATACTCATGTCGATATGATAATCATGCAAGGTTTTAGGGGGAGCTCTCATGTTTTTTCTCTTTGATATGTGCATTTGGCATGTTGAGGCCAATCTCATGAAATTCAATTCATGCACATATTTAGGGGGAGCTCTCTCTATCTATCTCGTTTTCATTGAATATTATATGATCCTTGTATGTTTTGGTTGTTTTGACATCAATCACCAAAAAGGGGGAGATTGAAAGTGCATCTAGGCCCCTAATTATTGTTTTGTGTGATTGACGTCAAAACGATCCAAAAGGACTAATGTCGCAATTGAAGATGTGTTCAGCTAGGTCTCAAGAAGGAGAATGAGACATGTCAAAAGAAGTGCTACATTGAAAATATTCAAAGAAAATTGGCAACATACACTCAATGGACGTTATTGGCACCGTTTTAATTTTAATTGAGTGTAGGAATGCCGTACTATCAAGAGGGGTGCAAATCATTGATCCACAGATGCCATAGGACCTTTTGGGTGATACGAAATTTCTTAGAAATCAGTTTGAGTGAGTGGTGGTTTTTGGCCAAACCGTGCAGGCTCACCGGACTATCCGGCACCCTACCGGATTGTCCGGTAGAGCAAGTCTTCGCCAAGACCAAGTCCCAGGCCGGACTATCCGGCAACCTGCCGGAGTGTCCGGCAAGCCCTAACTTCGTCAGAACCAAGTACCTACCGGAGTATCCGGCAGTTTACCGGATACTCCGGCCAGTTCATTTCCTGAGCATAACGGTTCGATTTTGGGACTCTCTATATATACCCCCTCACCCCCAACGGTCACTCTCTCTTGCCCACTTGCTAGAACACGACCCAAAGCTCAAACTCTCCCTCTCCACTCTCTCCAAGGCAAAGATTCGTGAGATCCATCCTAGAGAGTGTGTGAGAGTCAAGATTCGAGTTCCTAGCATCCATTCCACTCTAGAGCATCTTGTGGCATTCTCATCTTGGTGATTTGCACTTGTTACTCTTGGAGCTTGGCTCCTAGACGGCTAGAGGTTGCCCGGAAGCTCCCAATTCGTGTGGTGAAGCTCCGGGAAGTTTGTATTGCCCTCCTCGCAAGAGGAATTGATAGTGAGCAACTCGAGCTTGATCTTTGTGATCGCTTGGGTGAGGAAAAGAGTTGAAAGAGACTCGGTCCTTTGTGGACTCCTCAACGGAGACGTAGGGCACTTTGTGGGCCTGAACTTCGGGAACAAATCGTGTGTCACTCGTGCTTGATTCATTTGTTCTTGTTGTTCTTACTTGTTCTTGTTGCTTACCTTTATATATCACTAAATTGCTTCGATCTACTTGTGTACTTATTTACTTCCGCATATATTGTGTAGATTCACTTCAGAGCATCTATACAAGTCTTTTGATTCAAGTAGAATTGCTAGAAACTCTGTAGATTTCAAATTCCGCAGATTTATCTTCTGGACCGGACTGTCCGGTAGTGTACCGGATACTCCGGTTGTTCCAGTCCGGAGTATCCGGTGGTTTACCGGACTATCCGGCAGGACTGACAGTTTGATTAAGTCTTAATTGCAGAAGTTTTTAGCATTGCCTATTCACCCCCCCCCCCCCCCCCCCCCCCCCCCCTCTAGGCAACTTTCAGACTGGACCTGGAGGACCCCGTCGCGCCTCGACCGCGACGAGCCGCCTCCACGCCGTGGTGCCGCGCCTCGCCCTCCTCCACGCGCAGGCGAGGCCGCGCCGCGCCACATCCCCTCCTCCCCGTGCGCCTCCCCTCGACGACGAATCGACGACGACGCGCCGCTTCCCCTCCTGGACGACGACGCGCGGACGCCGCCCCGCCACGCCCGCCGGCGTGCCGAATCCGGCCACATCCCGGCTTCTCCCGGCCGAATCCGACGGATCCCACTGTCCGCCGCCCCCTGCCCCACGCCCAGTGGCCTTCCGCCGCCTTCTCCCGGCCGGATCCGGCCGCCTCCACGCCGCTCACCGGGGAGCCCGTGCCGCGCGGAGGAGGCGCGCCGCCCTCCCGGCCAGGCCGTGCGTCGTGGCCTGCCGCCGCGCCGCCCTCCCAGCCCGCATGGCTGCGCCGTCCCGCTCCCGAGGTGGAGGCGCTGCGCGGTGGCGCGCGAGGCGGAAGTGGATGCCGCCGCCTGCTTCCCCGCCTCGAAGTCGTGCGGCTCGCCGACAAGAAGAGGATGGAAGAGTGACAGGTGGGGGCCACAAATGTAGGGGCCTGGGATGGAGGGGCTGCTGCTGGAGTTGAAGGTAAAATGTAGGGACTCAAATGTAGGGGCCGGCCCCTACATGCTCATGTAGGGGCTCATTTTTACATGCCCTGCTGGAGTTGCTCTTACAAAAGAAGACATGGTACAACACTATTCTTAAGAGCATCCCTCTGTTACTGCATTCTCCACAAATATGATTTTATGGGGTTTTTCTTCAATACATTTCACAGGGAAAGTTGCATTGTTGTTCTGAGAAGAGGTTTGAGGGTGTAATTTACAAAGAACAATCCTACCATTAACTATATCAGGCAAAGAAAGGTAACGACTGGACACTGGTATAACATTGCACTTTTGGGAGAAATCAATTGCTACATAACAAGAAAATGGCATGGGAGCTTGCTACACAGGGACTCGTTTTCCTCTGTAGCGATCAAGAAACTGCACACAAGGGAAATTAAATTTAGTCAGGGTATGCAACAGACCAGCGTAAGCCTCTAGGGAGGGAAAAAAAGGGCTTACCGATGTGACAAATGGTTGTTGAAAATCCATCCGATGATAGGAATCCTTTGCAGGAAAACAGCAAGAGTTGGCCAGAACCCACTGCGGTTGGATCCACAGGTCAGTATCCATGTACAAGCAAATGGTTTGAAATTAATGATAAGAGTTTGTAAGAAACATGTTGGTTTTATGGAAAACTATGACCAATGCATTGAAAAAGAAGCATGAGGTTGGTTTTTCAAAACTAAATTGCAGATTGGTGAAGAGGAAACAACGAAAATGAGTCATACAACCTGAAGAGTACAACAAAGCCATACGCCTCTAAAAGCATGCCAATAAAGGGCCACCCGATGAGAACAAGGAAAAAGCCAGCACCAAATGAGATAGTACCCTGTTCATTACAACAGATAACTAGATATCATAAAATCTAGAGGAAGTATGTACAGGAAATTTAGTTGTTGCCAAACCTTGTAATTCTTAGGCTTGGTGAAGAATTGCATAGTTGATTTTAGGCCAATTGTCAAGCCCAAACCTGATAGGAAGAGAATCTGAAATAGTACCATGAGAAAAATGTTAACCATATAGTAACCAGATTGTGTTGACTAACCTAAAAAATCAAAAGGAGAACATTGTGTAATGAAAACATACGTTGCCCATTGCAATGAGACCTTTGTCGAAGAAGAAAATGATTCCCAGGAAGGAGAAGAATACTCCGAAACCGGTCAGGCCTAGTCCAATCTCTATTTCAGAAGAAAGCCAGAATTCGGTAAGTCACAAAACAAAGGGCGGAATAAACAAATCAATAAGTTGTCACATATATTTCGTATGTTAGATGCATAACATCATTGCCTCAGTGAACCGGAGTTAACTTACAGTATCAAATTGAAAAAATGATAATGGCATCCAACATCATTGGACTCCGATGATCAGAAACAAAAAATAGCATAACTCACATGAGTTCTAATTTGGATCTAGTCCTAAAGAGATTATTTTCTAGAGTTGAGCTTCGAGTTTTTTAAGCAGCCCTGACGTAGCTCGTATTTCTCCTTTAGTTCTCAAGGACTAGTGGTGTTATCTTTCTGGTTAGTGTCGGAATACTCGTCCTGAATATTTCTAGCTCTAGGTCTTAGATGGTCTCTACATTTATCTGTTTCAGGTTCTAGCTATGATGAAATAGGTGAGATTCAACAACAGATGGTTAAATTTCTAACTGAGTATCTGTTTCTATAAAAAGTTAGTTTCTAACAGAAACATGGCAGGCTAATGGTTAAATTTCTGCTCCAAACTGTCACAGAACTTTCAAAAGCATCGGGCATACACAGTATCGCTAGAAGTTGATCGCAAACCGTTACAAGCGATCAAATGACACCAGCCAATGCTAAAATTATTTGATTGACGAGCCAAGACCTAAGCACAGTAGCACACCAACTCTTACAAGTTGGTATGACTCTGGTTTTTAAGGTTTATTTGCTGGTCCAACTTATTTGTGACTAGTCATAACATACTGAAGTGCTCATCTAAGATCAAGATATCATATATGTCACCCAATATTATATCTTCATGCACAGTGATCCTCCCACACACAAAAACATTGGAAAACTGAAAAGGTAAATAAATGATAAATCCCTTATTTTAACTGCTTTTCTTTCATACTAATATAACTTTGAGACTTTGATGTAGGCTATAGGGCATGCATGGAACTGTTAGTGTCACGCTACGGTCTTTGAGTAATTGATTACATGAATTTTTCTTGGACACCAAACTATGTATCTCATCCATGAAAAGCTAGTCAATTCAAAATAAATAAGAATGAACCATGTATCCCAATATCCCATTCTTTCAATACTGCATATGGTAGCCACATTGCAAAAAATGCAATGTCTGATGGTCAGAATTACAGCAACTTCGGTGGCCATCACCACATAGTTATGTTGTCATCAGAAAAAAGGAAAAGAAAAGGGGGAACATGCTTGGTGCATACTCTTAAGGTCATTCATTTCGAAGGAAACCATGTCGTCGGCAAGGGGCAGAAGCGACACTCCCGAGGAACAACACAGAATCCTGCAACTGGACAAAGCGTAAAATTAGACACCAAACTATGCAACGGAAACAGAGCCAACTGTGTGAGAACTCAGAAATCAGAAGAGCACCGGAGCCCGAATAACAGGCGGATCAGAGAGGTCAAATGATCCAGACACTGCAGGGAATTGCATCTGAAAACCTATCATCAAAGATGTTTGGCAGAAATGATGCCGACAAACTAGTCTTCAAATTAGCAGGCAAGATCTAGTGACTCCGCGTAGCCCCAGCCCTAGAGGCGGGATCACGAACACGACCGCACCCACGGATTCACCCCAATCGAGATTCTCAAATATTGTGGACAAGAAGAGGGGACGAACCGTGCGGCGGCGGCGGCGGCGGCTGGGGGGATCCGACGACTACGACGGGGAGAGGGCACGTGGCACTCGTGTGGTTCGGGAGCGGCGCCTCCGTCCTGGTCCTCGGCCTCGCCTGTGTTTTCTGCCGGAGAGATGACGGACGGCAAGAGATGACCGACCCCCGAGCAGCCGACTCAGGCTTCACGGAGTCGAGATGTGTGTCGGACTGTCATACTGGGCTGATGGGCTCCGTCTCGGGCTAGGAACATATGGGCCGCCTTGTCTTGGACCATGTCATTTGCGGGCTGGGTTTTTTTCCCACAGACACCAGCTTCTTGGCTCCCGCGCCTTTCCTCGATTCGAATGCTGACAACAGAAGAGAATAGCTGGAGCCAAGCGACGCACACATCTTCTTCGTGGCTCTGCCCCCTCATCTTCGCCGGGTCCGTGAAGCCTGAGCGGCGGACCGCGCGCTCCTGTTACCGGTCAGTACCCCTCCCCCACCGCGTTGGGTCAAGGGCACCTACTGCAAGAAGGACCTGCGGCCGTGTGGTGTGGCAGCCACCTGACCTCGCCTTTCCCTTTTCCGTTCACATGCACTGAAAATACAATGCCTCCGTTGGCAGCCACCTTCTGGAGCCGTCTTGTTGCTTGCCCGCCTACCCCAAAGAGCTTTTCGTCTTGTCTTCCGTCAAATGCCCGCAAATCTTTGTCGCACAACTAACAGGTAGCGTTTCCTCGCTCCTCCCCACTACTACTAACTCTGTTCTTGTACTGTAATTCTGTTATTCTGTTCATGATTTCCTTCTTATGCCCCGAATAGTATTTTGCTAATTGCTCCTCTGTGAGTAATATATGTTCTCTCAGGTTGTTCTTTACATGGAAGTTACAGAGTTCTATGTCAGCTCCTTCATATCTGTAAACATTATCAAACTGTACTTGGCATGTACATTGACGCATGGGAATCCAGAAAAAGACTTGTCACTGGCACTTGACACAGAACAGCTGATGAAATAAAATGACATTGCGATTAGCAGATGTACCAACTTGTTTATTACAATATATATAGAGATTCAGTACATCAGCACAAGCCTGTGCCTTCTACATTGTCATGCCACGCCTGCAACAAACACTAAGGTCGATTGCAACGCGTCCCGCAGGCGCAACAGCTTGGCAAAATTTGGGCCTGAGCATGGCGACCTGGCTGAGCCACCCCTGTCCAAACTTCTTGCGGGCATATTCAGGGCACTGTACAAGGACTGCCATTTCTGTTTCAGGTAAGTATGGTACATTAGCCCTCAATTAATCTAGTATAATTCTGAGCAGCGCATTTTTGGGATTGAATTCCTTTTGTTAAACGAAAATGGATCCCATAAATCACTCCTGTGAATCAATTTGTACTGATTTGTAAGTAACCATTTATAGCAGGAATTGATTTTGGTACGATTCTTATCAACCCATTCTACATCACACTGATTGCCTCCATAAATCCCCGTATTTTTTTTTTTTTGGCAATCCTGCCGAGGCTGAGCCCTATATAATGCTCCCCAGATCGTCCTCTACCATCACAGAGCAAAACCACCTCAATCCCAAACGGCGTCACCACTCACCACAACAAGCCCAGCCATGAGAACCGGCCTACTTTTCGTCGTGGTTGCTATGGTGATGTACGTCGTTGTAGCGCCTACTTCGTCGTGGTTGCTATGGTGATCTGAGGATTTTGCTATTTCTGTTAACCACGACATTGACTTTCCTCTTCTCCCCCCCCTCCGTTTGCCGAATGAAAGCCATATTCTACCCTGTGTTACCGGGATTTGGGGTACTGTACGACATGTTGTTTTCGCTCGATCGACCTCATCTCCGTCTACATGTTCACTGCATCCTCGATCGCCAAGACTACTGATCGAGCCTTCCTACATTGCCGTGGCTTCCTGTAATCGCCTCTCCACTAGCGCCTCTATCGCAGCGAATCCTGCCGCGCGCGTCTCCGTCCGATTTTTAAGTTTTTTTCCTTTCCATACATGATAGTTTACGGCGATATATATTGCTTGAAAAAAGGTGTGCAGCGATATGGTGGCCCATAAACAAAAATACGCAGTTATGCGAGTATCTATAAATATGCATTTGACTTTGTTATTAATAATTCACCGAATATGATGGAAAATACGGAAAATGTCAGGACGCGGCTACTGAATTTTCCTCGGCGTATGATGTTGTTCAGGATCATCTGGGGAGGAACACGGTGCAGATGGCTTAGCAAAATTTGGTGATTTTTCTACTTAATGAAAAGCATGGCAAGGCATATCCTCAAAAAAGCAAAATTTGGTGAAGGTCTTAGCGAATGGTTCTATGCTATATGGCTAGATCATTTCCTGGAATTTGTAACTGGCTATGGAGACCGGGATGTTTTCATTTGCTTGATGAAATAGATTTCTCTTATCTTTACAAAATGCAGCCAACGATTTAGCTGAGCCTTTGGCCTAACGGATATTGTTTCCTTGCAAGAAATAAACTCCCGAATTTTTTTTTTTAAAAATATAAAGTACGTAATACATTCAACTTCGTTAGTATACCCTTAATGCTTGTCGAATTTCAGATCCATTGTGTCTTTTTTTTTTTCGGTTGTCACTTACTATGAGCAATTAACCCTCCAGAATATATTCTGTGCAGAAACCAGCTTCCAAAAAGGGGAAAAAAATCCATCCTCCAAGTATTGAAGTGAGCCAGGATCAAAACTCGTAGAGAAATCAGAACAGTTGAAGGAAGAGACGCCCCTCATAATTGAATTCAATTTGTTTTCTTCCGAAAAAATCCCGGGGTGTTCAGATCTGTTTAATGACTGTTTGATCATCAATTTCTTAGAATTGTTAGGGCAACCGCAATGGGAGAATAAACCCGGTAGTAAGCAATAATGCTTCAGAAAATTCGGTGCAACCATTGTGGAAGTCGGAAGTAACTAAAACCAGGTCAAGCACTACTGCCGGCAGTAAGACATTTGTTTATAATATTTGTACAGTGTCACTCTTGCAAATGAATAAACAAGTTGCCAATAACCGCTGCTGCTTGCCCAACTGCTTCCGCTTCTGCTTCCGCCTAGCCTTCCATGGCAAAGAAGCAGCATTACAGGCTCAATTCACGCGAAATACAAACATGAAATTGACCTGCGAGGTTGCCCGACTTACCATTGCATTAACGCTGAAGCAGCACGTTTGATGGAGCTCGCCAACGGATGTGCTGATGCCCGCTGCTCATCAAAGTTCGCATGCCGCGGACCTGGCAGCCGCATGCCGCGGACCGCGTAGAAGCGACCTGTCGGGCGACTGTCGAATCCGCTTGCTTCTGGTAGAGCTTCATGCTGCCTGCAGCTTGCGATGCCTCCTGGAGGCGCCGGTCTGCCGCCAGTCCTGTTGCTGCGCCCCGTTCGACGTCGGTGCCGCGGACTGGCAGGGAAGGAGTCGACGGTAGCAGCGGCAAACAATTCTTCTCCTACGAATCTTCTCCGGTGATGGGGATGAGGAGGAATCGTGGGATTCGATACTAGCGACAGAGAGGATTGGAAGAGGAATTGGGGATCGCGGGAAGGAAGACGCGGAGGTTGCGACGACTGATTTTGTTTTCCGAGTGGGCTCCACTGCTATTGCCTAAGTCGGCAGTAAACATTGCCCTTGCTCACTGCTTGCTCTGTCTGGCGTGTGGTCCAGAATTTCTTTTCGGAAACAAGGAACTATTCAGATTCTGTCAGAGAAACCAATATCAATCGTTACAAGACAACCAGAAACAAAAGGAAGCAATCAGTCTTGGTTGCTTCATGCCTCTTTCATGAAGAGGCAACAGATGAAGGTTGTGCTATTGTTCTAGAGCCAACACGCAGCCTATGATTGATATTGTTCTGAATTCTTTGGAAGGCTATTCAGCATACATCTTTTCCTCGTTGTTCTGAATTCTTTGGAAAGCTATTCATGATCACTTCTCTAGTCCCAAACCCCCCTCCGCTTCCACTGCACTACTAATGTTGAGCAGTTCCAAATTTTAGTTGTTGATATTACTTGAAATTTTGTTAAAGAAAAATAGTATATGTATAAGAAAACTTTCGGGCTTCCCCTCTGGCAAATTAGAAGTCAATGAATTATTTGTACAGTTCTGCTACCATGTATTGATAAGCTTATTTCATCCTTCGTCCTAGAGGAGACTGCTACAGAAGGATGTAACTAAATTGAGAGCTGTTGTCAATAGTCTAATATGGTGCGTAGTTGATTCAGGGTTTATAACTTCTAACTCCTCATTGAAATGAATGTCCAACCTGCTCAACATATGCTCAACGATTTCTAGTTCATATTATCTTACAGGCAGTCCGGCATAAGTTTTCACCCTTACATTTAACTACGCACTTCAGTTGATAGGAACTACAAATCTGATGGACATTTAGCAAAGGGTGACTAGCAAAGAGATCTTGTTGATTTGAACGTGCTTCTGCAATGGATTCTTGTTTCTTGCTTTCAAGTTGTGGCAATGATTCAGCCATCATATTGGTTCCTACGTAATTTACGCGGACTGTTTATGCACCAGAGCAGTACCAATAATTTGAAGAACCTACTTAAGATGGTGACAGCCATGCACTGCTCATCTTATGCTTGGAAAGCAGCAGCTGCTTTGACTCATACTGATGGCGTCTGCGTGTTGGCAGGAGGTAAACACATTTTCCTAATCCTGCTGTTAAAACACATCACTGACAAGTGAACAATCCTTGGAGGCTAAAACGAGTCAGTATCTCGACATGTTTACATTATGCAAAGGGTCCTAGATAACAGCAAACCTCAAACTAGCTATACTAGATGACAGGATAAACCGGCATGGAAGCCAGACTGCACACGCCCCGTGGCTCTGACAGCACGTCCTTCTTAAGGTAGATGTAACCATCGACCCCCCAATTGGGTCCCCATGAATTCTTCGCAATCCAATATCGATTGCCTTTGCAATCTTCCCCATACCCGACGATTGTTACCTCATGATTTGCGAGCACACCACATGGCCCGTCGTATATGCCACTTTTGTAGTCTCTAAATTCTGGAGCTTGTGCATTGATGGGGACAGCGACAGGCTGCCGAGCCACCGCGGCCATCAGAGCCTCCTCGTCGTTCGGTTCGACGAATTTGAAGTCAGTGACGCGAACAGGGTAAGGTATCTTCCGTGACGAGTCACAAACACCTGTTAGTTCAAACACGAATAGTAGTAGATGCATTACGGTACCATACTTACTTTTCTTTTCAAAGAAGCAACTGATCTGATATGATTATCACAAGCAGAGCAGAGCAAACTTTGTCTGAATGCAAAGGAACGATGAGTAACCAACCTGCAGCTGAGGAGGTGCTGCTGTTGTACGGATAGTCGCTTTCAGCGGCGATCCCGCCATTCTCCATTATCCACTGGTACGCAGTTGCAGAATCCCCGCCATCGCAGCCGTCGTCCATTACGTCGCAATCCACCAGCTGCTGAGCGGACAAAGACAGCAACTTCCCAGTTCGGATTTTGTAAATCCCCTCCAAGGCTGCAATCGCCGCGAAGGCCCAGCAACATCCTGCGAAAAGTTTAAGTTCCAATGACAAAACTATGATGAAAAACAAACCAAACTGGAATATATGCTCGTACATATCGGTGGGTGCACGTACCGCAAAGACCCTGGTCTTTTACAGGGGTCACTGCCCCGGCCTCCCGCCAGTCCAAAATGCAGGGATCATGTCTGACTGACTCGGTGTCGTGGATGTCAGAGGAGTAGTGGTGCACCTGGTGGCTGTCAACAGTGTGAATCGGTGATCTGCCACGAGGTCGGAATTTGGCGGCGAACTCTTCATCAGTGAAATCACTAAACGGGGCCGATACTTGCGTCCATCCGCTTCGGCCTTCTTGTTGAAGTTCTGAATCCTCTTCAGATTTGCTTTATAAACCTCGAAGCGCTGCTGCTGCTCTTGGACGGTGGGGTAGCTGCGCCCATGGACATCCTTCCAGCGCTGGAAGCTGTGCTTGTCCGCCATCCAGCGCTGGAAGCACAGCCATCCTCCGCTGCTGCAAACTGTCAGCAGCACGAAGGTGAACAACCACCGCGACGACATCGCCATCTGCATGCGTATATAGAAGTCAGAATATTAGTAGTGCAAGTTTTCACGGTCGATTGGAACACAACCATCAGAAGAAGTACAGGGCGAAATTCAAATCACAATCAGTGCACTAATTTCATATTTAAACGAGTGAGTTTTGAGCAGCTTGTCTAACGTTCATGAATCATGATTGCGTTCGCATCAACTCGGGCCTGCCGGCATTGTGGCCTGCGCGCACGGGAACCTTGTCCAGCCCATATCCCAGTCGCAAACTGAACACAACATAAAGAGGCCGAAAAAACGGCCCTAAACGACTTAACCGAACACAAATATAGAAGGCCGACAAACAGCCCAAATAGACTGGGATGTGGGCTGGACCGTTAAATTGTGGAGCACCTGGTGGTTGGTGGTAACTATTTGGGCTGGTTGAATTGTGGAGCACCTGGTGGGTAACCTCAAAAAAAAAAGGTAACATTCACCTGCCTACTAACATACCCGCCTATCTTTTTTTTTTCAGACGTGGGCCAGCAGAGGGCCCACGGACGCCAGCACACTGCCGGCTGGGAAACGGCACGAGGAACCACCAGTTCAGGCCATTTTCCCTGGTGCCGTGGATCGAACCCGGCCGGCTCAGCAACCATGTGCTGCTGGCCGTTCGCCCGGGCGTCCGTTGGCACATACCCGCCTATCTAAAGTGAAACAAAATTTCACTTTAATTTTTTTTTAGGGATACAAGCAGATCCTATTGAATCCAGTAAAAAAAGGGATACGTTCGGCAGCAAAACATCACTGATAGCATCATTTCATCTAAGAAATCAGAAGCCTGACGCTTTTTTTATGAAATAAACGACAACATTCATACGGATGTGACCAAAATATAGTAATAGTAGCTATATACAAAGTGGATTATGACTCTCATATGGCATCAGAATGATGTTCAGTGTATCGTTTACAAAATTTTAGAGCACATCAGTTGGTGCCTTGTATCTAGCTTCAAACTTACACGAACCACTATAATCATATATCAATTAGGTCATGTCAGGTATTTTTGTGGGTAATACATATGTTAGGTTTTATGAATCTGCCCCTAGTGTACAGTACGATATGTAATTGAACAAAGAAACATCATTTTTGGTATAACAAACAGGACTTCTAATAAGATTATAGTTAGTATCAAAATTGCATATGAGTAAAACACCAACTTACAGCAAGAAGAATTTGTTGGCAGGCCAGTAAGACTAGCTGCAACTTAAGAACTGCATGTGGTCTAAAAAAAAAACTTACGAAATACATGCCTTGTTGATAACAGTTATAGTGCTGTGGATGAATATCAACGCATATTGATTATCTCTACCTTAGATATTAGATCACTGAACTTTTTATATCTTAACAGATGGTGGCATTGTTCTGCTACAGACAAGCATTTGACTTTGTGGGGCCAGACAAAAGAAACAAAGCAAAAATAAGCCAAGACAAGCGAAGTCATGCACCCTGCACAGGATCGGACGGTACGGAAACACTCTATCACGTCACGGCTATCCAACGAACAAAAATTGACTGCAAAGACAAAAGAAAATAGCTGATTGTTGTGATCTATTTTACTCATATAGCATGAGGGAAAAAAAGATGTTCAGGAACGTTTTTTTATATATGAGTAAAATAGTGGCCGTTATACTCATAAAGTTCCCTTGCAAAAAAGAAAATACTCACAAAGTTGTGAATAGTGGCCGTTAAGTTTCATCCTTAGTGCCAACAAAATCGGAGTCACAACACTACATATTTAGCAATATGGCATACATATTTAGGAACATGGCATGCATATATTTGTGTTTCACCATCTAGCACACATCCTTATTTCAGCATACAGGCAACCATTCATTTCTCTCTCTCTCTCTTTGCATTTCTCTTCCGAAATGATTCGTTTCCAAGAGAGGGCCATGGCAATATTTTCGTTCTCGGAGATCGATGGCAAGCGGCTTTGATTGGCATGCCGCAATGATGGGATAAGTGCCAATTCTGTGTGAGCATGTATTTCTAAAACTTAATTTCGTAATTTATGCAAATTTTCATCATTTGTTTACAGCTAAAATTGAAAATCTTGGTGGTCACGTGTAGATTTTTTAACCTAAAGTTACGTGAAAGAAATTATGCGCACTTTGTTAATTTTGTGTAGATGCATATTTCCCCATCTCAAATCAGCATCACCATGACGTAGGTTTTTTTTTATCTCTCCACATATTAATTCGGTTGCTCAACACAAATATGACCACCATTCTTCAATGGCGAATCTAAGGGGGTTGGGGTGGGGGGGGGGGGGGGGGGGGGGGGGGGGGGGGGGGATGGTGGGGGGAGGCAACACCATATTGTCGGAGGGCTAAATTTTGACTTTTTGGCCTTATGGGTGCATGGTTATGACTTGAAGGGATGTATATGTGGTGAATATAGCATGGAAATTCTACTTTTATGTGCCTAGCTCCACCTGTGCATTCCATTGTGAACAATGTGCTTGCATTTATATTACAAATTACTTTCCTGTGGCCAAAGTTACCTGTATATTACAAATTCACGAATTATATCTAGTAGCTTTGGCCGCAAGTGTTCTTGAGAAAATCAAATACCATGGTTACTGATATGACCAAGCATATACATGCCATGTTTTAAAATACACAGAGTTATGGACCTCATGATCACATTGACATGGAGAACCAAGCTTAATGACCATGATTTGTAGTTTTTTGAGTAGCATGGTCAAATATGATGGCCGTTCATTCATTTTACTCTAAAAAAATTTCTAATTCCCACACTCAGCAGGCTCGTCTTTGTATTTTTAATGGAATTTTTTCTTGGACTTTTAGCATATCTGCGATCGAATTTGTTTGAAGCTTACTTCAGTAGGAGAAAACGTCGAGGTCTTTGGAAATTTGTTCTTCCTGTCATCCTCTCCTGGAGTGGGAGCTCTATTCCTCCTGCACCCCCACTCTGTTTGCCATCGAGCGCCGATTCAAATGGACTTGGGAGACCCAATAAAGTACGTGTACGACTTAGCCGTGGGTGATTGTTGTATACGAACAAGTGTGATTTTGTTGCGCATATGCGTACATACGTGACACGGTACGGCCATGGAGCTCATATGTGGATCTCACATAGCGCAACATTATCAGATATGAGGCTCCATCGTGATCCGCGAGGTAATGAAGCACAAGGACACACGATACATCGAATTTAGCACAAGGCGTTATGCTGCATCACAGAAAACGGGAGCACATGCGTACCCTTCATATTTTTCACCCGGGGGGTGGGGGGTCTGGGCCCCCAGCTGGCCTTTTACTGGTTCCACCATTGTGTGGGACTAGCAACTGAGCAGCCAATTACTGTGTAATCTCAAAAAAAAAAAAAAAACTGAGCAGCCAATTGGATCGATTCACTAGTGCTTGCTTTCTTGTATGGCACTAGGAATTGGATCGATTCACTAGTTGTGCTTCCTCTTCTTCATCCCCCCTGCTTGTCCTTCTTTATGCTTTTTTGCCAAAGGTTCCTGTACTTTGCTTGTTGCATAGTACTCATTCAAGTATTTAGAACGGGGGGCACCTGGCTAAGCATGACATCCCATTCAAGTATTCAGCTTGCACATTGGAACATCCCGAACCATACATCTAATAAGTAGTCTTTTGTTCTTTCTTGGCTGTCTGTTTAGCAAAAGTTGCTGATTAGACTTGATTAAGACCACTCAACATCTGCAAGCAGACTGGAATCTAGAACGACGAGTATCCAGCAAAGGTGCACGGACTACTTCAGGCCGTTGCTTGGTGGAGTGAATATGTCGAAGGAATGACATATTCACTTTCTTCTGACAAGAATGTGCTCAAGGGAAGGAAGGACTAGTTTCTTCGAAATTCTTGCCTCACATTTGGACGTGGCCTCCATATTGATACAACCAGAACAGAATTGTTATACATGGTGTACATGACGGACTGGATTTTCCAATAAGAAGGAGTTCTGTCCGTTTTGTACTAATATAAGTTCCAGTATAGGATAACAATATACATTCATACACACAGTGTCACTGAGAATGTTCATAACTGAATATAAAAGATAAGAACAACATTGACAATATTGACTCATAGGCCAACATGAATAATCTACAAACCCAGAGGAAGTAAACAAGATGACCACTGAAACTCAAGTGCAGACGAACCTCATCGTCCTTGTCGACATGCATCATCTAAGTTGTACTAGCTCGTCTTCTAACAAAAAGGCTCTAACAAGGCCAAACGGCTCCTAACTCTAAATCCCGCTCGACTCTAACAATTCAGGAATCGGAATTTTCTTCGCAGACACGCGACAAGATTTGGCTGAAGGTGCTACACGAAGAAGTCCAGGAAAAGGCCGCGAAGCTCTACGAGTCCTCTGCAAGAAATGGCCCCGAACTCTACTGAACCTACCTACCTGGAGCGCGTAGTACAGACCAAAAGCAACAAGGGAATTGAATCTGGGCAACCTAACGATGAACTAATAATTAATCCAACTAGGATTTCAAGGAGGTGCTACAAAAGAAACAGGTCGTGCTGCTCCATCTTGCAGAACTATTAAGGCCACGGTGCACAGAGAGCCGAAACAGAACATACTGACACTTGAGCGCGCTTCACGGCGGAGAGAGGGCGGAGAGGCGACTGGCGCTCACCGCGAGCAGGACGGCGACCATGGAGAATAGCTCGACGTAGAGGAAGCCGGATCACGACGTCGTCGTACTCAACTCGCGTCCTCCTCCTTCAGCAGGCGGTGACCACGGCGGCGTTCTCGCGTTCCTGGCGCACGGGGTACTGGAGGTCGCAGCCGGAGTCGATCTTGACGGAGAGGAAGAAGGGGGAAGGAGGGGGAGTGGACGACGAACGGGCCGAGGTGCTGGGAACTTTACACGGGGCAGCGATATGGTTTGCGCGGACTGGACGAGGGCGTGATCGTCTCGGCGGCTGGGTTGTGAGATGGACGTGGCGCGGCTGCTGAAGAATCCAAGGACATGGCCGGAATTTCGCGCATAGCACCACGTCCGCTGGTGGAGGGACCCGCACGGAGAGCCGGGGCAGGCGGCAACCTCTCTTTTGCTTTCATCCGGATTCTTTCTTGGCGATGGGGAGGTGATGCGTATCGCGGAAGCTTGCTGATTCTTTCTTGGCGATGGGGAATGGAATACCGCCGGATGCGTGCAATAGAGCCATGACGCTGGATTCTGTTTACGGAGAGAGAGGAAGAAGAAAGGTGCACAGCACCATGCCTGGGCAAGATGGGCTGCTAACTGGGTCGCTAGATGAGCTCTGATGTCTGGAAATTAAGTAGCTAGGCTCAGCCTGGACTGAACAACGTGAGATTAAGAGGAACCGAGTATGTTGCTGACATGATTATCTATGTGCTTTTGACAAACACTGTAAACTTTATGCATAAGCTTGCACGCACTAGTGGGGTTATTATTCTGATTATAGACTTGTGGTAGACGTAGAACCAGTAAAGGTAAACCTGTCAGGACTTTAAGTGTTCGAAACGTGTGATGAAGTGTAAGCAAGGAAAGCAAAAGCCAGAAGGCATCAAAGCTGGTACTACTATTCTCGCATGTGCAGTGCACTCACCTTTGGCGGACCAGGATGAAGCCAATAAGCTCAGGTTGACGTTGAATGACGAGCAATTTCACTTGTTATTGAACATATAGAACAACTTATAGAAACCTACCTAACTGATTTTGAACTAGTGGAATAGTGTTCCTAACTAATGGCAAACATGAACCTAGTAGTGAACATTACAGTGTTTGTGAAAAGCAGTTACAAGTGTATCAGAATAACTATTACTCATCAGAACAAATTCATTTGTGACAAGCAGTATTCTTCATTGTACTCCAACCAACTCGAACCGAGCAGCTGCGTTGGGGCCTTTTCCCAAGTGCAAGGATCTTACATTCACATTTTTGCCTAGCCGACGTGATTAAGCCATCGCAAAGTGTGACACCAGCAAAATTGATTGTGAAATCAACCCTTTCTAACATTCTGACTAGCGAGGAATTCGAACGCGGATCGAACAGGCCGGCTCTAGATACCAATTGTTGTGACCGACGATAACTTGGCCGGATTTGGCCGGAGTTGAGGAAGAAGAGAGGGTTCAGAGAAGCAGAGAGGGAGGAAGAAGAGAACTTGGAGGAGGGGTTGAACTATCCCATTTCTTCGATAATTCAATTACAAGCTGCAGTTCCGGCTATATAGCCTCGGGACACAGCCCGGCTCTCACGGGATGAAGCCCACACCAATATTACAACCCGGCCCATCCAGCCCATGACTACTCTTTTCCCGCTTCCTCATCCTTTCCTATACGCTTCTTCTTGGCAGGTGGCGCCATACCCATTGCAGGTAGGGTGGCCATGACATCCTCCTTCAGCAGGCGGTGACCACGGCGAGAACACGACTTGGGCGTCCTCGCGTTCCTGGCACATTGGGTTCTAGAAGTCGCAGCCGGGAGTCGATCTTGACGGAGAGGAAGAAGACTAGACTGATCAGTGACGGACAACTGCGAGAAGAGCTTGATGGCGACGAACTGCAGCTCCCTCGACCTGAAACTGAGGGAGATCAGCACCCGTGCGCGACGACGGACGATGACAATTTCGATGATGCTCAACGGCAGATCCAACAGGGCAGCAGGGGGGGGGGGTGTGGAGGCTTTTCGACGATGCTCAACGGCGGATCCAACAGGGTAGCGGGGGAGCTCAAGCCCCCCTCCCCCCTATTGTCCGCCGAACCATGGAGCCACGGAACGGGCAGGCGGCTTGGGGAACATATGAGTTGAGCCTCCCAACAAAGAAGGGGGTGCTTTGAGCCGGATTTTTTCTTGGCCATGGGGAAGGGAATACCGCAGGAACACGCTACGAACTCTCTTCGGGAGACTTGCAGCTCCTGGGTCGGTCGGATGCGTGCAAGAGAAGCCATGGCACTGGATTCTGTACATGTTTACGGAGAGAAAGGAAGAAGAAAGGTGCACACAGCCTGGGCAAGATGGGCTGCTAACTGGGTCGCTAGATGAGCTGTGATTTCTGGAAAGTAGCTTTTTTTTTTAGATAATAACAGAGCATTCCGGCTTTGGTCTCACTAGGAGATTACAGCTGTCTTATTACATCATAGCCACTACGTAAGAACTGGCTAAAGGTGACAGGAACATAGGTAACGGGCTTTCCTAACCCGTCACCTAAAACGTAAGAGTGACGGGCCACATCGACGCCCGTCACCAGGAACGATGACTGTACAGGTGGGGAGGGTAATAGTTGACGGGCAACATTAGATCAATGCTTGTTTTCCTAAAATAGTTTTTCATTTAAGAAGAAAACGACACATGCAGGCAGACTCCCATAAGTATTGTGTTGGGTTTACTTTCTTGAAAACAAAAGCAATAATGTGATTTTGCACATTGAGTGGCCTATGTCCATGTCATTCTCGCTTTTTTTTTCCTCTGTTACTTTCTACTGATCCTGTTCTGCAGTAATTCTTATGTTGATCAACTACTGTTACAGTTGTGGCTTATGTTGATTTCTATGCTTGCAGGACATTGCATTTCCAGAATCACCATTTGAGGATGCCGTGTTGCAAAACATTCGGGACAGGATTGCCTCATTCCTAGTGAGTGAGTGTATCAACAAGAAAGGCGAGTTCTTTTGTACGTCGAATGAGTAACTGTGTTGTAATCTATTCTTGTGACGACGTGCGCGATCTTTTGTGATGATAAAACTTACTATGAAGCATGTGTACGACTTGATGACTTGTGTTTGAGATGATAAACAACTTGTTTGATAATATTTATGATGTCTTTGTGATCTACATGTTTGGCGTTGAGATCATGGTTAGATGCACATGTTTGGCTCTCTGTATGCGATTATGAGTACAATTTGTGTCTCTGATGGCTGCCAAACTCTGGATGCAGCCAGTATCTCCCTAAATGGGGCAGGCAACATAGGTGACGGGCAACATAAGAAACCCGTTACCCATTAAACCTCAACAGGTGATGGGCAACATATGAAGCCCGTCACCCATCACCATCCGAACAGGTGACGCCGTGACGGGCAACATAGAAAGTTCGTCACCCATCACCATCCAAATAGGTGACGGGCATCATAAGGAGCCCGTCACCCATAAAACCTTATAGGTGACGGTCAATACAATAAGCCCGTCACCCCTAACTTATTATAGGTGACAGGCGGCATATGATGACCGTCACCTATCAGTAGTTACATGTGACGGACAAATGCCCGTCACCTTTTCTTTTGATATCGGTGACGGGTTAGGGGTGACGAGTCGGGAGCCCGTCACCTATTTGTGTCTTTGCCCGTCACCTATGTCGTTTTCTTAGGTAGTGAGCAGCACTTCCGTCTGGAAAGTAGCTAGGCTCAGCAAACTGAACTGAACAACGTGAGATTAAGAGGAACTGAGTACGTTGCTGACATGATTATCTATGTGCTTTTCACAAACACTGTAAACTTTATGCACAAACTAGTGGGTTTGTTATTCTGATTGCAGACTTGTGGTAGAACCAGTAAAGGTAAACCTGTCAGGACTTTTTAAGTGTTCGAAACGTTTGATGTAAGCAAGGAAAGCAAAAGCCAAAAGGCATCAAAGCTGGTACTATTCTCGCATCTGCAGTGCACTCACCTTTTGCTTGTAACAGAATACTATTGCTACTCATCAGAACAAATTCATTTGTTTAACGTGGTGACAAGCAGTATTCTTGATTGTACTCCAATCAACTCGAACTGAGCAGCTGCGTTGCGGCCTTTTCCCAACTGATTTTTGCCTAGCCGACGTGATTAAGCCATCGCAAAGTGTGACACCAGCAAAATTGATTGTGAAATCAACATTCTGCCTATATGGGAGTTTAATTTTCGGGATTCAATTCCTTCTTCAACGTATCAACCACTACTGATCCATATGTGATCATCTCATTTATTTACAGCAGCAATTGATTCTGAAATCAACCATTTCTTAATTGCATTGATAGCTGCCATCGGGGACCGCCTAATTGATTGGAAATGTTGGCGAGGCCAGGCCCTATATAATGCTGCCCCCAATCACCCTACCATCATCCACAAGCAAAAAAATTTCCTCGACCTCAAACGCAAACGCCTGAAATCCGAATTGTCTTCTTGAGAAACCACCTGCAAATCCAGCCATGAGAACCAGCCTTCTCATAGTTGTCGTCGCCATGGTCATCTCAGTCATTGCACTTCCCACCATGGCGCTCGAAGGGGGATTCCAACCGATCATGAACATTAACGATCCTCACATCCAAGAGCTTGGTGCATGGGCAGTTCAGTGTATGACAGGCAAGCGAATGCTGGACTGAAATTCAACAGAGTCATAGGTGGGCAGTATCAGATTGTGTCTGGCACAAGGTATCATCTCATCATCGACGCATCAAACCCCGATGGCAAGTACATGGCAGATGTGGGAGAGCAGGAAGGACCAACACACGTGCCTTCTTCTCCCTTAACCCGGTTCATTAATTGATTTCTGGGTAGTATTAGCAAAAGTTACGGCTATCGCAATGTAGTAATATGCAAGATTATGCAGTCTTTTCAATATTTCCCGTTTCCTTTCATTACTGCGCCTCTGCATACAAGCGTAACAAAAACCGCTCTTGACGGGTTGGCTGTTGGTTCCTACACCAACCACACCGAGACGCACCTCTGCGCGTGCTTCACTCTCGCAGCCGCGCTCGAGGATTTGGAGATCGGCGAGCCAATCCGGCCGCAGACAGTTCAATCCCCTTCCTCTCGGTGCCTGAAGCATTGCCAAAGCAGACAAGTTTCATGGTGCGCACCTCCGTGTCTCTTCCCTAAGCCTCTCCTCCTTTTCTAGCCAAGCACAGGGTGCCTGCCCGCTTTGGTTGTTGTTTGGTATTTGTCATAACAGTCATGCACTCGACGAGAAATGTACAGGTCGATTCTTGCTGAGAAACATCAAGAAGCTTTCTAAGTAGCAATGGCGGGCAGCAAGATTTAGCTGAAAGTGTTACACGAAAAAGTTGAAAACTATACTCATCAGAACCGACTCATTTGTTTAACGTGGTTAGACCGGGCAGCAAAAGATTAAGGCACAGTATTCTTGATCGTACTCAAAGTCAACACGACCATCTGCGCTGCGCGGCCTTTCCCAAGTGCAAAGATCTCACATTCACATTTTGCCCACACGACACGTGATTAAACCATCGCACAGGTGTGACACCAGCAATGAACGCAGCTTTACACACGTATCAGGTAAATTTAGCACCTAAGTAATCTGAAACCCCACATACCATCAGCTAAATCTGTCAATTAAACCTAATCCAAATACCAAGACAGTTCTTGCCACCATGAAACCAACGTGCCCAACTTCATATGATTCCAACTGGTCAGCATGTCAAAACGTCATCGGAAGCAAGCCGCGTATCAATAGCTCGGCTTCATGTTGCTAAACATTCCTTCAGATGATGGCATGTGCATATCGGCTGAAGGGCCTCCCTGACTTGAATGCAGAATGGCATTCGCCCAGTTTGAAGATCTGTGCACAATTCTTGAAGGGATACGGTCGCTGTCCTCCCCTCCGGATGCTTCATATCCGTCACTTGATGATCTTGTAAACTCGATGCCCTTATGAGCTGGATGGGGCATGACTCCCTGCATTTCATCAGCTGTGGATGAAGATATGCGGAAGGGGTGGAGATCAGGCGAGTCAAAGCTACTTTCAGGTGATGAAGCAACATTTCTGGTTGATGCTGCCGTACTTGGCTGAAAGGCGCTTCTCGCTTCAAGCTGCAATGGAGCTAAACTGCCGGAAATTTCCATGCCTGCATCGCTGAAGTTGCTTTCAGTGCCACTTGCAGATAGAGTTGCAATGGGGTCAAGAGAAAGTTCAGCTGAGAAATGTCCTCTTTGTTCAGGCCGTCTCTTGTTGTTGAGCTTATGATCTGGTTTACTGCCTTTGTCTGGTGCATCATGTCTTGCAACTGGCTTTAGGATTTTGGATTTCTTCTTTGCCTCTGCAGCTGCCTTAGAAACTTCCTCTGCGTTAAGGCGTGCTAGTGTCCATGGACTGATTTTTACTGTTCCAGGTTTTCTCCTTGATCCTTCCTCAGCTTTCTTACTTCCTGGGTTCTGTGATACACCGATCTCTGGAGGAATGACATCAAACTGTTGAAGAGCAAGCAATAAGCATCAACTGTTAAAGATGGGATAAAGGATAATTGGTGCTGACAAGAATTGTTATAATTTGTTTGCTTTCCTTAAAAAGGAAATAAGATTGCTGACAAACATTTTCTGCACCAATCACCAGGAGTTAAGCTTCCCGAATTTGGTTATAAAGTCATAAATGTAGCTAGCAGAAATACAGAGTTGATAAAATATATATAATTGACATACAAAAGTTAACCTGCTTGTCTGAAAACACAATCTAGCATCTTATTATACTAATTCCGTGCAGATGTATGTATTTGAAACTTCAGATGTAACTATCCATTTAGTCTTTTGCACATACAAAATTGATTTGCTTCGGTTACCACTAGATTGAAACCCTAATATATGACCATGACTCAGTGGTGTGTCATCCAGGATCTTTATACTCTTTGGTTACATTAAGTTTTCGGCAGAGATGAGCCATGGTCATACCTGGTCTTCCAGGAATAATCGTGGTGGAGTGCACCATGAACCACGATGAAGTGGTCCAAAGGAACTAGTTGTGCTAAACCCAGTAACAGAGCTAATGATAGACATCTGCGGACTTTGGTGCCCAGGAACCTCTAGTTGATCTTCCTGCTCTCTCAAAGCTATGATGTAATCATATGTGCTGATTCCCTGCACAAACATGAAACAAGTATAAAAACATCCATTAAATAAGGAAAAAAGGAACATCAAGTTCAGATGAACATATTTTTCTACTGTTGCTGCCAAAGATACAAAGCTCTCTGACTGAATCAAAGTTAAGTATAGCAAAGTCAGAGTGTGCAACTGACTTAATGCAATAGGAAGTTTAACCAGACAATCAGCAGTGGGAGAAAGGAATACTTGTTATTTCTTATTCAGGAAATAGACAGTTGAAGTTTCTTTACAATAGATGAAGTGGATTGAGCGAATAGTAGTGACCAAGCACGTCTATTTCTGGAAACAAGTCTAAAAGATAGAGATGGTACAAACATGGAATTGCAAGCATGTCTATTATATGTTGTTATTCAAGTCTTCTTCAGTTACACCTCAAGACCAACTTACCTTCTTGATAAGAAGTACATGGAAGCATAAAAGTTGAGCGAGAGGTATGGTTGCAACCATTGCTAAAATAGTGCAAGTTGCCTGCAAAAAGAAAAATGCATTACCAATCTTTTAACGTTTTCAAAGCAGCATCAGTTTAATGGTGCCAATAAATTATCTGAACTTCAATGCAGTAAACACATTAGACAAGGAAAATATTGCCTTTGTTGAACTCACCACAACAATTACAAAAGCTACAGTCGAGAAGCTACTTCCCAACTTCGTGACAATCTGCCTGGAGAACTCCCCTCGCTTCAAAATGCAGAGGATCAACACGAGGACTCCTGTCAACCACTGCATTACAAGCTGGTCCATGGTGTACAAACCCATGGGAGATCTGTCAATGATCTAACAGAACAAAGAGGATACGGAACAATATTGCTAGATATATGCATTGCCCCACTTGGCCACATATGTGCAAATGCAATTACACAATGGCCACTCCACAGGGTATATATCACTGATATAACGCTCTCTAAATTCGTAATTTTTTCAGTTTGTAGAGACATATACACCTACCAGGATAACTGCAGAAGCCATCAAAAAGAAGAACCCTTTGTAGTTCCTTTTCCAATGCAATTGTTAAGCCACTGCACAAGAACGAAGACAGCACCAAAATAACTCATTTTTTGCTAGGAAAGAAAATAATGATAGCTTAATATGAGGGTGAACAAAAACAACAACAACAACAACAACAACAAAGCCTTTTTATCCCAAGCAAGTTGGGGTAGGCTAGAGATGAAACCTGCAGGAACCAACAAGAGAGGCAAACCAACCAAAACGAGAAAGGGCAAAACAGGAAGAAAAAAAAAAATCTTACTCTGCAATGATGATCAAAACCATCAACACACTTGTCACACACTCTGCAATGCTTACTGTTCTTCAAAACCTGTATAATACTGTTCTTCAGAGCCTCCAATGAAATCCAAATTCCAAGGAGTAATTTATGCTATTTAACATACGATATTGAAAATGCTAGAGATACCAAAAAGATATAGCATCAGAACATCTGCATCCCATCTGGCTAGAACCACTATTTTATAATTTTACAGGGCATGACTAGAAAAATGAGAAAACAACTTGTCTGTGAGACTTTTTTTTTTCGAAAGAGTCTGTGAGACTTGCAGGCGCTGAAAAGATATATAGACAATCATTTACAAAGCTGGAATCGCAAGAGTTCAAACTACTCCCAATCCTCTTTTATGAATTCAGACTAGTTGGCTACAATAATTTCCTCAATTCATTGATTACCTTGAAAGTTTGTACATTCACAGATAAATTGGAGTGTCAAAGTCTTATGAACAACAAACTGAATAGAAGCAACATTTTTAAGGTCTAAACATGAAGCCATCACCTACCCAACGTCTACAGGATCACATTTCAGGCTATGTAAATGCTGCTGAAAGTAAATGTGAAACTAACTGAACACATTTTACTCCACTGCTGGATAGCTTGAAGAAACAAGAGTACAAGACATGAAAAACAGAACACTGAAACAGTATGTTAAGTTCAGGCAATGATCGACATTAGTCATACCTCTGCTTCACATAAGCTGCAGAAAAACATGCCTTCTTCACCTATGTTCTGACCTGAGGGTTGCTTATCTGAATGGAGGCATCTTTTGCAAAGGCGAGAAAACGGGACACAAAGCAGGCAAAGTATTTCATAAAATCTTGGCCGAGAAGGTGAATCACTCCTCCTGAGCATGCTGCTCAGTTTCTCACTGTTATCAACAGCACTGAAATCTTCACTTAATGTCTTTCCTCCGTAACTAATTCCATGTTCTGAACTTATATGGGAGTGTTTTTCATCCTTATCTAACTTCGAATCCTTGGCTGAAATGAAAATGCCTGGGTCTCCAGGATTTGTTGCAGCGCACCATACATATAACACAACGACAGATGTAATCTGCAACAAGGAGACACACATTACCCTCCAAATGAAGTTGCTTTAACACTCAACCAGATAATTTCATCATTCCTTTACAGCAGATATGTACAAAATATTATAAGGCCTAAGCATACTACTGGACTCGGCAATCCCCTGATGGGCCGGTTACCAGGAAATTAACCGCGAGAGTGCAACCAGTTGAACAAACACACAATGCCAGATCTATCTTCACAAGCGAATTTAATCTCTCAAGGAAAGGACAGGAACCTCACCAATGGAGTGTAGATAGCCATGGCCGCAATCTGGAACGCCCTGGTCCCCACGAACGGCACGAAGAAGACATAGAAGGCGAAACCCAAAGCCGAGAACACAGCTATCGCCACCACCTGCAGTTTGGTTTGCACAAAACAGGAACAGAATGAGTGAGCGGCAAATGCCAAGAACAGCACGAACATTGCGAGGAAAGGGAAAGCACAAGCCCCCGCGCTCGCTAGATTATACCTGGAGAGGGTGGTAGGGAAGCTGCCACCCGTGCTTCCTCATGGCCGGATTAACCCCAAGCCTCGACTCCAAGAACGATGGGATATACTGGTAGGATGGCAATGCCGAGGGCTACCAAGGAGCAGCAAACCCGGATGCCTCAAGCACCATGGCTTGCTCCCTCGCTGCCCGGAACCGGAGGAGATTGCGGGGGAGGAGGAGCCAAGAACAAGAAGCCAAGGCCCACGAACCAGGCAATGCTGCTGTTGCTCCGATAATGGAGAGGCAGAGAGGGGGTGGAGCTAGAGCATCCAATGCGCCGTCTCGGGGTGTACGACGGCTGCGCTTCTGCGCCCGCCCGTCCGGCGTCTCTTGGATTTATTGCGGAGGGCAGAAGCGGCAGTCGTCCGTCTTCTGCTCCTGCTGAGCCCTTGTCTTCTTTTCCATTCCCTCATCAGAGTCTCAATTCGTTTCCCCTATGATTTCTATTCTTAGGGCCTGTCACATAACTAAAACTTCCTTCTACTACCGCACAGCACATTCACTCGTGATTAGTGAATTGGTAATCCAACAAATAGCAAGTGGGATTTGAACTTAGATTTATGGGATATTCACAAACCTTGGAGAAAATTTACATGAAACAGTTTGGTGTCTGCGAAAACTTTGGCCGGAGAGCAGACAAACACGCTAGACGAAAAGAGCAGCGCTCCGAAAAGAACCGGCGATTGCGGGCCTAGGCATATGAACCTCTCTAGTACTACCCTGAATTCTGGGTGAGACATGAGAGCTTTCACTTTGATTGTCACGACTCCATGATGATTGCCAGCACTAGTTTAGACGATGAACTAGTTAGTTCACGTTTTAGCAGAAGCTTAGAACAGACGTTGTGTACATTTTTCATGTGCCTAACTACAATGATTAGGCAATAATAAGCACTTAGCAGCGGCAGAGGGTCGAGTATTTAAGCAATGCGATGCTGCGCGTGTCCAAAAGTTGGAGGAGGAGCCCAGCTTTCTGCGTGCTGTGAGTGTAGGGCTGTACCTAGTTGTTGCCTCAAAAGCAGGTACTCCCTTGTCGTTTGCTTCATACTACTTTTATAAATAAATTGGGGCAAGTGGTCAAAAAGAAATGAAGGAATGCGAGCTGACGCCGCATGGCTGCGCCGTCGCAGCGGTGGAGACGGGAGAGCATTCTTGACGCCTTCTGTGCGCCAGGTTCGCTGCTCGGTGTGCGCTTTCTTGCCGCACCGCACGTCGGCCCTTTCGACCGTTTTCCTAGCAGGCTGGATTGGAAATTGGAAACAGTCCCCCGCACCGGCCCGGCAAGCTGTTGGGCCACAAACAGAGATCGATTTTTTTTAGAAAGGGCTTCAGATTATGTAAAAAACACAGCTCAAAAAAAAAAGATTATGTAAAAAACAGATTCTGTACTGGATTTTGTGAAAAAAACAGCTTCTCTGGCTTATTCTGGATTCTCTGTCAAAACAGATTCTCTAGTTAGTCCATTTGGCAAAACAGATTCTCCTGATATTTCTTGAAATGGATTATGCATGTGAAATGACTGATCTATCCCTACAGTTGGAGCGCTTCTTTGTCCACACTTTGTATATCATATTGAAATAAAAATAATTGCAAAAAATAAATTAAAGATGAAGTATTCTCCACTTCATTACTAAAGTTGAAGTTTCAGTTTGTTCACACATTATGAACCATTATGAAACAAAAATAATTAAAAAAATTAAATATTAAGTAGATGATTACTTTTTTTCGAACTTTAAGTAGATGATTACTAATAAGATTATTAGTTTGGTTTATGATTATGACACAAAAGCATACATGTTTAGATAATTAGCTCGGTTCATATTGAGCACACAGAAACAACCGAAATCATACATAATCTAGAGAATAAAAATCCTTTCGCAATTTCATCTCCCAATCTATCCATGGAGCATTCATAAGCTCGTGGAGCATGACCGTTCCTGCTTGCAGCCAAGCAACGAGCTGCCAAAACGAAGCTAATGAAAACATGTTGCTAAGCTTCATAACTTAACAAACTCATCACCAAGTGATGGCGGCCTGCCTGCTCTCTTCTTCTGCGTCGCCATGGTGATGGCGGCCTGCCTGCTCCCGTGCCATGCCGCGGGCCATAAAACGGTCAACGAGGGGCATGTGCTTCTGGGAGATCAAGCGTGTGTGGGGAGACCCGGCGGCGCTCGCATCGTGGACAGCCAGGAGCGCGGCGTTGCGCTGCGGCAGCGGGGCGCTCGTGTCCTGCCCAACGTCACGCTCCCCGCCGGCGCCGTCGGCCGCCCGTTCACCAGAGAGAATGCGAGCCTCGGCTTCGGAATCACCGGATCAATCGATTTGGGCCGTCCTCCCTCCGTTCCCCCCTCCCGGTGACGGCCTCCGAAGAGGAATCATGGGTGGCGGCGGCGTTTCTGTTGAGCGAGAAGGGAGAGACGAGAACAGGCGAGAGCGAGAAGGTCGGGGTCGAACCGTTTTTTCCACTAAACGATGGCAGTGCGGGTAATTTCGTCGAGCTTTGAGGGATGGCGGGCCAGGCTGTTCGGCAGAATCCACTGAAAAGCTACTATTTGCAGCTTCTGCTTACCCTTTCAATTTCAGAATCGATTCTACTACTAGATTATGGCCATAATAATCCGTTTTCAGTGTGGAGGTGTTTGGCAATTTTTTACAAAAGCAGCAGCAGCAGGAGAAACCCTGCCAAACGCCCCCTAAAATGGACTGAGTCCTTGCATTCTAGTTGCGGGCTAACTTAAGTCGAGCGTTTTTTTTTATCGTGACTAGTAACATGGACTGAATACTGCACTCTAGTCGAGCGTTTTTTTTTTTCTGTTTTTGTTTCCAAGTATTCTGAAATAAGAAAATTATAAATAATTTTGTCAAAGTTTTAAAGTTTAACTTTGATCAACTCTTGAAAGCCTTAAATTTGTGGATGTAGGGAGCATTTGTTTGTACTCTCTCCGTCAACAAATATAAAATTTATGGCATTCAAAATTTATGCATAAATATAATAACTCCAGAGAATTAAAGAGGTACATCCCCCACCAGTGCCATTTAATGGGTTTGGCATGCATGCCTGATTTCTATCTAGGCGATTTGGAAAGCCAGGACGAACAAAACTGCAAGTCGGTTTTCTCATGAATGTTCATGCAAGATGTGCACGTGGTTATCTACACTAAATTTGCAAAGTACATCCTACTAGGCCATTTAACAGAAATTGGCTATGCCTCTACAAGTCCTTTACTGTGAGCTTTCTTTTTCCCGCCTTTTGATGCCTTTGAACCTGCTTGAGCTTCAGCTTCTGTCTCGTTCTCTATCCTTGCAAAAACTGGCTTTGGCTCCGTCATTACCTGCCCTGCTTTAAGGCCTCCCCACTTCGTATCCTCCTAATGTCAAAATTGACAAAAAATCACATGCACATGAAAAATTGACACTGATTCACACTAGATTATGCTGGATTAGTTTGGAGGAAGGCCATAAAATATTTTCCAAAAAAGTAGGAAATCAAATCATAGAGCATCTCTGAAATAAGAACATACCCATCTCAATCCCCTAAATTGGTCTTCAGTGAAACCAAGCTGTGTATAAATCCTCAGAGAAAGGCTTGGAGTGACAGGAGATAATGCAATCGCAATTATTCTCATTGTCTCTAAAATAATTACAAGATCCTGTGCACAAGTTGAGACAGAATTTAACAATCAAGTCACATCTATAATGCCACTCAACTTTCTAGCATTAAAGCCACACAGAGGGCATGTAATTTCGAAAAATGTATAGCTCAACTTTGCCAAACAATATCTGAATTGTCCAACATATATGATTCAGCCCAAACATTTAATAAAATGGAACAATTTTGTAGACAGTTAATCTACTCCACAAGTCACAATTAATAGCACAAGTCATAAACAATTAAAAATACTTGATAAATTGTAAAGACAATAAAATCTCAAGCATAAAAACAAATGAATTATTAAGCTTGAAGGGAAGTCATGTGAAGAGGTTATGGACTGATTCATATATGGTTTGAAATCTAACAGGAACTTTCAGCATTCAGTATTTGACAAATGATGTCTAAACAAACATGAAACACTGATAAGATGTAAAAGACAGTTTCAAAGGTTTACCTTTGCAGCTTTTTCAGCACTATCACCCCTTGCTTGAAACAAGACCATGGTGCTTGCTCATCAATGTACAAGTTACCCAAGTTGCCAATCTCTAAAACAGTTTCACATGCTGATGACAGCAACAGGTTCTCGTAATGGTATTTCGCTTTGTCCACCTGTATTATTTTTGTTTAATGTGAAAAAAAAAACAGATACAAAACCGAACATGCAAACATGTTATTAGGCAGATAAATACCAGATCATGGTACATACCAGATCATGGTCAAAAACATCCAGATGCATCACAGGTTTGAACAATAGATGGAATGATAATACCATCAACAAGTGACAACAGATACTGATGACAGTATGTAAAGCCATTCTTGCCAAGTGACAACAGATACTGACAATATCTAAAGCCCTTTTTGCCACATACTCCCTTCCTTTATTTATTTGACGTTGGTTAGCTCACCAACGTCAAATGAAAAACAGAGGGAGTACTTATTAAAATGAAGAATGACATATCCATAAATCATAAACCAGTTTAGCTAGTATGCTATTGGTGATTGCATATGGGTGCCATGGGCTAAAAGATAAAAATTACAATATCATTATAAATCGATATGGTTGCGATGTAATACACCATAAATAACAAAGAAACATTGGGAGTAGCCTCCAAACATATGGATACTTTAAACCAAAGATCAACTCATATGAAATCAAGTTCTTAAACTTAATTATACAGAACATGGAATTATTTCACGTATAAAAGCAAAAAATCTCTACAGTATCTATACCTTATATTGACCACATCTTGCTACAGCCGTTTTATATATAGTACACCCCACAAACAATCTTAAAGTCCTTGTTTGTTGCTAAATCCTCCACTCCTCTCATCGTAGATTTAAGATGCAAGGAACATCTTCTTACCAGGTTTTCCACATTATCTCTGAATGAAACTCCATCGGCAGCAGCAATTGAATCAAATGCTAGCGTGGACTTACAATTCTTTTTAGCAGTCCAAGTGTACGATTAAGGAGGTTTCCTGTTTATGAGATAATTATGTATACGTAAAAAAGAATAGGTAACAGAAAGGAGTAACAAGTTGTAAAAGAAGGCAAAAGGCACAACAGTTTTAGCACACACTAAGATTAGGTAGACGTTTAAGAAACAAAGGTATTTGAAGCAAATAAAATAAAATTATACCAATTGTGTTGGCAAGATGAGCAAACTATATTGATAAAGCGTTCTTCTGAATAGTCTCCATCATTGCCGAACTCTACTTCCCGCAAGAAGAAGTATCTAACAGCATCAGCACCAAATCTTTCTACCAGATCTTTTGGTTCAAGTGTGTTTCCTAATGACTTTCCCATCTTCATGCCATCCTACAATTTTGCAAAATAAAAGGCATGGAAAAAGTGATTTGTTGAGAAAAATACTGAGAATCAAGATATTCTTTTATACATTCTCTGTTCACCAACTCGAAAACAACAAAGCATATGGCAAAAGCCGTATATACTAAGATACACCCTCCGCAATACCATTATTGGAAAGCACAGTATACTGCCATTAGAAAAGGTAACAATCAGACTGTAGTAGAACATAATGTGTTGTAAAATACATAAGCTATCTACAGGAAAAGCTATTCCAGGATCCATGAAATATTGACATGTGAGCACAAATCATTTCTTCATGATACTAAAATTAAAATTTAAAAAATAGGCAAGGCTGAAAAGATAAGGCAGGAACAATGATGAATGGGTGAGACCTTACGTTGCACAATAAAGCGAATAGTTCAGCAACACATATCCAGACAATTTAGATAGGGAAAATGCACATACAGTTGCAGGAAAAGTAGCTCAAACCAATATGCAATTATCATATTGTTATAATCTCCTTTTCTTTAGGCATAAAAAGTTTAATTTTCCTCTCATTATTGTTCCTTTATGTCAAAGTTCCATGTTATTGACAAGTTTCTCAAATTGGAAACAGGAAAATCTAAAAATAACAAAGATCACCTTTGTCAAGAACCCATGACCAAAAACTGCATCAGGAACACTTAGCCCTGCTGACATTAACATGGCTGGCCAATAAACTGCATGAAACCGCAATATGTCCTGAGGTACATGCACAACAGTTCATCAAAACAATAATATACCAGATAAATAGAAAAGCACAATCCAATATTCTTGCTTGCAAAATAATCATCAGTGTCAATGATTTAAAGCAAACAGTATGTGACCAGCTGTATGAAATATGTTATTAGTGCCTAATTTGCAATGAGGGGATTTACAAAAACTCAAAATAGTGCATCAATACTTCTTGTTTTAGCTGGAACCTGCTAGACATCAGTGTTCTATCCGTCCAAGTATATGCTTGTTTTTTAAGGGAATAAGTAGGTTCCTATTGAGCAGCAGAACTTGTAGAAACAAGTTAAACAAACTGGATCCATTTTAAAAAAAATAGAAATATAGGGGAAATAACTAATAAATAGGACAAAGATAGTGCATCTGTGAAAAAATCACATGAAAATACCAAACAACAACCAAATAAATGTGCCAGTTATGACAAGAGAAGCACATAATATTTTGCAATAAGTGTCGACAAAGAAAGAATGCTGCACAAACCTTTCCTATCAAGTGCAGGGAGGCGGGCCAACCACGACTGATAGCTTGCTGCAAACCTGCCTGCTCACCATCATCTAGTAATGCTGAAATATACCTATAAAGTCAAACAAACGGAATAGTCAATCAATGTAAAAAAGAAATTGAATGTGCATTGCATGAGATTATAGTACTGCGTTGTTGGGGGCAAGAATATTATAAGAAAAATAACTATCATTTCGAAGGTTCGATTAAATAGTACAGTAGCATAAAAACCAGAGCACCCAGTTTTTTTATTTCGTAACATGCATTTTGAAGAGTAAGACCACTCCAGAACTTACAAAAAGCTAGAAACATACATTACATTTAGAAAAATAAGACAAAACACAAAACATATTTACAGTGCAGTGTACTACGAAAGGAAATCTGGTAATCATTGCCATATAGAGAGATCTTTAGATGAGCCTCCAGTGAGACTCATGAGACGAACCCCAGGCAGTAAAACTATAGTAATATTACAAAGGCGCACAACAAGAAGTAGTCCTTCCAGAAAACAGTAAATTATCAGAACTCAAAATATCCCAAAAGCAAATATATGGTCATCAGGTTATCAATCTTTAAAGCTTAGGAAATAAGCAGTCTTTATTTATGAATAGCAAGTTGACAGTTTGGAGGAAAAAAGCACAAGTAATCTCATAATTTACTGATGACGGTAAATAAATAAAGTTGAATATCTTCAACACTTACATGGTAGCCGTAAACAGCATAAATCGACATTAAAGGAAGAATTATACAGAAGATTTGAATTAATATATGCAAGGCTCCATTCTTCGAAAAAAAAATGCAAAGGACCAGGTGTGAAGCAAGAAACATACCCTAATAGAGCATCAAACCACACATATATTGTCTGTTTCGTGTCATTTGGCACAGGAATACCCCACTCTACCGATGCACGGGAAATAGAAAAGTCTCTTAATCCACTTTTAATCCAGCCTTGGACCTACAAGCTGTGTCTTCGTGAGACAGATGAAAGAACAAGTACATTCTATAAAACCATAAAATTAAGCATATCCAAAACAGCAGGACTGACAAGTAGTGAAGAAACCCATGTGAAAATGCAAGAAAGGAATGATGGGCTTTCTCTTGCCAACTAAATCCAATAAAAGCCCAATGGTGGTCACAAACTGTTAGTCACGTATTCCCATACCTTTCTTGAAACAACTACAGGATTGGTTACATAAAAGACATTAAGTCTATAACCAATCCTAGCTTTTAAGATGCACCAATGGCCCAATGCACGGCAGTACTAACTTGCAACAACGGAAAATCTCAATGCAGAGGACTTGGTTGGGATTACATAATGTATTGACTTAGTTGCATCAAGCATACAAAGGAACAGTTGTGTTCTGTAGAGCCTCTTCACTGTCTACTAACCACTCTAAGTTCTTTCACTATATAAAGCGATATTTGGCAAAACATAAAATTCAGGACTGCTAAATATTGTCATCTTAGTTTCCGTCTTTAAACTAGTTAGGGTGCTATCTGAGTAAACACTTGACATGATACCCATAATGCTGAGTTTTGTTCAACTAGATAATAACACTTCGCAAAATCGGCGACTTGATAAAACACACATTTTTTCGGATAGTATACACATGACAACACAAATATAGTGGAGAAAATGGCAAAGCTCCATGAAGAGTTGAAGACATGTCAATTTAATTTCATTAACTTTTTCTAGTTTGTGCTCAGACCAACTGATTAGTCTCCATTTTTACACAAACAAGTTCACATTTCTCCACCACAATTTGCCACTGATGTACAATGACTCTACACAAACAAGTTCACATTTTCCAAGACGATTTGCAATGATGTATAATAACTCAGTAATCACCAAAAGGACTTTTACACAAACAAGTTCACATTTTCCACCACGCTTTGCACTGATCTACAATAACTCAATAATCACAAAAAGGTATCTGTTGGGTGCTGGACATCAGCTAGCAAGTTAGCAAACTGAGGCACTTCATTACAATGCACACTAGGTGCTATTTATAGTACATGTGGGAGCTGGCTGGCTGCTACTACTACAAGCTTCCAGAACATGCCAGCAGCTACAGTAGATCGGTGCTACAGTAGCACTTCCACAAGTTTCCGGAACATACTCTACTAGACTCCGGAAACACTCTACCAGCTTCTACAATATTCCTATTAGCACACAGCCACTACTGCTGTGTTGCTAATCACTAACTAGGGAAGTATCAGGTGGAAACCAACCACTCCGTGCAAACTATGGAAACTTCAATCGAGCACACGATGATGATCAAGGGAGACGCTCAGGGGAGGTGGGAGGAGTGATTACAAGCTCAGAGGAGGTGGAAGGGGTGATTGTAAAGTCGCTTTTGCAAATCACCCCTCCCACCTCCTTTGAGCGCCCCCTGGATCAACATCGTGTGGCTCAGTGAAGTTTACATAGTTTGCACGGAGGGGTTGGTTTCCACCAGATATGTTCCCCACTAACTAAGCACACACTCTGTGCTTCACGAACCGATCAGTTGCTTCACTCGCAAACTGATCAACACTGGGGCACTACACTCCTCCCCCTTCTCCCTTGCTTCACTAATCACTTCCTACATGCAAGGCACAATCCTATTTGCATGCAGATCACCACTAACAGATGCACACACACAGCACTGACACGACTCAAACAAACAGCCAACAAGGATTACACTAACAGTATCGACAAAGCATATAACAGAGAGCAATAGAACCTCACCTCGTTCAAGCGATGTGATGGCCTTACAAAATCAGGATTTCTTGTCAGAAGCTCTTCCAACTTATGCTGGTATTTTGACAAGGCAAAAAAATAGTTATCTTCTTTTCTTGGTACGCAAGGCTTCAGATGAACAGGGCAACAATTGTTTTCTGCTAACTCTTTTTCATCCTGTGTTCAATCAACACAACAAACATTAGCACAGTTACTAATTTTTAAAACATGGGGGCGATCTATATGAGTGCACATGGTATATGGTAACCGCAAAAGCATAAAGTAGAAAAATAAAACATATATAACACGAAAATGCAGCACCTATCAGCATTAAAATAGCAAAGTTTTCCACTTCTGCACATTTCATATGTTACTGTTGCACCTAACTTTTTTACAAGCCCAAAAAACAGTACCACGGTCTAATTCCAAACCCATACTTTGGACAGTAGAGATGGTAACAAACACTGACAACAGTTCCCACTTCCCACAGATAAAAATCTCCTTCAATGTAAACTTGTAAAGATAGAAAAGAAATATTGATCACTACCCCTTTTGGTAGTAATCTCGATAACAATTGTAGCATAAAATCAAGTATGTCAACTGGTCCATATAGTGCTGTACTGCCATATTGGATTCAAAAAGGGCCTAAGTACCATATAAGAAGGTTGATACAGAAGCTTACCTTGTATTCCTCACAGCTCACACAGTAAAGGCCTTCATAATCAGCTCTATATATGTCACCACTGTCTAAAACTCTAGAATAGAAGTCGTTCACGACAGCCTCATGTTTAAGATCGGTTGTCCGAATGAGCTTGTCATAATCTATGTCCAGCTGCAAGAATTTAGAGGGCACAAATAAGAGCACAATTTACTCTGTGGTGAACAGTATTGTAAAACAAAACTTGATTCTACGGACGTACATCAGCCCAGAGCATCTTATATGAATTTGAAATTGTATCACAATGCTCCTTTGGGTTTCTGCCACAAGCTTCTGCTGATGTGGCAATTTTTTCACCATGTTCGTCTGTTCCGGTAATTAATATAACCTTCTTCTCTAGCAATCTCTACAACCACAGAAGCATTACCAACAGACTTGTTAGAAAACAGAGTTAAACACAAAACTCATGCACGTATTCTGTACAATAAGCTGTTCTGTTTCTTCTGAAGTAGTATTGTAAGCCGATACGAAATTCATCTGTGCCACGACTAGAAAGTGGCGTAAGTTGTGAACTATGACCTCATATGAGTATCTGGAAAAATTCGTGCAATGCGTGTGCAACAGACTGCCCCATCGCTACTAAGATCATATAACAGTAAAACCACAACATACATTTATCACAGCATCACAACAGTCACTTAACAAAATGCGTGCAGGTTTAATAGCCCGACCCCCTAACAGCGATTGCCTTGGTAGGGAGAGGCTTGCCTGGAAGCGAGCGATGGCGTCGGCTGCGATGGTGGTGTAGGCGCTGCCCATGTGCGGCGGGGCGTTGACATAGTAGAGCGGCGTGGTGAGCACGTAAGGCTCCGGCGCGGACGCCGCGTCGAGGGACGAGGAGGCCGAGGCGACGCAGCGAACGCCGACGCGAAGGCGGAGGGCCGGGGTGAGGGCCCGGGAAGGAGGGGAGGTGAAGGCTAGGCGGCGAGCGCCGGCGGCGAGGGAGGAGCAGGGGGCGCCGAGGAAGGCCCGCGGCCCGGCATGGCGGTCGAGACCGGAGGAAGAGGTGTGTTTTGGGTCGCGTTCGTGTGGAGTGAGAGCGGATGGGGTTGGGTCGTCGAGGATGATGGCCGTTGCTGGGCTGGATGCGACGGTGAAGGTGGGCTTCCTTCATGGGCTTCCGCAAAAGCTCAAAATTTTCATGTGAAAGCAGGAAAAAAATGTGGGAATTTATTTGATGTTGCACATAATTGTATTGAATTTATGGATTTCTTTTATATTGGAAATTAATTTATTCGCCTATCTACAATGATACACTTCTTTTGCGAATTTATCTACAAGGTACACATGACAAAAATTACACGGAAAAGGGAAGTTGCAACAAATTCAACTACCTTTTAAGCTCCATTTTAACGTGTGTTATTATAATATCAAAGCCTTCAATATTTGCCTAGATGTTGTATAAAAGCCTAGCACCAATGATGAATTGGCTGTCACTCACGATGATTTCTTTTGAAGCTCTTAAAACTCGACCTGCGGGGGGTATGACGGCCCCCGGGCATTTTTTAAGGAGAACGATCGTCTCACACAGATCGAGAAAACTCCCGAACCCTCCTCCGCACCATACACAGGGACTCAGCAGGCCTGTGAGAATCGGCGCGAGTACTTAACCTGTGCTTTGGTCCAACGGAGAAGAAGAGAGGGGATTTTTTTTTTGCACTGCAGAGAACAGAGCCATATCACAGGAAATATTCTCCTGTCACACCCCAAAATTTCAGTTTTGGGATGTGAACCGTTTTTCCACTTTAAATGCCAATTTTCAATATTTTCAAAGGTTTTAATTATTTTTGTTTAAAAAGAATTTATTTTGTTTTATCAAATGTTTGCCTCAAATGATTTCTTTTATTTTAGTTGAAGACTTAACTAAAATCGTTTGATTATGAAAATATTTAAATAAACAAGTTTTAGTTTTTCTCAAACCTTGAAAATGCTTGTCCTGAGTTTTTTGTGTTTTTCTTTAAACTGGTGTAAGTCTTTTTATTGTTTTAAAACCAGAAAAATAACAAAAAGAAAATACCTTTCCTAAATGGGCCCCGAATCCCCCTAATATTTGCCTTAACTCTCTCTCTCTCTCTCTCTCTCTCACTGTCAGTTGCAACCAGGCAAAGCCCAGCCGCATGTAACTTACCTGCTCATCTTCATCTTCCTGACAACATCATTCCTTTAATCCTTTTTCCAAAAACGCCATGGCCAGCCAATAGAGCTCCCTATACAGCATAATAATCATGCACCCATATGCCCACTGCTAGCAAAGTTGATCGTCCTCTCGATCCTCCATCAATTGCCATCAAGGGAGACAAAACAGCTGCTCTTATGGCCATAGTTTCACCTTCGCTGCAGCTGGCCGTCCTCCTCCCTTCCCTGCCCTTTCCCCTCCCTCCCTTGGACCATAAAAGCATGCCTAGGCGTCCTTGTGCTGGCTGACGACCTTCCCTACCTCTTCCTCTTCCTTCCAATCAATAGCCACGAATTCACCTTTGTCTCTCTGCTGCGTCCAGCCATGACGTCCACTGTTGGCATCGACATTCCGGAGATCCAGCCAATGGAATGCCACCAAATTTCACCAGCAGGTGCGCCATGAAGTCCTCTACAACATATCCAAATTTCAAGCCAAGGGGTTACCTAAATCGACGGGGATCTGCGTCGCAATCACCACTGCTCGCTGTTCTGGAATTTCCCTGCGCGTGAGATGGTAAACCCGTCCTTGTTCTGGCTGTATACTCTTCTATATGATACAAAAGCCATACTATAATGTGTTCCATCAAATCTTCTATCTTTCCACAGGAGATCTCCTTGAGTCCTGGGTCCATTTGTCCAGGAACGCGAATTCTCTCCGAACTGTCGCAGCACAACCTTACTGTGTTTAAGTGACTCGATCTCCGTTTACAGTGAGTTTCTGTCCAACCCATCATGCGTTCGTCGTGTTTCCTACTAATTCTACAATTTCTGTTTAAGTCGTTTCTTGATTCTCGCAGCCAATCATCAGGAACTCGCATTTCAACATTATGATGTCTGAGCAGACGACAGTGAATCTGTGAGCATTCAGTTTGGTTTTCCCATTCCCTAGGATATTTCCATCCACGTTGAATCTGGCCATTGAATCAATGATTCTTTGTCTACAGGGTGCTCCATTCGTGTCACCAAAAGCACCAACAAGTTTGTTTTTGCATCGCTCGACGTCGTGACTGTTGTCCGCCAACTGACGTCACTTGCATCGTTCAAGGTTCTCAGCTGTTGCATATCTGTTGGTGACCCCTTCTATGAACTTCTTTACACCTCCAAACTCAATTGAGCTCCTGTTGTTGCATATCGTTCTTAGCCATGTGTGTTTGTGTCTGTTGGTTCGCCACCGCCTCGGACGTGGACGCTCCAGATTGCCTCCTGGCGTCGATTCTAAGGTCGGCTACTTCATGAGGGGGGCAGAGAAGGAGTAAGGGCCAAGTCTTGGCCCATTTGGCCCACCTTCTAAAACGTCGATTGACTTCTCCAGATTGGGCTCTTAATTCTGTGGTTTGGGCATGTTTCCAGCCCACCTGGAGCAGGCCAAGGCCTGTGGCTACCATGTGGGGCCGGCCGACCTATGGTGGGGCCGGCCTATGTTTTATGCCGACTAGGCCCACTTTCCTCTATAATTCCCTCCTGCACCTAAATATTCACCAAAACTGTGGAGTAGCATTAATCCTTTCTACTATGTACAGAATCTTGGTGACAATTATTTATTTACTGGTAGCTTGGTGGTCGAAACACGGTTTTACGACCGCTAACAAGGAGTCCCCGTTATAATTTCATGGAAACTCCGTAATTGTGCATGGGGAGTGATTTTGCACTACTTGTAGGCGCTCCTCCTTGCACCGGAGGGGAAAATAGGGACATTTAGCCATGTTAGTGCTTAACCCGAGGCATCCTGGATGCACTGCAGGATTGTTTAATTCCATCAGTAGGTCATGTTCCCTTGATGACAAGAAGATGAAATCATCAGGGTAGAGTGATGCCCACTTGTTCAGTGACCTCGATCATTCTATCGGCACATTCCATCACTAATGAGAAATACATTGGGGATAAAGGATGGCCCTGACACAATCCACACGACCATGGCAAATTCTACGGCTTGGGTTGCCATTGATTTGGATTTTTGTATTGCTGTCAATAGCAGGGTGCTCATCCAAAAAAGTCCAGCGACTTGGAAAACCCATGTATTGGTCAAAGTTAGAAAAATTTGACTTTGATCAAACCCTCGATCCCACATATTTTAGGACAGAGGGAGTATGTTGCAAGTGCATGGCATATAATTTTAATTATGGCTTTCTTTTGCATTGGAATTTGATTCTTCGCCTATGTACAAGGAAGGGAAGAGGCAACAAAATACAATGGTTTTTGAGCTGCATTTTAAGAACAACTTCAACAGGCTAAGTAAAACATGTTTTTTCTTTAAATATGGCTAGCGAAATGGCTCTCAACAGTCTTTTCAAATCCTCTCCAAAATATCTAACTCTTCATTTGGTTTTTAGCTAGCTATATTAGCTATGTAATCAATGGAGTTGGCGTTGTTTGGGTTGCTTATGTAATTAGGGATGTAATATGCTTTAATATCAATGAAATTCCTTTTCGCAAAAAAATTTAGCTAGAGACCTTTACTCTATATTCCTTCTTCCTGTGGGCCTTTGAGGTTTAGAGAGTCTGTTAGTTTACTCCAACTTTTTTAGGGCATGTTGGATGCAAAGTATTTTTGGAGTTTGATGAAATACCATGGTTTCCAAAAATACCATAGTATTGAAAACTTTGAGGTGTTTGAATACAACAAACTGTCAAGTTTTCTAAACCATAGTATTCCCAATACCATGGTATTTTTTGGAGTTTATAAAAATCCACTCAGAACTCTTTTTTTCTCAAAACTGAGCAACGTCTTTGGAGCTGCCGTTCTATTCACACGGGTTGTTTTACATTGGTTACCACTATTTCAACTTGCCCATGATTAAAAAAGAAACGCTCCTGCTACTGCCTATTACAGTACACTACTAGGAGGAGGAGGAAACATCAATTCTTCTTGAATTATCAATTGGCTAGCCCAACAGCTGTATACAACGACTGATCAACCATACACATTCAAGCAGGATGCACAAACGCAGCATATGCGCGGCATCGAGTTTGCTTTATTTCTTCCTGGTGGCTGATTCATTAATTAGAAATTAGCATAATTATTCATATATACAGGCAAACGACTGAACTGAATACTCTAATTGCCAAACATGTCAAAGTGTTTCAAATACCAAAAAGACTTTGGTTTTAGCAAACTTTGGTATTTGATGCCTTGTGCAAAGAAAACTTTGGTTTTGAAAACTATGGTTTTCAAATGCCAGGTTATCCAAACAGGCCCTTAGATGTGTTTTATTTTAGAGACTAGCCAAAATTAAAGAATTTAAAAATATTTTACCTAACTTTTTGAAGTTGCTCTAAATGCGGAGCCTCAATATTTGCCCATATTGCTATAAAAGCCTAGCAGCGATCATGATTTCGCCCAAATAGTAAATTGGCTGTCACCAATATAGATGGTTTCTCTGAAACTCTTATTAATACTACTTTAGAAAGAGAAGCAAATTTTGGCTCGATTAGCTGGAACATAAAGTGCCAATACTAGTGCTGCATGCAAAAGGATTGCCTGGATTGCGTCTTGAAGTAAGCTAATATCAGCCGTCATCAATTCCGTTTATTATTTATGATTCTTTCTCTAGAATCCTCCCCCCCCCCCCCCCCCAACCCAGTACGTATAAGCAAAAGGAGCTTAAAAATCGCGTGAAGAATCAATTTGTGCTAAACAAATAAATGATTATGTATAGCAGGACCTAGCTAGTCACATCCAGCCAAATGTCGTCCATTGATCTCGTCAATCAATTGTCGCCAATGCGGCCAGGCTATATTATAAGTGAACAATTGGTCCTTTTGTCGTCAGCGCAGAACAATCCCCCATGTGAACCTTGCAAGTACCACCATCTACCCTACCGGCTACCGGTAGGTCAACATGAGGATTAGCCTCCTCTTGATCGTTGCTTTTGCCATGGCTATGTACATGGTTTCAACGCCCACCACTGCGGGGATTCCGGAGGATGGTTCCAAATACCAAATATCAAGATCCTAGATCAAGGCTTGGTGGTGGGTGGGCAGTGAAACAGCACAACGTGATGACGAAGGATTATGCTTCAAGTTCAATGGAGTGGTGGCGGTGACGAGCAGGTGGTGAAAAGGCATGAATTATCGCCGCAACATCAAAACGTCAAAACCACGATGGCAAGTACCAGGCGGGTGGTGAACGAGGTAGTGTGGACCAAAACACGTACTCTTTTATCGTTCAAA
>JAAXCT010001505.1:0-163587 GCA_012490785.1 Eragrostis nindensis | reverse complement strand
CGGACTTGCGAGCCATAGTTGCAGCGGAAAATTCATGCACATCAAGGAGTTACATAAAATTTCCTATAGGATTTAAATCCTACTGAAAATCCTATTATATAGAAGACCTTTTTCTACATTTTAGCGTACGATTCACCAGCTTTTCTTTTTTGACTGAAACAAGCATGGCATGCTCCACGGATGTTCATGTTCAGCCTGTTCGGCAGGCTGTTATGCAGCCGTTTTACTGTAGTGGCTGCTGAAGAAATAACTGAATACTGTAGCGGCTTGAATACTGTAGCGGCTGCATTTGCGGAAGAAATAACTGCGAACACTGTAGCGGTTGATAAGCAGAAGGCCAGGCGAACAGGCTAGTTGTCTCACTGATCACTGCCCACCACTTCGCCAGTTCATGCGGACGTGATGTGAAAACCAGTGGCTGTGCAAATGCAAACAGTGTGAAAACGACTACCGCTCACATTCGAAACAGACACGAAGCTCATTTGCCCACGCGGCTCCCATTGTCTTCCTTCTGGCCTCCACGAGCGAGGGCAGGTCGAGCAGCTGCGCTGCACAGCGCGTCCATGGCGTGAATGAATGCGGCAGGTGCATCTGCCGAACTGCGTGGCCACCCACGGCGAGCCAGCTTGGATGGATCTCAGGCTCCAATGCAAGCTCATCTTCCCCCCTGCGTCTCACTTCCCTCCACTCCGATGTCGCCCTTGTGACCACGCCCACAGGTCACGCTCCGGCAGGCGTCCAACCGATTCAGCTCACGCATTCATTGCACCATTAATTCTCAGCTCGCCGTCCCACCTACTCACTCGGCCAGTCCTCACTCCTCTTAAACCCAGCCGCGTCACGGTGCCTCGTCGCCCACGCGCTTGCTACTGCTGCATCCTTCTTAGCTCCGCCGCCGCGTCGCTGATCCACGCACGCACGGGAGGTTGAAGCGCGCCGCCGCCGCCGATCTTTGGTTGCTGGTAGAAGCCTTACGGATGGAGCTGCATCTGGCGGCCGTGCTGCTCGCCTCGCTCGCACTCGGCGGCGGGCTCCTGGTGCTGTTCTTCGGCAAGTGGTGGCAGCCGCTGGCGGACGCGGACAAGCGCGTCAAGGAGCTGGCGGACGCGGTGGAGGCCCTGCTGCGGCTGCGCGCGGAGCTGCTCGGGCACGACGCGGCGGCGCCGGCGTCGGATCCGGTCCGCGCGTGGCTGCGGCGCGTGCAGGAGGCGCAGGACGGTGGCGTCCATCCGGGCGCGCCACGACGGCGGGCAGCTCTACGTGGTCCGCCTGGTGCACTACTTCTTCCTCTCCACGGGCCCCGTGGCCGGGCAGGCGGAGCAGCAGCTCAAGGCGGTGCGCGCGCTCCGGGAGCAGGGCGCGGCGCTCCTGGAGGCCGCACTGGCCACGCCGCAGGCGCCGCCGCCCCTGCTCCGTCAGCCGAAGACCTGGACCTCCCCGCGGCGGAGACGGCGCCCGTGCGGGCCCCACTCAACGAGACCCTCCGCTTCCTCGGTGAGTCCGACTCCGCGCTCGGCGTCTGGGGCGCCGGCGGCGTCGGCAAGACCACGGTGCTGAAGCTGGTGCGCGAGGTCTGCGGCCGCGTCGCGCGCTTCGACCACGTCCTGCTCGTCGCGGCGTCCAGGGACTGCACGGTGGCGAAGCGCAGCTGCAGAGGGAGGTCGTGGCCGTGCTAGGGCTCCGCGACGCGCCCACGGAGCAGGCGCAGGCCGCCGGGATCCTGGGCTTCCTGAGGGACAAGAGCTTCCTCCTGCTGCCGGCGTGTGGGAGCGCCTGGACCTGGAGCGGGTCGGCATCCCGCAGCCACTCGGCGTGGTGGCCGGCAAGGTGAGGAAGGTCGTGGTGGCGTCCAGGAGCGAGGCGGTGTGCGCCGACATGGGCTGCCGCAAGAAGATCAAGATGGATTGCTTGAAGGAGGAGGATGCATGGAGCCTGTTTCAAGCCAGTGTTGGCGACGACACCATCCATCGCCACCCTCAGATTTCCACACTTGCGAGACAGGTATCAGTTGTTATCTATTTCAGATTTCCAAACCTTGAATCTGTCCAAATCGTACACTGCACTTCTCTATCAGCTACTCATTGCTTCCTCGGTCTTAAAAAACAGAGAGTTTTTAGGAAATTGAAAATGCTTAACAAAAATGAGTATACACATTTTGAACATATACTTCACCAGGAGCCCCATTTTGATCGCACGTGGCAAAATATCGCTGTTATGCGAAAGGCTGAACTGGTTAGGTGGTCTCCGTAGCACTTCTCAGGTCCTGAGTTCGATTTTCGATGGGAGCGAATTTCAGATGAGGTTAAAAAAAATCCTCTCGTCTGTCCCACATCCAAAGCACAGGTATAAGGCCCAGGTCGTTGGTCGTCTCACATGGTCTACGGTGCCGCTGCGTACGGGTGGGGCAGGGGTTCAGGGGTTTCCTCGACCTGCGTGAGAAGGTCTTCTTCTTAATTGTAATGCCCGGGGGCTGTCTTACCCCCGAGGTCGAGTTTTTTTTTAAAATATCGCTGTTATAATGTCTTGATCTTTTTTTTCCTAAGGACAAGTTACATGCCCAATCGATTCCAAATTAAGTTGCAGATCACTAACCACATATGACCAATGACCATAAAAAATGTTTTGGTCTCTTGTTTTTATACAAAACCAAACACTTGTATTTTCGTGTCATTTATACGACAGTTGGTACTATATATGTTCTTTCTTTTCCCCTTCAATACGAAATGTTCCTGCAACATATATGAGAGTGTCTGAATGCTACAAACAATCTAGACAGTATTCCTTTGGAATGAAATGCCAAATTTTATTTGTTTTCTGCATTCTGTCTACGCATAAAGGTCTAAGCAGACATGTTCTTTTCAATTTCTTTTTTTTCTTTAGTTGTTCAATCTCTCTGCACTAACTTGCTCTGCTATAAAACTCAATCAGGTTGCCGCAGAATGCAGAGGATTGCCGTTGTCCCTAGTCACCGTTGGCCGCGCCATGTCAAATAAACACACAGTTGAGGAGTGGGCAGATGTTCTGGACACCCTCAAAGCGTCGCAGCTCTCGAGCCCCCGGGCTCGGACAAGGGCACACATGCTCTTGTGAAGTTCTGCTACGACAATCTGGAGAGTGACACGGCGAAGGAATGCTTCCTGACCAGTGCGCTATGGCCCGAGGACCACAACATCTCCAAGGACGAGCTGGTGCAGTGCTGGATCGGGCTCGGCCTGCTCCCTGATGAGCTCGCCGACATCGACGAGGCGCTCCGGTTCGGGCACTCGGTGATCGCCGCCCTCCAGGCCGCGCGCCTGCTGGAGCAGGGCGACAACCACCGGTACAACATGTTCCCGTCCGACACGCACGTCCGGCTCCACGACGTCGTCCGCGACGCGGCGCTCCGGTTCGCGCCCGGCAAGTGGCTGGTCCGCGCGGGCGCCGGGCTCAGGGAGCCGCCGCGCGAGGAGGCGCTGTGGCGCGACGCGCGGCGCGTGTCCCTGATGCACAACAGCATCGAGGACGCGCCGGCGAAGGTCGGCAGCGCCCTCCTCGACGCGCAGCCGGCGTCGCTGATGCTCCAGTGCAACAACCGCGCGCTGCCGAGGAGGATGCTGCAGGCGATCCAGCACTTCACGAAGCTCACGTACCTGGACCTCGAGGACACCGGCATCGCGGACTCGTTCCCCATGGAGATCTGCTGCCTGGTCAACCTGGAGTACCTGAACCTATCCAAGAACCGGATCCTGGCGCTGCCGATGGAGCTGAGCAACCTGAGCCGGCTCAAGTACTTCTATCTCCGCGACAAACTACACATCCAGGTCACCATACCGCCGGGGCTGATCGCGCGGCTCGGGAAGCTGCGGGTGCTGGAGGTGTTCACGGCGAGCATCGTCTCCGTGGCCGACGACTACGTCGCGCCGGTCATCGACGACCTAGAGAGCGGCGGCGCGCCAACCATGGCGTCGCTGGGCATATGGCTGGACAACACCCGCGACGTGGAGCGGCTGGCGAGGCTCGCGCCGGGCGTGCGCGCCCGGTCGCTCCACCTGCGCAAGCTGGAAGGCGCGCGCGCCCTGCCGCTGCTGTCCGCGCAGCACGCGCCGGAGCTGGGCGGCGTGCAGGAGGGCCTCCGGGAGCTGGTGGTCTACTCGTCCGACGTCGAGGAGCTCGTGGCCGACGCGCACGCGCCGAGGCTCGAGGTGATCAAGTTCGGGTTCCTCACCAAGCTGCGCGTCATGGCGTGGTCGCCCTCCGCGGCGTCCAGCCTCCGGGAGGTGGCGCTCGGCGCCTGCCACAGCCTGACGCACCTCACGTGGGTGCAGCACCTCCCCTGCCTGGAGACGCTCAACCTCAGCGGGTGCAACGGGCTGACGAGGCTGATGGGCGGGCCCGAGGACGGCGGCAGCGCCGCGGAGGAGGTGGTTCGTTTCCCCGGCTGAGGTTGCTGGCGTTGTTGGGGCTGCCGAAGCTGGAGGCCGTCCGCGGCGAGGGGGATTGCGCGTTCCCGGAGCTGCGGCGCGTGCAGATGAGGGGTTGCCCGCGGCTGAGGCGCTTCCAGATGCAGCCGGTGCGCGGGCAGAGCCAAGTGCGCATCGAGTGTGACAAGCATTGGTGGGACGCGCTGCAGTGGGCGAACCAGGACGCCAAGTCCTGCTTTGTCACCGTGTTTTGATTTATTTATTTACTGTTTTTTTTTTTTGCTAAACACCTTTTTCTCTCAAGTTACTCGTGTTCTATCCTGAAAGCTTGTGTCCTCGTCTGTTGAAAGGGAAGAATTTTGTCGATGTATTGTCGATGTAAGTTTGTTCGACTGTGCTCGTGTGTTGAAAGCGAAGTATTTTTCCAATGGACGTTTGATTTGCTAGACTCTGGCTTCAGGGAAGCTTCTCCTACATGGCGATCCATCTGAGTTCGGTCTCGAGATACTGAAGCATGGGGCAATTAACCGGATTGGGAATGTTACGAGCACACGTATTGGCGAGATAATTGGATAGCGGTTGGGAGGTTGGGTGCGAGCAAATTGAGGAAAGTAGATCGCCTCATTCATGGAGACTCGCCCTCTTGAGATGAGGCTTTTATTCGAAAGTATTTCTACCCCTGTCAGATGTGTTACTCAAAATAAAAATTCCGACTGTCAGTTGTGAAGATAGTGCCGGTTTTCAGTTAGGAGATGACTGGCCGGTTTTCAGTTAGGAGTGCATATCATCATCTTGCTCTGAGGCTGAATCACATGGTGTGCTAGGCAATTCTGGGAGCAGCTCGGCAGCTGATTGTGGGCGACGTGTGTGGGAAGAAAATATGGCAGGCACTGTCAAAAGTTAATTGTTTTCGCTTGGAAGACTGTTGATAATGGGATCCCAACCAGAGCAAAGTAGTGTTACCGCCACCTTGAGACCTAGCGTATTGTGAAGTCTGGATACCCTCGAGAGGATTGCTTCCATGACGTTGTCAGGTGCCCCCAGGTGCGGAGTTGCCCCGATGCTGCCTCACTTCGTCAGAAATTGGGAGAGTTCGGCTCTTCCATCTGAAACTAACATCAAATCTGTCAGGCCCGGATGGCTTCTAAATTCTAGTGATTCTAGATCAATATCCTCTAGAGATCAATGCAAACTTTTGATGCTACTACGGTCGCAAATAGTGTGCTGAAAGCGGGCGAGAAACTGTCAATTGGAAGTTCAGTTCAGATCCTGAAGAGATACATGACTGAACTGTAGCGAATGTGACAACAGGTCTTACAACCGGATGATAAGGGGAAACATTGTGCTACTCCTCCTATATCAAGCCTGCAATCTGTCACCTGCCAAAGCAAAGGATTGAAATGGGTACCCCCGGGAGAAAATGTGTTGCACGCATGAACCATTTTGCTTACTATCACGCGCATACTAAAACCAATTGTGTTGGTTACATGTGCGAACAAGAAGGAAGTTTTGTTTACCGTTGCAATTTAGAATATGTGATGCTCGTAATCGATTAGATTTGTTTACCGTTGCAATTTAGAACATGTGATGCTCCTGATTAATCAGCCTGTCTATTGTTGATTTTTTTTTCGGCATGGGGCGAACCCCTTTCCATTACCGAAATAACGGAACAACATATTTGTTACATCTCGTTAAACGAGTGCCAGAGCAAAGATAAGGTGGCAAAAGAGTTCTGGATAGAGAGAGTACAGAGATAAGAGAAGCCTGGGACCAAGATGAACAGAACGAAAGCTAACTTCAATTACAGAATAGCTCTCGACGGAGACAAATTGGATAGACTGTATCTCATCATTCATCTTCCATTAGGCGGTCTTCATAGTCTATTGTTGATTGTTGATGAAATTCGCTCGTAGTTGTTGATCAATCTAGCTGCTAACATGACCTACGGCTACGGAGACGGTGTCTCCGGTCCCTCTCGTCATCGCCCGCATACATCTCATCCCAAAACAGATTCTCCCCCTCAGGATCATCCTGAGCGGGATCCCCGTCCTCGTCCACACCCAGGTCCTGATCATAGTCCTCATTCTCCTCGTCGCTGCCGTAGTCCTCGTTGATGCCGCCGCCGCCGCCGCCGCCGTGGCCATCGATGACGCCGCTGCCGCTGCCGTGGCCATCGATGACGTCGCCGCCCCGGCCGTCATCATTGTTGCCGCCGCCGCCGCCGCCGTAGTCGTCATCATTGTTGACACCGCCGCCGTCGTTCTTGAAGTTCAACTTGTCTTGTGAAACAGAGTTGTGCCAGCCGGAGCTCGCCGGTCTCTCTTGCCAGCTGCATAAACATTGTATCAGAAGTTCAGAACAATGTACTAACTTGCATAGCAAAACATCAACATTGTTTTACTCGCATATTGCATAGCAAAATATGGAACAATTAGCATACCGCTTTTAGATCGTCAAGATCATCTACGTCGAAGAACCCTTCAATGTAGTTCCTCTCCCAATTCTGAGCGGGAGGTGACTTCTTCCTCCTCATGTACTCTTCAAACTGAGAAAAGATATTTCGAGGCAACTGGGATTCCAATGGGGACAGGTTTGAAGGCAAAAAGAGAAGTCACATCCCTCACAAGAACTTCTTGTTCACCATCGAGGAGTCGGACTGTCATCGACGCCATCTGATTATCCATGTAAATTAATAATTAATTGTTGCCTCCAATTGCATTTACTCACTAACTTAAGCTATCACAAGCAAAAATTGTAGAGCTACATACGTATATCTAATTTAGATACACCATAGTCCATAGCATCACTACCAGTTATGTCAAAGTAAGATGTTAAAACGGTTTCCAATTGCAATTGGAAACATGTGGAAATGAAGGGTTTTTTTTTTTTTTACTTTCTGTTTTCCAGGAATCCATATTATTCTTTTAATCAAGAAAGGCCCTAAAATGACAACACTTCCAATTGCCCCCATCAATATTCATAACGCAAGTAAAGGGGGAAATGTAGTACATAACCTAATCTTGCCAGTAATCAGCAAAGTTAAACAGCGTCAGATTTCATAATGAACAGAGATAAGCTGCTGTTTGCATTTTCTGCAGATTGAAAAGGCAAAGAGCTCACGACATGCGAGCAAACCCTTGACCCGCCTGTATGGGCCGACGCAGCCAGAGACATGGCGCGCGCAAGGCGCAAGAACACGCCAGTTGAGGGAGGGACGGAGCGCTCACCGCGAAATGCAGGCCCTCGATGGATTGGAGTTCGACGACCCGGGAAATCCGACGCAGTACGTGCTGGCGGCGAAGGGAAGCCCGTCGGAAGGAGGAAAAGGGCATCAGGCATCAAAAGAAATACATGACATAAGAAGAACGAGGCCAGAAGACTCACCGGAAGGTAAGATGAAGTCGCAATCGACGGTGAAATCCTTGATCGCCTCCTCGTGCGCTTTATCCCCTTTGCCTAGTAGAACAGATGGTGGTCACAATAAAGTAACTGTACAGCAGCGTTAGCAGGGCACGCACACGAGCAGAAACTAACCAGAAAGAGCGATTTCCTCCTCTTGCCGACGCCGGCGGCGAGGCAGAGCAGCTGACTGGCGCCCTGTTCCCCCCAAGCGGCGGAGCAAGAGGAGCGCAGAGCAGATGGTGCTGGGGTCACGCAACCGCGGCAACGGGATCCTCTGATAGGCCACTGACTGGTGGCCCCGGGCCCCACCTGCCAGTGACCGCGTGTGAGCGGGGCGGGACCGGGATTTCACCCTGCTGCGGAGCGAGTGGCGGGACCCAGAGGCGCAGGGGCTTCTTGGCGGCCAAGTCAGGGCGGTTTCGCACGGCTTGGTTGGTGCGGAACGGATAGGAGGGAGGTGTGGCCCCAGCTGCTGCACTGCGGGCTGGACTGTTGACTTGGAAAGAAAAAAGAAAGAAAGATGGAGAAAGTTGGGCTAGCCTGCCCCTTCTTTGTTGTGTCGACACGGTCGAGGGACAAAGCCATCGACGGCAGCACGGTAAGGCCCCAAACCAAACCAGGAAGGAAAGAGAGGAAAGCCGACGCACGGTGCGCTGGTCATCGGCCTCTCCGGGCAGGGCAGTGCGTAGTAACGTGACATTGTGTCCCAACAGATTTCTGGACTGAAATTAGTGACACCACAAACTTCCTTCACGTTTATGTGCATCAGAGGCAGAACAATCCCTCCCTCATTTCGAGGATGGAGAGCACGACGTGGTCGCACCGCCTGGAGGAGTACATCGTTCGTTGGGTTGCAACTAAAGCTCGACTTGTTTTGAGAGCGCTGCACACGGCTAATTAGGTTGTAACTAAGCTCAGCTGACTGAAGAGTGCAGCTGGGAAACGGCGAAAACTTTCACGTCAGATTGCTAGGAAGTACTTTAACAGTCTGCATTCAAAGAATCACTTTAGGAGTTTTGGTATCAGATTAGGACATATTACAACATAATTCAGATTGTCTTGAAATCAACCAAGCCTTGTTATTGGTGTGGGTATAATGAACAGCAGATTTTGAGAAAAGGACGGCGCGCAAAATTTCTCTTGAGTGGCCGTTCCGTACTAGTGTGAGTTCGGCGCTCGTACATGAGGAAAGGTTTTTGATTTTCACCCGTTCATCTGTGATGGACTCATGGTATGTGAATTTTTTTAAAAAAGTTAATTTCATAAAACCACAATTATTTGGTCATTTGTTGCAAGAAATCAAAAAATTTGAAACAATCAGTTTCACAAAAAATCACAAAACCATGTAAACTAATCTGATAACGACTCAGCACAAAAACTATGTAAACTAATATGATAGAAACAAAACAACGCCACTCTAATCTTTTTCGATCTGCACATATGCATTCAAAATTGGGAAATGATGGCTGGAACCAAACACACTTCCTTTGCTCCGCTGCACACACAACTCATATTCTTATTAAAAGCCGGAGGCTGGGGCTTTATTATCCGCGATTGCGATGGTGATGTTGTGCAAGCAGGAAGGGGCAGAGTAAACTCCCTTCTCGACGCATTCCAGGCTGAGGTAATTGCTTGTTTACAGGGAGTGCAAATGGCAATCGACCTAAGCATTGGCCATCTCGTCCTAGAAACTGACGCCTTGTTGGTGAAACAAGCCCTGACGTCGTCGGCCTATGACATGTCTTCAGCCGGTTTCTTGTTGGCAGAGCTCAAACATTTGGCAAGAACAAATTTTCTCAGTTTTTCTTGTGTTTTTAAGCCTAGAGAATGTAATAAAGTAGCCCATGCGCTGGCAGCATTGGGATGTGCTTGTAATGAGGGGGATGACACCTCTGTCATACCTCTCCCGGTCTGTATCCGTGACCTGGTAACCGACGATTTGTCGGCTGATGAGTAAAGGGTTTTTCCCAGTTCAAAAAAAAAAACTCATATTCTTATTCGCCGCATTCAGTTTCCTTTATCCTTTAGTAAAGCAGCTAACTTATATCTCTTTTTTTCCGAGTAACTTCACCTTTTATTTTTTGAGGGATTCAACTTAACCTTTTTAGCTGCTGGTCATGTTTTTCTAGCCCTGAAATCCCTTCAGCTTTTACATGAGATACACCAACGGAAAAGAAAAGTTATGCAATATTTCAGCAGTAAATTGTCCTATGTTTCCGGGACAATTGTGTACTGGCGTACAATCCACGCTCAAAAAGATAACACGTCGCATTCTACTTAAACGTGTCAAACTGTAAGCAAACTGCAAAAGGAAAGATGAGACAAGGCCTCACAACCTACACAGCTGTTCAAAGGAACTTCCCACCACATTTTTTTGCATCTGCTGGTTAATGGCAAGATACCACGGCACTGCAAAAGGGAAGATGACGCCTCATGGCCTAGACGGCTGATCTTCAATAGAAGTTCCCACAACATCGTTCCATCTGCTAGTCAATGGCAGCAATACCAAGGCTAACGGCCTCCAGTCACACTAGGTTTATAGTTCACCATGCAAACACAGCGAATACAAATTCTCCACGAGTATAAAACCATTCCGATCTCATGTCAACATTATACATTCCAGTGCAGAAGTGCCACAGAGGGAACTATATAGGTCGCCTCCTCAACGATTATTTCATCATGTCTTTCAAATACTGAAGTATCAACTGTTTATGCTACTTTACCTCCCTCGTTCATTGTTAAAAACGCAAGTCGGTTCAAATCTTTTTCAGGGACTCCTTCCTTTTCAGAACATGATTGGGCATCATCATCATCTCATCTATCATCTGCTCCCTGGTTACAGAATTCCGGGATCGCTTTCTGGCTAAAAATGCAGAAGAGAAAATACCCAAGGTGACCAAGACAGTAATTGAAGTGGAGAAAAGTATGTACTCAGTCAATTTTTACACAGCCAGATCCCAAAAAAGCCAGCTAATAATTGAAATGGAGAATTTAGTAGAAACAGTACAGATGCAACTTATAAAGTAAAGTACATACCGATTTTAATCTTGGGGAACATGCTAGCAAACAAGCTGAATCAAAAAAAGGATCATCGTATGAGACCCTAATAAAGCCATCTATTACTAAAAGATAAGGTATATATGCAAAAAAAAAAAAAGGGAAGGAAATTCAGGTGAACATAGAGACACCTGCTCATAGCAGTATACTCCTTCTCCTTCATTAAGCATGTTGGAACAAAGTCAGCAGGCCCTTCAAAGATAAGAAATAACAATGTTTAAAATGTACACCCAGGAGAGCAAACTGATTAACACTTGTGACAGAGAATTTACAAACAATATAAAACGGTTAAATGTTCTACAGAGAAACACTGTATCTAAAAAGATCAACAACCCATAAAAACAAGAGGTTCGTGTGTTCCCTTGCACCAATATAATCACGAAACATCTCTATGCTCAATCATCTATATCATTGATCACTTTAGCAGTTGCCCATATCATAAAACAAATACTAGCATGGACCTGACAATAAACATTGATTGGGAACAACATAAAGGGCTTATGTGGTCCATGCAGGCACTAAAAGTATATCTAGCAATGTTCCCTCAATGCAACAATGCAAAGTATACAGGAAAATGTCAGTGCATTGGTTATAGAGCAACATGCAGTAATTCAGATTGTAGAAGCATAAAAAAAGGTACTGTATCATTCTTTGTAGTTTCTAGTTGGGGTGATTGCGTTCCAACCTTCATTTCGACCCCAACTCTAACTTTGCCTTCTTTTTAAAAACTTGTGGTTTTGCTTTCATTTTTTTTCAGATTGAAGCAGTTGTTCGCCACTTGTTTTGATAGGTGGAGGACGATTAAATGAAATAAATAAAAAAACAACTGGATAATTGAAAAAAGACCAAGATACCCTCACATACCCTTTCATCCCCAACTCATCTCTCTGCACTCACTACACCAACCGAAGGTAAACCCTAACCCTAGGGTCACTGGTGGTGGCGACTTGATCTGAGGAGCACAAGCTAGGGCGCCGAGGTCATGGCGCAGCTCCGGTGGATGGGGAGTCCAGGGGCACAGCTCCAGGGTTCTGCAGCGAGTCCAGGCAAGGTGGTACACATTGGGGGCTAGGAAACTTGGGAGTGCAGCTAAGTTGACAATGGGCACCGAGTTAGAAGGCTACAGGCAACGCTATGTGGACGAGGAGTGGGGCTAAGAGCACCCGCAGTGTGAGGAGAAACCGAACCGTCTTACTTGCTGGCGGTTCGGCAAACGAACTTTACACACTAGAGCAGTCGAACGGTGTGTCTCAGAGCGAGAAGTCGACGCTCAAACTCGGTTCGACTCGTGCGATTAAACAATTCATTTAGTGCACGTCGCTCAGATCGTTGGTTCTTTTTCTTATGTTTTCTATTCGAGTTGAGCGGTGGAGGCTGTAGGGCGGACTGCTGTCTTGAGATTATTTTATTATGGTGCAGCCCCACAAAATCGATTCAACACTACGGCCATCGAACTTTCATCCACCGAACTGAACTCTGCTCCTTGGTTTGACGCAAACACTACGGGTGCTATAAAGGAGGGCATAACAAGCAGCGCATCAAGCACAGGAGGGTGTCAAACTGCCTTGGGATGTTGCACAGGGGCCTCGGTCTTGGGGCATGGAGCAAGCGACCGCCAAGGCTAGAGGGATGTTCTTGACTAAGGCTGAGGCTAGGGGCTCAGCGGGAAGTAATGAAGTGAATTCCTCGTTATTAGTATCTTGCTGCTGCAAGTCAAGGGGCTCAGCGGGAAGTAATGAAGTGAATTCCTCGTTATTACTATCTTGCTGCTGCAAGTCAAGTCTTTCAACAAAAATATTGCTCCGCCGTAAATGAACCACCGTTTAGCTGAAGCTCCCTATTTCCTTTTAACTTCCTTCAAATGTTATTGCTTTCCATTTGCCCCGTATTATAGGAGATGGATTAAAGTCGCATGGAATCTTCTGGTTGTGTGGTTTCAATTTGGTCAGGTAAGATGACAAAATAGGGAGAAGCAAGACACAATAGCAAGCAATGCAGTTTGGTTAGGGAAAGAGAAGCACTGGTACAATATGATTTGCTTGAATGAAGGTTGATAGAAATTTTGTAAAAAAAAATGATCAGGTTTAAAATATAAATTAGTTTGATCAAATTTTGTTTAAAAATTCATTTGACTCTGTCAAAATACTAATGTCAAATGAGGGGTAAATCACAGTCATAACAAAAGTAGGGACAAGGGTATACTTGTCTTTTTACAGCTCATTCGGCACCATTGGGTACCCTTAATAGAACAAGGGGGTAAACTTTAAAGCTTCATTTTGAAAATATTAGGGCAAAATCACGGATGTAAGAGGGAGGGCAAAATCGCGAAGTTTGAAGTGAGGGTAAGAACACAATTGCCCTCTTTTTCTAGTTTATAGTGGCACTCTGGAAGTTGTGTGCCTTCTAGCTAGAGGAAACCAGAGGATGAATTTTTGATAGGTGACCTGAGTAGAGCTTTGAATATGCTTATCAATGCCACTGCTGGTAATCAGGTGAAAGGATCCAGTGAAGGCAAGGCAGCAATCTTATTAATCTACTGGTATAATAATGCGGTAATGCAAATCAAACAACTAAAAGACAATGTATGTCTGCTTAGGCAATTTTAGCAAGAACTAAGTTATTAAGAGCCTCCTTTACGAATACTCCATCCGAGCCATTGTTCATGTTGGCTATATGTTTGACCTAACGAAGATAAGCTCATCATGCCATAGTGAGCAGGTCAATGCATATTCAGAAACTGGGTTTTCTTAAGCTGTAAATAATCAAAATAACTCTTCACACTTTATATAAAGTGTGGCAATCTATGTAGAACATGCCAGTATGTGTTGCTGCTAGCAAGTTTGTAACTGTGCAATATGTGGCCTCCATTTCAAATCGGATGCAAATTAAGCAGGCAAATGGAGATGCAAGGAATTAAATCTACAATAAGACAAGAAAGAGGTATAAAAGACAAAGATACATACGACTGCTTGAAGAATCATATTGCCATGTGTGGACGAAGTGGGAGGAGGTCATAATATGGCGAGGCGGGGCAGGCATCCTAAACTCACTGAAGTCCACAACCATTCTCCGCTTCAGGTCGACAGCGAAGATGTGCGAGCCGAGGAAGAAGTACACCTTGTTGGAATCTTCTGGGTGGAGGAGCGCAAGGGCAGGGATGCTCGGTGGCAGCATGGTGTTCAGGTAGCTCTTGTCAGCCCAGAGGTCGGCCAAGCATAAGCTGTGCTCCGGGTTCCATTCCCCAGCCGGATCAGCAAGCGCCCACATGCTGACCACCGGAGCATAGGCGCTGCCATGGATCTGCACGAACCTCAACCTTCCGCCGCTCACCTTCAGGCAGCGGTAGGCGCTGCGGTTGTTCTGCGCAACTTCTGGCAGCTCAGCGAGGGTCCCCGGGAGCGGGACGTGGAGCAACTCCGGTTCGTCGGCAAAGGGGTCGCATGCGAGGATGCCGTAGGAGAGGTCAACCCACCAGAGCATGCCGCCGTGGGAGACAACGCCCTCGCCGAACCACCTCCGGCCGTTGAGCGGGGGCGAGTAGGCTAGCTCCATCTCGACCCATCGGAACTCCCCAACAGTGTAGCAGCGAAGCGTGGCGCAGCCGCTGCCGTCGCCTTTGGGCTGGAGCTCGGCGACCATGCAGCGTTGGCCTCTTAAGATGAGGCCGACGTTACTGCCGCCGGCGACCTTGAGTGGCAAATTACTGCAGAGGGAGATGACCTCGCCGGTGTAGGCGTCGCATAGGTGATAGGAAACCCTGGACTGGAAGTGGCTGATATTATGCCTGGCGCAGAGGAGGAGCAGACCGGACCGGTCAGCGGCGGCGATGTAGGGGTAGAAGTACGGATTGGATGGGGAGGAGACGCGGAACGGGACGGTGAGGACGGAGGCGCTCGGGGGCTCTTTGAAGTCGACGGAAACGTCAGTGCTGCGATCCGCCTCTTCGTCCGTCACCACGTCAGGGATTCCGGCGAGAATGGTCCACCGCTCCTGCGCCGCCGCCGTCATCGCTGGATCGGAGGGATTCGATTAGGGTTTAGCTCGATTGCAATGGATGCCGGCGGCTTACAGGGGGATTGGAGAAGAGAAAAGGGGAAAGGGTCAAAGGGGCAGGCCGGGGAGCCGAGGGCCTAGTCGTCTGGATTCTGGATTCCCAAAGCCCTAGAGCCCTGTTCGTTTTCCGATTGTGCCTGTTTGACATACCGTCTATCGTCCGGACGGGCGCGCGATCGCGCGAGCGTGGCCCAGCCTGATTGCCACATGAGCCTGGCCCTGTGGCCCATTTACCATCTTATCCAAACCAAATAGAAAGGTTTGGACTTTGGAGGCGCGGGCGGGTTATATTCTTCGGAGGACCAATACTTTACTCTCTCAAGTCTCAAAGCTATGTCACACCTGGAATGATAGATTTCTCTATATCTATAGGCTTGTCAATATCTTGCATAGACTTGTTTAGTTAGTCTGCAATATGCTCACCATGGTCATAATTTATGTCTAAATAAATTTAGACTAAAAGTCCTCATTTTCCAACTGGCTTTTTGCAGAAATCTGCACTATTATGCATGATCATGTAATTTAACTTTTGTGTTTCTTGTAAAGGAGTAGTTATGTTTTCTTACCTCGATAGATTTCAGCCGTATTTTTCTTTCCATTATCTATAAACAAATATTACATGGTAACCTGATATTTATGAAACAAAAAACTAATACAATCCATTACTGTATGGAGAACTCGATGATCCGACAGCAATGCATATATCTCGTGAATACAGCTTTGCAGGTGCATGGCTACTAGTGTAAATGAAAAACACAGATCAAACATACTCCTAATGGTTCTTATACAACGAGTATACTAGTGTTTTTTTTTTTTTCATTTTGACCTGATGAGTTTGATAGTAACGCAAATGCGGAATTGACACATTTGGGTGACATGTCACCATGGAGACACCAAATAGACATATCATATTAACAAGAAAAAATTAGACTGCAAGTTAACTTAGAGGCTTATTATACAACATAAAAGTTCGGAGACCAAAATAACACGAGCAAAGTTTGAGGACCAGCTAAGAGTCACTGTCTGTTCACCAAGGTTCACTGTCCTCCTTTGGCTCTAGCCCCTACCGTCCAGCTTATCAGCAAACTGCCAGGAGGGAGGAAAGCGTATGAGAGTTCGTGATACTACAACACCTTTTCTCCTCTGTTCGTCTCACAAATTAATATTGGGGGACACCTTAAAAACTATATAAGTGTCGGAGATTCGGGGTGGGGTTACTGTAGCAACCGATCCGATTGTAACTTATGTTGCACCAAAAACTAGGTTATTAATAACAAAAAATGGCACCCAAATGAGTTTAGGTACGCACACTAGGTTACATAACAAAAATATATGGCAACAAAATTGCACATAACATAATGTTTTTGTGCCAGGAGTACAAAATTCCTATAGTTCGGCCAAATGATAAAACCCAAAATAAATTACAGTCAAGAATATGAAGTAGGTTGACTACGGCTCAAAGCGCGTTGTTGAGATCCCATATGGCCTCCTCCTTGGTCATCCCTTCGGCTATCAACATCCTGACCTCCGATTCAATGATTCTTTCACATAATGCCGTAATCTCCATACGGCGAGCCCCCTTTGCAATGTTGAGCAGAATTTTGCGGTCATATCGCATCACAAATTCAAGATCGTAGTCATGGTTCATAGGAGCAGCCCCTCGCTCATGAACATATTGAACTAAATCATTGAAGACATTCACATTTGGAACGGGAACTGCAAGCTCATTTGTCCTGAAAAGAACAGGCAACCACTCCTCATCCATGTCCCAAGTCTCCCCGTTCATCGCTTCAACAAGCACCATGCTTATCCTAAGCAAATTGAGTTTACACAACGATTATTAAATACACAATGAGACAATTTAACAACCAGTAGTAGGAAGAATTATTCTAGGAAGTGATTACTACCAACAGACCTATGAACTTAAAATAACACACTACCAACAGTCTGCAAATCACATTTTTTTGGTGAATTTCAAAGGCCACTCCTAATGGGGGTTTCATTTGTGGTTTTCAAAGATGCTACCTAAGCAAGAAAACATTTAACTAATCATTGAAATTTGCTCCTACAATGCATTGTTTCATTTTTTTTTCCATTCTCAAGGTTATATGCAAAACACAAACTAAAAAAGATAGCATTCGGAGGTTAAAGGTTGTAGTGCAGGGAGCCATGGAGACTCAAAACTAATTTCTGGACATAATATTCCGGTATCTAAGATTTAATGGGTATTTCTGATTTGCAAGAACGATGACTCCGGTATCTAACATTCACTGGGGATTTTCTGAATAGAAAAGACTCATCTACGTTTCAGTTGACTTCTACCCAGATAATCGACAACAAATCCAAAATAGAAAAGAGCAGAGCACGCGATGGGCATAATTTATAGACGGCAAGGAAAGCAGCGGGGCCAATCTGGACTTCATCGGAGCACATAACAGTATACCACGGATTCCAGGAGACCACCTGGGCCCGACGGCCAGAAACATAGCATGGCTTGCGCACGGCACATCTCAGAAAAGCACAAAGCCAGGACGCCGACGAGGGGATAAGAGGAGTCATGACTCATGGAGTGGGGGCGCAGACTCACCGCGAGATTTAAGACCGGGGAAGCGAGTCGCTGGAGAATGCCGAAGAGAATAACGTCGACGTCCTCGTCCTACAAGTGCTGCGCGCGGCGGCTGGGAGGATGGAGACTGGCCGGCGTTCAAGCGTACTAGTATCTGATAAGACAGCAGATATCTCAGCAGGTCAGCAGCGCGGCATATGGGGCACAAGAACTATGGACAAACAGACAGGAGATCCCACCAGAACAGAAAGACGGTCGCAGTCGCAGTCAACCGGTGTTCCCCTCGATTCCTCCTATGCCTGAAATCAATCACGATCAAAAATGCAGAATTAAATTGTACTACTACGGAAGAAGATCACGGGTAAAGCCGGCTCACAAATCGACGTCGTCTTCGCTTCTCGATGCCGAAAGTGGTTTCCGCCCTCCGCGCTGGGCGGCGGCGGCGGCGGCGGAAGTCGGTGCGGTAGGGTTGTTCACCGCCGCAGCCTGCCTAGGACGAGTGGCCTTGGCTCCTTGTGTTTTGGGTCACGCCGGGGCGCCGCGCGAGGATTGAGATATCTGGCGTGGCCCAGGGCCCAACCGCACTGTAAGGTCACTGACCGGTGGCCCGGTGTCCTTGCGTGGCCCGGGCGTCAGTGACCGTGGCACGGGCAATGCGGCCAAAGCAGTCCCCGCAACGAGCACGCGCAGGAATCCAAGGGCAAGGTGCCATCCATCGCGGACCTTCCTTCAAGTCGGTAGGCCCGTACATCACCCGTATTTCCATTCTCAATCGGTTTCTGCTCTAATTTATTCCCGTACATCCCCTCAAAAGTAGTCTTAAATTACATATCATTCTAAATTCAAACAGTTTTATCTAATTACATGTCATTCTTATTTTTAATATATTTTCTCTTTTTAATACATCTCTATCTTTCTCTTCTTTATTTTCTGTGCACCAATATTTTTCACCTCTCATTAATTCAGAGCTAAAATGTAGTTGTCATTTTATCTCTGGACACGGAAATCAAAGAGAAATAGAAGAAATGAGTGCACAAAAAACCAGAAAGAAAGAGATAGGGATAATAAAAATGTATTAGAAGAGAGAAAAATACATTGAGAACTAAAAATAACATGTAATTTAAGAAAATTAAAAACAATAAAATAATATATAATTTGAAACGGAAAAGTAGAAAACAATTGACTTGTCCCACCTCGCGCAGAGATCACGACCACAAAGCCGGCGGCGCCATGATTTAAGGGGACATTTTAACTTTTTGAGCGGGGTGGTAGTACTGTATTATTTTGCGAGTTAGCTACGACGAAGGGTCTATTTTTATGGCTTAGGAGACTAGCTAAAAATAAACAGTTAAAATTTTGATTTAGCTTCTCAACAAATCTCTCTAAATTTTAATCCTCTCTACATTCAAGAATGTTTGTGGGCTGCAAATTTTGAGGTCAATGTTGGGTTTTGGACCAGTGTTAGCTGGGCTTTCGTTCGCTGGCCTTCTCCCATTTCCCCCCCTCCTCCCGCCACCTCCATTGCCGGCCAAGGCTGAGGAATCGCATGCCAGATCTTTGGTGCATACGCAATCATTCATGCCCAAATGGATAATACGATCATGTGCTCACAAGCAAGTCCCCTAGGAGGAACCTCAATCGCCTGTGGAGGAGGGACTTCTTGTCCGCGGTGCCCGACGCCCGGGAGCGCAGCGCGGCGCTGCGGGAGCTGCTGACGCCCGACCACGGGAGTGCGCTCACCTACGAGCACCTCCTAGCCGGGTCGGCACCACCGCGTTCACGCTGGCCTCCGCCGTGTGCCTCGTCGCTGGCCACCTGGAGGTCGAGGCGAAGCTGCTCGACGAGTTCGACCGGTTCGGCCCGCCCGGCGCCGTGCCGACCGTCGACGACCCAGAAGAGCGCGCACGGCCGTATCCCACAGCGATGTGCAGCGGCGTTAGCCTGCCCGGCGCGTTCCTTGCGGCACACGTCCGCCCCGGAGCCAAGCCCCGCGTCGAAGTGCATCACGGTGCGGCTCTGCGTGTCCTCCGCGTCCGGGTCCCGCCGCAGCGTCTCGTCCGCGAGCAGCGCGGCCAGCGCCTCGGCGTCCGCCTTCTTGGCCGCCCCTCCCCGCGGCAGCCCAGGGAAGGCGCGCCTAGACACCTCGTCCGCCCGTCGTCCCTCCGCGTCGAGCGAGCCGCCCCGTCCTCGAGTTGCGCCGCCCCTCATCGTCGGTGCCGAGCCGCAGCCGAGGAAGACCGAGGCGGAGGGCCAACCACGCCACCGCCACCGTCCATGGCGACCCCGTCGCCCGGCGTGCCACTGCGCGCGCTCCTCGTCGTCGTCCTCCACCACCGGCCGGCTCCCCTACCGCCCCCCTCCGCACTCACGCCCAATCGTGGCCCACTGATTCGATGCTGGTGCCCACCAAATCTTGTCGTCGCGGAGTGCTGCTACTGTGCGCTGCTCGGCATCCGCAAGAACGCGTCTGCTCGGCTCGCGCTGGTGAGTTGCTGTTCGCGTGCGCAAGAGCCATGCGTGATGGTGCTTGATGATTTGCTTCTTGTTTCAACTGATTCCAATCTCCGGCCGTGGTGCAGGGCCAATCGGGCAACTTTGGCCTGAGTTGTGCTGCCCTGCTTTGCAATTTGTGCGCTGATTCGTTGCATTGATTTGCGGCTGGCGTTGAGTTCGATTTGTTCAGGAGATTGGGAGCAGGAGGGGAGGAGCTGCCTGCGACGCCGGTGAGAGCAGAGCTGTCCCGAATTCCTCGGCGCATGTTTGTGTCGCGCGAAGAAGAGGAGGACGCTGACATATGGACCTAAAGGATATGGGTAGTGTTAGTTTAGGTAGACTGGAAAAGCAGAGGCTACTCAAAGTGAGAAAACTGCTTTGGGTAGGTACCCAAAACTAATTTTTGGAGTAGTCAGTTTTGGGTACTGTGTTGAAGTTGCAAAACGATTGACAAGTCAACCCTCTTCTCTACCTTTCCGCCGCCTCCGCCCCTTCATCATCAAGAGTAAACCATAGAAGCCCATGACCTCGCGGATCACGCCAGCAACGCCGTGCCCTCGCCACCTCCGCTGAGTCCGCCGCCCGCTACGCGCCGCGTGGTCCCAGCGCCGCTGCCCTCGGCCCCTCGCCAAGGTAACCCGACAAACTAAACGATGGTGGAATAGCTATGACCCTATGCGCCCTCAAGGTGTTCGTCGGAATGCCGATGTTTGTCTCGGAGCCAGCGCAGTTGGCCGTTGCTTGCTGCGGTTTTAGCGCGATGGCTGGTTAGTTTAAGGACGAGAAGCTTACCACTCGAGCAATAGCTGTTGCACAGCGTTTTGCTGTATTTAAACCGTAGTCATCTGCAAATGTCAGTCTGTTCTGCTAGCCCAGTTTCATATATCTACTGCCTTAGCGTTAAGCACAGCGCCCGTGTTGCTACTACTGTTTTGTTAAGAAAAACAGTGCTTTAAAGTGTTCCCAATCAGGAGTGCACAAATCCTTTTGGGGCTTAGACTACCCACAGTGTTCTCTCTCCACCGAAGAGGAGAGAGAGGCTTTGGGCATTGATTCACATTGCAGCCGCCGATGCTCAAAGAGAATCATCCAGCACCGATGCAAGTAGATGCCTCGATGCCTGGTAGTAAAATAATAGCGTAAAACCCACTCTCGGTGCTGCATCGTCTTTGGATGGGCAAGAAAAAAATAGACAGGAAGTAGATTTTTATATTCAGATTAAACGCAACGCGATCCTTGAAGCAACACACTGCAAGTCAAAACGAAAGTCAAGCACCGATTCACATGGAAGTGAGATAAAGTTTTAGGGAAAGTCTGCAAAATATGCATTGCTCACAAATGGGATTTGTTGCTTCTATTTGTACAGTACATACTTTTTTTTTTTGCGAGTAAGTACAGTACATACTTGGAAGTATGTTTTTTTCTAACACTTTCCTCTGCTTTGCTGCAGGATGTTGCAAAGGCTGAAGGTCAACCCCCAATTCTGGCTCAATGTTCTGGTTTAGGTTGAGAAAGTTGCCATTTGTGGAACCATCCATTTTGTTGATCCTCTGGTTGCTGTTGCTTTCTGAAACCACACCTTTTACTGATTCTGGAAGCTAGTACTCATCTCCCACAATGTAAATAACACAATGCTTAGATACCTTTGATTGAGTTGCTTTAGACGTGTTGACAAGGCGGATCAAAGAAGCACAACAGGAAAGTCGGTTACCGGAACAGCGTATTCCTTAAAGCTATCCTTCTTGTTTCTCTGAACACTGGTCGGGATAATATTGGTTCAAGTAAAGTAGTCCCTTTCAGCTGAGTGATTATTGGTTGGCACGGTTAGCAACTACCATTGTTTTATTTACTCTTCGAAGGTAATTCTTATTTTAACACCTTGTAGGCTATTCAAGCATTCATGGGCTTCTTTATTGGTTCGTAGTTCAGCTTAACGTCTTGTTCACACCTTTTAGCAAGTTGAAGTTGGATAGACTGTATATTCTGCTACTGTTTTTGCAATGTTTCTTAATCTCACCATAAAAATGATTTGAAAGCTCCCACATGCTACCACACATGCTTATACAAACTTCCTTGAGAAAGTATTTTCATTGAAACACCGCATAAAGTATGAACATATCAGACACTTCGTGTCATGGGCAGAGTCATGGGCTTGTGGGCTACAGTAGCGTGGCCCACTGTAGCGGCGGCTACTGTAGCATGCCTAGGGTTAGGGGTCAGCCTCTATATAAGAAAGAGGTTAGGCAGTCATTAAGGGAGGCAAGAAGTGATTAGATCTAACAGTCCCGTATCGTCCTGCCCTTGGAGTGCGGCCGCCGCCGTTGCGAGGCCGCGCTCCTTAGGTTCAGGACCAGTCCATCCTTGCTCATGACAATTGGTATCAGCTAGCTTTGGTTCGATCCATGGCCGCTGCTGCTGCTCCTACTGCGCCGCTGTTGGTTTCGCCGTCGTCATCCCCATGGGCGGCGCCACCGAAGCCAGCCGTGGCGCAGCCTTTTCGACCTGCCGCCGATTCCAGCACGCCGTCGCTGCTCCCGCCGTCGCCATCCCCATGGGCGCCGCCAACGGGGGCAGCCATGGCGTGCCCAACCGTCGACTTCAAGGCCTGCATCGATGGGGCATTGGCCCTGCTTGAGGAGATGAGGGCTATGGCCCAGAAGATGGTGGCGGCAGAGGAGGCGAAGGGAGCAGTTCAACCTGATGTTGTGTCGCCGTCGCCGCGATCTGCTGGTCGTCGCTCCCCAACGCCCTCCTTCGGGCCTTCCCATCGCGTCATCTTCAAGAGAAGGCGATTCACCTGCCTGCGGCGACAGCAATGCGCAACAGCCATCGCTCGTTGGCTGGTCGGGGCGTCCAGGACGGATCCCCATCGCGCTGCTCGTCACCACAGGGTTGGCGGCCATCAGATCGAGGGCGACGGCCATCAGATCGACGAAGGCGATCACCGGATCGACGGCGGCAGCCATCAGATTGGAGGTGTTGTGGCCACCTTCCTTCCTGGCGAGGGCCTCGCGGTCGCCAGCTCCACGGCGTGAGGCTGATTTGGGCCGCCCCAGCGTCGATCCAGGAGGAACGCGCCGCTGGGCACCTCAGCCACTCCAAGATCCGCGCCATGCCTTTCGCCCGAGGTGCAGTAGCTGCCGGTGGTGCGGGCGCTGCATCCAAGCGGGCCTGCACAGCCATCAGCTCCTTCAGCAGGCGAGTGCGACTTTGGCGAGATGGGCAGCAGCTGATCTGGGCGTCAACTGCTACACAAGATATTCGATTCCCCTCAGTCAACGTGGTGAAGATGAGCACCACCCATGTGACTGCTCCTGCTGACGGGCCCCATCGACGTGGACACAAGGAGCTCCTATCTCTGAACGAATCAGGTTGGGGGCCTCCTGTGAGTGACTCAGTTGACGACACCAAGAATAAAGGTTCTAGTTTTAGTTATCATTTTAGTAGCAAATAAGATATTAAGCCGAGATGTAAAAGGCTTAGTATCATGTCTGGTTTTGGTCCGTTTGTCGAGCGTCGTTGTCAGCTTGTTGCCCTGTCTGCAGCTCGAGGACGAGCTGCTTAAAAAGGAGGGGTGAAATGTCATGGGCAGAGTCATGGGCTTGTGGGCTACAGTAGCGTGGCCCACTGTAGCGGCGGCTACTGTAGCATGCCTAGGGTTAGGGGTCAGCCTCTATATAAGAAAGAGGTTAGGCAGTCATTAAGGGAGGCAAGAAGTGATTAGATCTAACAGTCCCGTATCGTCCTGCTTGGAGTGCGGCCGCCGCCGTTGCGAGGCCGCGCTCCTTAGGTTCAGGACCAGTCCATCCTTGCTCATGACACTTCGCACTCGTCATGAAAATGCTAAAGGTTAAAATAACATGTAGAATGATTTGGAAATGAGTTGTCAAAAGTGTGTTGGTAAAACTTGCTCTGATGGACTATCTCTTGAATTAGTAGTATTCCAAACACGTAATTGTTCTGCTCTAACTCCTCAGCTATGGGTCAAGTCAACGCAATTGCTCAGCTTTTTTAATATCTATGATTCTAATATGCCATAAAGTGATATTTATTTTAATCTGTGTTACTATCACTCATGGCAATGTGCACAAAGAACAGCTATCACACAAAGAACGGTTTCTCAACTATCTTATTTCATAATAATCCCATCTCTTTTCTTTTTCAACACTTGAGAACTATTTGACTTCTGTGTGCCTTGTTGTTGGATATTGACTGACAATTCTTCACATTGTTTCCAATGTTAGTATGTTAGCTAATGTTGATCTATTTTTCTTCTCGCTATTCCAGCTTCATCTGTGAAAAACTCAAGGTGGTTCATGATCAGTTCACATCCTTCAGGGCCTTTGACTACTCGTTATGAATGCCGCCGAGTTTTCCGTCGTTGATAAGGCCAGCTGCATCTTACTCCACACAAGCATCAGATAAGAAGCCAAAAGCGGTATGTTTACTTCTGTTTTCCATTTAAATCATTCATTGTTGCTCTGTTGTATATGTTCCTGCTTGTTTATGATCTTTTGTGGGTTAGGTTTTTATATACATTCTTCATCTGTTTAACATTTTTTAGAGTTCCAGGGCTTGATCCCCTGTCTCATTTCATTACAACGGACGCTGCTGTATATGTTCCTGCTTGTTTGTGATCTTTTGTGGGTTAGATTTTCATATATATTCTCCATCTTTTTAACATTTTTTAGTGTTCCAGGGCTTGAGCCCCTGTCTCATTGCATTAACAACGGACAAAGAAACAGTTAACATCCAGAGCTCGTTATTGTTACAGTTCTCAAGGCCCACTGTCTGCGTCACCCAACATAGTAAACTCTGATCACTTAATCTCCCTGTTCACTCCGTCCATTCACATGCTCTGGATCAGGTTTTTAGCGCTCAAGGAGGGGATCATCGTTGTCTTCTCTATCTCTAGATCTGCTCAGGCTTAGTTGAGATTATCTAGTAAGATAAGTGAATTCCTCCAGTGTTGACAAATTTCCACCTGGTACAGCAACTTCCTTTGGTGTGTCATAGGCAGGACTCTTCCTTTGATTGTTTCTTACTTTGCATAAACTGCAAAGAGCTGCTGAATGAAACATATTTATGACCTCAAATCTCCGACTACTAAGCCAGCAATTAGCAGTTGATTCAAAATTATTGTGCAGATCATAATCTACTACTTCGAACAGCTCTTTCACATCTGACTAGCTACATAGACAGTCAAAATATAAGCAATGCAGCGTTTCATGCTCATTGCAAAACAAGAACTTCTGAATGCCTTAGCTGGATAATCCTATCTTTTGAACATGCTACTATGTTGTATAACATTATTTGTACTGTTGTCTTGTGGCCAGTGATCAGCAGTTTAACAAACACTTCTGAATGCATTGTTATAAATGACTTGAATGGGTTTGTTTTCTGTTGCATAAGATTAACTTATGTTAGAAACCGAGCATTAGACTACTTCTGGATTGCATATAACTAACTTATGTGCATTTGCCCCCTGTAATGTTAATTAGGACAATATTTTATTCTTTAGAAAAGATTGTGAACTAGTTCAGATTTTGTGACATATGTTGAATAGATTTTGTTTCATCGGTTGTATCAACAGAACTGTAGAGGTTACTAGGATGTCTTGTAATGATTAAATTATGATCCCAAGGTGTCTTAATGGGTCATAATCTTGATGGCCCCATCTGAGATAGCCCAATCGTGCTATTTGTTTAACCAAAGCCATAAGTAGTTTTCTTATTCTATCATATACACGGAGGCATCACCATTATAAACAAGGAAATTATAAATTCAACAGTTTCCTTGCTTCTATTTAGGAGCGAGGTCCTTTGTTATGAATCTTACACTTCCCCGCTCACAGTATTTTGTCACATATAAGTTCAGTCGAGCCCCTTGACAAGTTTAATTGGCTAACACGTGCTCTTGGGTGTTTAGGTCCCTTAAGCCTTGACCAAATCGATCTTAGCCTATACTGTAAATCGTTTTTTATTAGATACATAAATGTTTGTTCATTACATTGCAAGAATAGTACCTCTGGCATTTCACATTTTTGTGATGTTTTATTATCTATCTACGCTATAATATGAGCCTTTACTACATGTTCTCAGGCGGGAAAAGACTTGTTAGCTGTAGAAGAGGAACCCTTTGATGCCACTACGGATAAAATATACCCCAGAAGCTAGTGACATTTGCTGAAGGTGCTTCTTACAGTCTTGTAATACTTGGTGGGCTTGGAATTGCTGCAGTAGTCGGATATGCTGTGTTCAAAGAGCTTATATTTGAACCAAAAGAGTAGTCTCTGTCATTTGTGAATTTGTAGTATGCTACATGGCACAATTATGTGGCTAATTGCATTTTTTTAGTAACTATACGTTATCTTGATGAATCCTGCAAAAAGTAAATATCCTTCTTGTGACTTACAAATGAGATACTTTTTACTGGATTATGGAGTCCACTATTCTTCATGTTAGAATACAAAACATATTTTTTATATTAATTTTTCAAATTTACTAGAGCTAATTTATGCTATTTACAATCAACATGTTTCGTACCTCGGCCTCGTTCCACTTTTCATACTTTGTTGACCATAATGTACCAAATTTGTGGAAAATTATGTACTCTTCTTCCATCAGTGGGCTACTAATTTTCCTAGTATACCATATAACGCATAAATGAAATTATTATCTTCAACTTGAGCCATGCTTATGAGGTCGACTTGCAACCTTGCATGACACTTGCGTTCTCCTTGAAGCTGAATAGGCAACAGATTTATGTACATGATAACATGGGTGTTGAGTTAGTATATGGCACACAGCACACTGTTCATTCATTATTTTTCTTTTCTGCATACAATGAGAAGTTTTATATGTTGAAACACCTGAATCTTTTTTTAACACTGCGTTGGTTCTCGTGTTGCATCTTGATTGAAATTCGTTGTATTTTCTTGTATTCGTTTTGTCTGCAAAAATGTTTGTGTTCTAAATATTCAATCGTAAAAGGGAGACTAGTTAATGCCGCTGTGCTGTTACTATCCTGCAGGTACAAGATTTTTGGAAAAGCTCTAGCAAGAATTCAAAGTGACAGTCATGTTTTGGTTGATACCATCATTCATGTTATACTCCTGCAGATAGTTTTTAGTTTTCGTCTTTTTGTAGTTTCATGTCTGTCAGGTCACGGCAAGAATTGGCCACCCTGTTACTGGGTATGGTCATGAAACTAGAAACCGTGCAGCCCGACAACGCATTCCGAATAAGGTTTGGACAGATGAGGATGGTGTTGAACATGTGGAGGTAGCATTTTCTTGTATCTGCTATTGTCTCCTTCCATTGTGCCATTTTCTTGCATTTCGTGTCTAATATAGTAAATTTGACGACTTGTGGGTGGCAATGTACTCTATTAGAGTTCATTAGCGTCTCGGCAGCGCATAAAAATGGGCCGATGCCTTCCCTCGACCTACAGCACACAGCCCGCAGAGAAAGAGCTTAATCATGACTCATGACATCGGTACCAGAGGATGGATGGCTGGGTTGGCAAGACTCTGAATAATGGTGGCAGAATGATCCTTACTGACTCATGCTTATCAACAATCCCCACATACATCATGTCAATGAACAAATTACCGAAGACAGTAGTTAAAGGAATAAACAAAGCTAGAGCCAGATTTCTGTGGCAAGGAACAGCAAACAAGAAGAGATATCACATGGTAAGATGGTCCATTGTCTGCCTGCCAAAAAAGATGGGAGAACTTGGGATTAAAGAATTGAGAAGACACAATCTCTGTCTCCTAGGGAAGTGGCTCTTCAAATGCGCAAACGATTCAGGAATCTGGGCCCAGCTAATAGAGAGGAAGTACCTTAAGGGCAAATCAATTTTTCAGGTTAAATCAAAAGGCAGTGACTCACCTTGCTGGTCAGATTTACTGTCCTTAAGAGAATTGCTTCACCCAGGCTGCAAATGGAAGTTGGGAGATGGGCAGAGAATTAGACTGTGGGAGGACAAATGGATAGAAGAAGAAACCTTACAAAATCTCTACCCAGAACTGTACCAATTGGCTAGGAAGAAGGAAGTTACAGTAGCAGCAGTTGTGAGTGGGGAGGACCCAATAGGATTCAGAAGAACACTATCTAACATTCAGCTTAATCAGCTTGTGGAACAAATTAAAAAGATCACAAATATGCAGCTGAATGGAAGGAAGGATATGTTGTTATGGAGATGGCAAGCAAATGGGAAATATACAGTGAAGTCAATGTATGAAAGAATGCACACAGGGATAAAAATACCGAGGCTTCAGAAGATGTGGAAGTTCAAACTACCCACCAAGATCAAGTTTTTCCTGTGGCAGATAGCTTGGAACGCAATTTTAACAAGGGACAATTTACAGTTGAGAGGTTGGCAAGGGATCAACAAGTGCACAATGTGCAGTCAGAGAGAGTCCATAAATCACTATTTTTCCAATGCCCCACTGCCGCATATATTTGGAGTTTGATTTGCAAATGTTTAGGCTGCATTACCAAACCGAGAACACTGATAGAATTCATTTCCTGGGCTGGTACAAATTTGCCGGGAGATGAACAGATGCATTGCATCGGGCTGGCGGCTATATGTTGGTCCATATGGACAACTAGAAACAGTATAGTGTTTGATTCGTTCAAACTAAATGATCCTAACACCATTTTCTACAAAATATGTTCTTTTCTGTTGTATTGGGCAGGTCTGCAAACTTCGGAGGAAGGAAAAGAAGCTATCAAGCGAGGAGTCAAGCATATGCAGAAACGGGCGAGAGAGTTTCAACAGCAAGCGGGAGGTCCCAGTTCAGCCTTGGTTAATACTTGAAAAAAGGTTTTGCACACAAGCAGCGCTTACAACAAGAGGAGGAAGACGTTGGTCACTGATAGAATTGCCCTTTGTAATGCTTTGTAGACTTTCTAATGTACTGGATGTGTTCCAGGCACTCTCACAAAAACACCTGGGCTGAGTGACTCACATTCCCCAGGATGAACTAAAATCCTTGTAAGGGGTCGTCTGTACTCTCAATGTTGTGGATTCCTGAAATAAAAAGGGAGCCACAGGGGTTGATTGCCCTTGGTGGAAAAAAAAATGACATCGGTACCAGTATAAAGCTGAAATCATGAAAGCGGAACAGCTTCGTTGCTACTATTAACGAGAGGCAGTGCTGATAGTAAAATCTACACGACAACATCATCTAATTGCCATTTAGAACTTCATGTGGTTGTAGATAATGCTTTGCTAACTGGACAGGGGTTCAAGGGTTTCATTCGGTTTCTAGTCATCTAGCTTCCATATTTGTTTCTCACACTGTTATATAAATGTTTTCAGGTGAACTTTCTGATCCGTGGTCCACATGGAGCTGGAAAGGTGCATTCAGAGATGTTCAAATATAATTCTGACCGGACATGGAAATTCAGATACCTTCTTGTTGACATTGTGTTTCCACATCCTGCACGACTAATGTTAAAGTCTTATGTACCATCCTACACACAGGCATAAGGACGCCAAGAAATGAAAGCAGTTAGCGGGGACACAATGTTGTAAGGCCCGCCACACAGCATTCTTTATATCTGTGTGCACATCTTATTTATACCTACATGATTTCCTGTTTTACATTGTCTTTTATTCTTAAAAGTTCTGGAATCAGAATTTTGATCTTCTTTAAAGAATAAATACAAAGTATGAAGAGGATGAAATAAGAGACCTCTTAATGGTTACTAGGTACTATAGACGTTACTTTGTTTAGATGAAGGCCATATGAACACATGGATGAAGCACCTTTTCATAATAGCTTGCTTAAAGAACCTGAGGAAAATTTCACTAGTATTGATCATATGCTGTCAATGTTATCGTTTTCTCGACATTCCCTTGTTTTATTGCGACATTCAGAGTAGTCTGATGATATATGTAACAATATTTTGCACTTTACTAGCTTTGGTGTCACTAGTTTATTGATTATTGTCGAGAGCTATTAAATTTGTTTTAACCCTGATGTTCCAAGCTATATACACATCGAAGTTGATCTTTGCTATCCTAGTTTTAGTTGCCTCTAGTTGATTACAGGCTCCGACCCATGAATCTGTTCTTTTAGCATCATTTAGATACAGCCGGCCGTTCAGTTAACTATGAACCTTTACCAAGAGAGATTTGCTCGCTTCCAGTCGACTAATATTTGGTCTTCCGCTCAGTCGAATTTTTTGACCATTGGATTCTGATCGAGCGGTGAATCCCCGTGTTGTGTGTGTGCGGTGCTCGTTTCTGTTTTGGCTCGAACGCGCATGGCGGCACTACTTTTTCGGCCCAGTTGGACACGCACTCCCTACAGGGTCGTCGTCACGTGCTGCCCGTTCTGTCTCCCGAGTCGAACCCGTTAAGGACCGAAGCCCATCCACACATTTCGTTTGGGTCAGAAACCGCAGAGAGAGGGAGAGAGAGAGAGAGAGAGAGGCGAGGCGGAGATGTTCCAGCGGCGATTCAACGGCGGCAGAGCTCCCACTCCCACAGTCCTGATAGGTGATCTGCTCTTGTGCTTGTCTTCCATACGCTGGATCCACTCGTTTCCTATTGGATTCCATTTCTCTATTCTGATTTTTCCCCTTTTGCTCCTCCATTGACTCCGGCCAAGGTTTAGGGATTGGGTGGGAATCACGGCGCCCCTTTCCCCTTTTGCTCCTCCATTGAATCCCTTGTGCGGAAGGTGCAGAAGGATCTACGACATGACGGGGAGGAGAAGGGCAGTTGTGAGATGATGACGACGAGGTCCTTCAATCCATGGACTCAGCAGTGTCGGCTACCTCCTTACGCCCTTCCTCAGGTACGTTACCTACCAGTCAGTGTTGGTGCCTTCTTCCTTGTGTGAGCTTGATTCAACTGAACAAATAGCCACCTACGTCGTTTATAAAACGAGAAAATATCTTTTCCCAATTAGTTTAGCTAGGATTGTCAAATCCTTGAGCAGTGCTACGGTAAGCTAATTTGAGGAGATTAGGATTCAAATTAAAGAAGAGATACTTGATTAGAACTTTGTCAGTGGTCTGAATTTGTAGTTATGTATCAACTTTTCAGTAACATAATCTTGTGCATTATGTGGTGAAGATGCAAGAGTTTGTACTGAATTTTAGTGCACTAAGCTAATCCATGCTGGATGATTTCGACAATTCTTAAGAGCTAGTAGCAAATTCTATGGAGACATACTTTACTGGAGTTACTATGGATTGTGTTTATATCAAGCCACAATGCCATCGAATTATGTGCACATTAACATTTCTGAAATTAAACTGCACCCTGAGTGCACCTGGTTCTGTACTTGGTACTAGCTGCTATAATCAGATTTGTATCTTTTTATTTTTATGGTTGCCCTTAGTGATTTTATGAGTAAGAATATGTAAGATAAGAAGAGTACACGTAACCTTCTAGAACATGTCTTCTCTGCATGAATTTTCTACGAACCGCAGTGCAGTTTTTCTTCCCTAGACTTTAGTGATGATTTTTTATTTTTGCCTTAATGGAACTGCAGTTTGCTCTATCCTTGTCGGTGTACATTGCAGTAGATGCTAGTGCTATATAACTTGTATTCTGTCTGTGTCTTTTTAATTAGTTCTAGGTTGCATTAAGTAGTCCAACAAATATTTCGTAATCAAGGACAATCATATTCCAGCATGCTTTTGGCACAGCTTTATGAAATCTTTCTTTCAGCATACCAAATACTTGATAGATGTTATTTCCTCCCTTCTACAGGTGTATGTTCCTTGTAGGTGTTCATGTCATTGATACAAAAGGTGTTCTCTTGCAATCAACTTTTTTTTGTTCCGGTTTCCTATATAAGAATTATAAATTGAAATAATTGTATCTATCATTAACATAAAATGCAATTGGAAATCATTGCAATTTGACATTTGTTATTTGCAATCCAGAAATACCGATATTGTATTATACATCTAAGAAATTACACGTTTTTCTGTTTGAATTTATTTGTATGCCATAAGGTGAATTATTAGTATACCACAAGGGTACTTTTACCCTTTCATATTTTAATTGGATCTGACATGTGTTTTGCTTGCTTTTCTGTGATAGCTTTGTGTTTCTACACCTACTACTCCTAGCGGAGCGCCTTCTTCATGTGCTAAAAGTGCTGGTTTGACTTCAGGTTTATTAAGCAACAAAGCAAGAGATTTCAAATCTCCATTTTGTAAGTGCATGTTTTTAACGCTTATATTTATTGTTGTTGATCGGTAGTTGACTCATGTCGATAACTTGTTTGCTTAACTGCCATACATAAAAAATTGACTCTCTTTTGGATTGAAATTACGCTCCAAGATACATGTGTACTACTAATATCACTCATAAGTAATTTTTTTGTCAAGGCATATCATATATTTTTTTTTTTGCTCCAACTTGTCTTAAAAGTACTTGTTTGCATTACCATGGTGGGTTCCCGCAGTATCGAAATAATAATAATAATAATTCATTGCCTTCTTCCTTGCTATTGTTCGTACGAGATATAGTGTCTCGAACGTATGCTGGACGAGGCTTCTAATTTCTGCTTCCCTTTTAGTAGCTTCTGATTTTAGTTTTCAGATTAAAATACTGTAATTGAATGAATATTCTTTGGCTCCAACTTGTCTCAAAGGTACTTGTTGTTTGCATTACCATAGTGCCTTCAGCATCAATTTTGTTTAATTCCTTTAATAACTTGATATTGTCATTTATGAGGTTCTTAATTTCTGGATTCAATCTTTCAGTAAATGCATAATTTGTATTTTCAATATAAAATTATATTACTCTGTATCTATAATTTTTTTTCACAGCTGGATTCCATTTTCCAGGAGGCATTATTGTGCCATTTGCTAGAAGCATAGATTCCTCTAAGAAAATTTGATGGTAATCTACATAAATATTACACTGCCATGATATATGTAATTTCAATAAAATTGTACTGTAATATTTATACCTTGTTTTAGTTTGACCCAGACTTCATATAAATCAAAAGTAGAAATTATGTTGTGGTTACCTAAATTGGACTACAACATAATATATTTTTCTGATGATTTTTAAAATTGGATCTAGATCTAAAAAAAGGTGTAAACATGAAATTTGAACCATTGGTGCTCCTTGTATGATTTGATATATGATTTACCTAATCAAGGTTTAGCTATTTGTTTTATTTGAAAATTTTACATGTACTAAATACAAGTATTATACTACAAGCATTTCAATAATTTCCGTGTAATTCTACTATAATTATTTGTTTCCTGTCAGTTCTGGTCTTGTTTGACAACAGGGAAGATAATGTTGTTTCTTGTTTGTGATAGTTCAAAACTGCCAAATGTAATGCTTGCCCTTTTTTATAGCCATTTTATCTTTTTTTTTATCAAGGTAATTAATTTGAAAAAATAACTTTGGAGTGGTTCATGCCAACGATTGATTTTTTCCTGCATAGAAATAAACCATCCTCGAGAATTTTTTTTATTTTGGGATACACAGTAGCATTTTCTACATGGTAGAACATTAAGCAACAATTGCAGTCAGAGATGTTAATATTGCCAATTGCAATATATATGAAAATGTTGCCAGAATGTTACATCTGCAGTCAGCTAGTGATCTGAATGGTGGCATTGTCCAGCCAATTTGGTTGATGTTGGGTACGTAATCGAGTAGCTAGGCTCTTTGTGATGTTTATCAAGCCCAGCTGGCCTTTTATTCTTTATATTGGAACCAGACACACACAATTCTTTATACGTAATCAGGTTGCTTTCACCTGCATTGTCTATTCCTTGCATTCAATTTTGTTGAGCTAGTCTTAATTTGCCTAACAAGTGCATCCATGTAACACCCAATAATGTTTGCATTTATATTGCTAATCTTGTATTATACATCTAAGAAAATTACATATTGTTTCATCTAAATTTACTTGTATGCTATAGGGTGAAATATTAGTATACAACAAGTGTAATTTTACCCTTTCTTAGTTTACTTGGATCTGACACCTGTTTTTCTTGCTTTTTGTGACAGCCCTGTGTTAGTACACCTGTTACTCCTAGTGGAGCACCTTCTTCATCTGCTAGAAGTGCTAGTTTTGACCATCTTTTGGCGTCAGGTATATTGCGACAAAGCAAGAGATTTGAAATCTCCTTTTGTAAGTGGAGATTTTTTGATGCTTATATTTATGTTGTTGCTATTATGGTTCCATGCTATTTTTCAAACGTAATCTTGAATGTAGGTAGGCAAGAGGTCTAAAAACATTCTATGTTCCAGAAGCATCTGGACCTGTTCTAAAGAATTTATACTAGTTTTGAATTTTCTATTAATCATTTTGTTAGCCATAGAAAAAGTAACTTGTTACATTTTCCCAGTAACTCATTGCCTAACATTGGAACTTCGACTCACCAATTGTTTGTTGAAGTACAGTCTAATTCTCTAAATTATATGAGAATCTGGGAAGATTATAGTCCATCATATCTTGTGATTATGGTCCATCATATCTTCAGAAACTTCATCCCTGATCTGGCTAAACGTCTAGTAGTTGGGCGTTCATAGGACTATCACATGGACCATCAGTCTTTCAATTTTAAGAGATTGCATATTGTTTCTGCGAAAAACTTGTTGACATGGTACATTATTCTGTATTCTGATATGTATCTTCCTTTGCTGGTTTTTGTGATCTTAGGCAATGTGATGTAAAACTTAAATTTTTTCACTTCCCAATCATCCATAATAAATATTGGTTCTTGTTTGTTGTTGATATGTGAGCTGGATTCTTTGTTTTCATGGATTCATATTTTGATGAGAACTGTGATTATCACAATATTGAAACATACCTCAATATTCTTGACATATTTGTTCGACATCTACTTTGTTTCTGCGGCCAGGTAGCATTGTCATCCAGTGCACTAGTTGCTCTTGGGTTCCTTATTGATACATTTTTTTTTATTTTTAAAGCTCAGGGAAAAAAAATTACAATGCCCACTGAAAATAAGGCAGAATGTTTAAAAACCTGCAAAACACAAGCCGGCCAAAAAGAAAAACAAAACATATGTTTTTTTTGAGATTACACAGTACAACTCAGACACTCACAACGCACGCACACTCACCCCTATGAACACACGTACGCAAATCCTACCCCTATGAGCATCTTCGAAGACTGAGCCGGCAAATCCAGAGATACGAAGTCACCACTGGCGCTTCGCTGTCGACGGGAGCGTCGCCTACCACTGAAAGCACAAATGCCGTTAAATCCTTGAAAATTCGCTCCCACGGGGAGTCGAACCCAGGACCTAAGAGGTGTTACTCGGATGTCTTAACCACTAGGCCAAGACCCCTTTAAGGTCAACACGTGTCCCTCAACTGCTCAAGGTGCCGGCTGCTAGGCTCTCTCCTGGCGGCTCGGAAAGGTCCCGAAACCTGGATCTAATCCAGATTTTCGGGCTGGTTTTTTCCACCAAAATCCACCAAAATCCTCCCATTTCCCATTCCACTACTCACTCTGCTAGCCATCCCCGAGTCCACTCTGGATTTGGGGCGTCCTCTCTCCGGTCTCTCGAGTTCTAGCTGCCGGATCTTGCACTGAGTTTCGGTCAGTGACTCCCTTGGGTGGCGCTGGTGTGGTCGTGGGTGGCGATGGAGGCGGGAGGAAAGGGTGGAGGGGATGGCTTGGAGGGCCTGATGCGGGGCCTGAAGTTGTCGGAGGAGGAGCGGCGGGGTGTCAAGGTGGCGTGGAAGCCGGGGCAGAATAACGCAAGCTCGGTACCGCAGGCTGTGGGGAAGCTGTTCTCTGGCAAGCTTGGCAGTGCTGATGGAATTGTGCAGGGGGTGGGGAAAGTTTGGTGTCCGCGTGCTGGCATCAGGTGTAAGGATCTGGGGGACAATCTGTTCCTGATCTCTTTCCTGCAGCCGGGCGGCAAACGGAGGGCGATCATGGAGGGACCGTGGGAGTTTGGCAATGATCTTCTAATTGTGGTGGACTTCGACGAATCAAAGAGGCTGAAGGATTTGGAATTCCGCTACTTTCCAGTGTGGGTTCGGTTCTTCGACTTGCCTTTGGGGCTCATGAATGTTGAGACCGGGACCTTGCTGGGGAACAAGGTGGGCGAGGTGCTGGAGGTGGACACGGATGAGGATGGGTGTGCTGTGGGACGGTTCCTGCGTGTGAAGGTGCGGATGGATGTGTGCAATCCACTTGCCCGTGGTGTAAAGGTGGAGATGGAGGAGGGGGAACATATCTGGTGCAAGCTCAAGTACGAGTTTTTGCCAAATTTCTGCTACATATGTGGGCTGATGGGTCATGTTGAAAAAGACTGTGATGGCAGTGTTGGCAAGGGTACCCCCAAACAATTTGGGCCATGGCTACGAGCTGATCCTCAGAAGGAAAGAGCTCAGGTGGACTACAGGGCTCGCTGGTCGGGGGGGAGTCGATCAGGGGGTTCCTCCCAGCAGAGGAGGAGTGATGGGCCGTGGAGGAAGCCGGAGGCAGAGAGGAGCAAGCTGTCTGAGGTGGCGAAAGGCTCCTCTCAATGCTCGGACCCTGAGTTGCGAGATGATGGGCAAAGCCCTCTCAAGCGACCAAAAGCTGTGGAAGGTGGCGGTGTACCACGTAAACTTTCTTTTGGGGGTCAGGAGGCGATAGAGAAGGGGGAGAAGGTCTCATTGGTGCCGGCCAGTGGGGGAGAATTAAACAGCTCCACTGCTATCGTGGTGCTGAAGGAGGTGCTAGACCTGGATGTGATTTTGCCTGATCACGTTGGGGAGGATGCCAAGGGGCTGAGCAGCACCATGCAAAAGGTTGGAGGTGGGGCAGAGGGGGACAAAGTGGGAATGGAGCTAGATGGTGATGAGCTCAGTGGGCCTAAAGCTGGTCATGTGAATCCACAGGCCATCCCAGCTCCAAAACAAAATGTCGCACCAGGACAGAATAAAAAAGGGGCTGGGGTGGATGGTGCTGATGGTGGCCGGGGGCAATCAGGTGCTGATGGTGGAAAGAAAAAAGGGACATATAAAAAATTCCCACGGGGCCAACAGGGGGGTTCGGCAGCACACATTGTTGCTGCTGTGAAGAAGAGACCTGCAGAGGAGGAAGTGAATGCAGGTCTGGATGAGAAGAAGAAACAGAAGGTGGAGGAAGTGGCAATGGAGGAGGTGGCGTGTGTTGGGGTGGCAAACAATCTCTTGGAAGCGGGACTGCAGGGTCGGTCCCGCGAGGCCCAATGAAGCTCATCTCATGGAACTGCCGGGGAGCGGGGAATGGCCCGGCAGTTCGTAGCCTTCTGGAGATCCAGAAGGAGGAGGCCCCAGATGTTTTGTTCCTCTCGGAGACAAAACATGATGGCAAGTGGATGGAGTGGTTTCGGTGGCGGTGGGATTTGTCCAACATGGTGGCGAAAGATAGTTCGGGTCTGAGCGGGGGTCTGGCGCTGTTCTGGAGAAAGGAGGTGGATCTCACAGTGAAGAGTATGTCAAAGTACCATATTGATGCGGTGATCAGGGAAAGTGATGGCTTCCAATGGCGCTTTACTGGCGTCTATGGCGAGCCGAGGGCGGAGAAGAAGCATCTGACCTGGAAGCTGTTACGCATACTAAAAAACCAATATGATTTGCCGTGGGTGTGTAGTGGTGATTTTAATGAGATTCTTTTCAACTGTGAGAAGGAGGGGGGCCCGGCGAGAGCTGAATCGGGTATGGCAAGCTTTCGCCTGGCTCTAGAAGACTGTGAGTTGCACGATCTTGGCTTTGTGGGTGATGCCTATACTTGGCGCAATAATCACCACGAAGCGCGCAGCTACACTCGAGAGAGACTCGATCGAGCAGTTGCAAATGGTAATTGGCGGGTTCGGTTCCCGCTGGCACGGGTAATAAACGGTGATCCGCGACACTCTGACCATCGCCCTGTGATGCTTGACACGGGGTCGCGTGGCGCTCAAGAGTGGAGCAGACCAATGGAGATCATGCGTAAGTTTGAAGCTCGATGGCTGGAGGAGGAGGGGTGTGGTGCTCGTGTTGAGGAGGCATGGGCCCAATCGCTGGAGATGGGGTCGGTCAAAATGATGGAAATCCAGACAAGAGTGTTGGGGGAGCTGTGGGAGTGGGATCGGGCGGTGTTGGGTGAGCTTGATCGGAGAATTAAGGAAGTTAAAAAAGAACTGGAGCAGTGCCGGCGAGGGGCCTTTTCACAGGCCCAGATAAATAAAGAACAAGTGCTCCGGTACAAACTGGAGCGGCTGAAGGACCAGCACAATGTTTATTGGAAGCAACGGGCGCATGTTTCATGGCTCACGAAGGGTGACCGAAATACAGAATTTTTCCATGCCCATGCGTCAGAAAGGAAGAGGAGAAATCGGGTTGTCTGTTTGAAGCAGGACGGGGGAGATGTGGTGGCGGGGAGACACTTAAAGAATTTTATTGCTAATCAATATCAGCAATTGTTTATCTCTAATGCAGCGTCTGAGATGGATGAAGTTCTGGGCTGTGTTGAGAAACGGGTTTCAGATGTAATGAACGCTGATTTGTGTGCTCCTTACACCGGGGAGGAAGTGTGGCAGGCTTTAGATTCCATGGGGGACCTGAAAGCACCCGGTGCTGATGGGTATCCGGCTATCTTCTATAAAAAATTCTGGGCTTTGGTGGGGGATCGGGTCAAGGCAGAAGTGATTGATGTGCTAAATGGGGGTGCGATGCCACCTGGCTGGAATGATACAATCATTGTTTTAATTCCCAAAGTGAAGACACCAGAGAAGCTCAAGGATCTAAGGCCAATCAGTCTTTGTAATGTGCTCTATAAAATTGTATCCAAAGTTTTAGCAAATCGGCTAAAAAAGATCCTACCTGAGATCATCTCCCCATCACAAAGTGCCTTTGTGCCGGGCAGGATGATAACAGATAACGTGCTAATCGCATATGAGATGACACACTATATTGGGACAAGAAGGCAAGGAAATTCTGGGGTTGCGGCCATTAAACTGGACATGAGTAAAGCATATGATCGTGTTGAGTGGAGATTTCTGGAGCAAATGATGGCGAAGCTGGGTTTCCAGAAGGAATGGGTTGATCTGATTATGAGGTGTGTCTCCACTGTTTCCTATCGGATCAAGGTCAATAACGAGTACACAAACCGTATTATTCCGGGTAGAGGCCTACGTCAAGGAGATCCTCTGTCCCCCTACCTTTTTATTCTGTGTGCGGAAGGTTTCTCGGCTTTGTTACAAAAGGCGGAGGCGGATGGGAGAATACAGGGGATTAAGATCTGCAGGGGAGCACCGAGAGTCAACCATCTGTTTTTTGCGGATGACTCGCTGATCCTCATGAAGGCAAGAGGTGAGGATGCAAATGAATTGAGAAGGCTACTAGAAGTGTATGAGCAAGCGTCAGGCCAAATGATAAATCGAGACAAGTCATCGGTCTTTTTCAGTCCAAACACAAGTGAACATGTCAAAGTGCAGCTGCGATCAATTCTATCCATCAACCAAGTGGCAAGGAGTGAGAGATACCTGGGTCTGCCGGTTTCTATTGGACGCTCAAGGAAGAAAGCTTTTGAGTACATAAAGCAGCGTATTTGGGCCAAAATACAAGGCTGGCAGGAAAAGCTTCTATCGAAAGCCGGGAAAGAAATTTTGATTAAGGCTGTGGCACAAGCCATTCCTACCTATGCAATGTCTTGTTTTGATCTGACCAAGGGCTTATGTGAAGATCTGAATTCTATGATTGGGAGGTGGTGGTGGAGCCAACAAGATCAGCAAAACAAAATTCATTGGTTGAGTTGGGATAAACTGACCCGATCTAAGAACAAAGGGGGTTTGGGCTTCCGGGACTTACATCTCTTTAATATGGCAATGTTGGCTAGGCAAGGTTGGAGGATCCTCAACAATCCCGACTCATTGTGTGCGCAGATCCTGAAAGCCAAATATTTTCCCAACACATCTGTTTTGGAATGCGAAGAAAGGACTGGAATTTCTTACTCTTGGCGTAGCATTTTGAGGGGTGTCGAACTGTTGAAGAAGGGCCTAATCTGGAGAGTGGGCAATGGGGAGTCAATCAACATTTGGTCGGACTCATGGTTACCAAACAGCATGACGTGCAAACCTGCTACACCTCGGGGCCCTTCTCTACTCACACGAGTGTCGGAGCTGATTAACCCGGTAAATGGTGAATGGGATACAGAACTGGTGGAGGACACCTTTTGGCACGATGATGCAAACCTGATCCTATCAATGCCGGTCGACATAGCACAAGATGATTGGCTTGCGTGGCACTATGACCCCAAGGGGCAATTTTCAGTGAAATCAGCCTATAAGATGGCGGTGGCCTCACATGATCATGATAAGTACAGAGATGCTTCAACCTCGAGTGCGGTGCGTGATGCAGCCCACGACTTTGATTGGCACAAGCTGTGGCAAATTGCGGGTCCAAACAAATTGAAGATGTTCCTGTGGCAGTTTGCCCACAATTGCCTTCCAGTGAAAAGAAATATTGCAAGGAGGGGGGTCAATTTGGACACCTTATGTCCGGTGTGCAGAAGATTAGATGAGGACAGTGGGCATATTTTTTTCAAGTGCAAGACAGCTCGAGAGATTTGGAGGGAGATGGACCTAGAACAATATCGTGTTGCACTGATGAACTGCAGCTCAGGTAGAGAAGTAATAGAAGGAACATGGACACTGAATAAAGGAGTTCAGCTCAAAATTTTTATTCTGCTGTGGAAATGGTGGGGCGCCAGAAATAAAGCAAATGCAAATGAGAGGAGGATGGGGGTCAAGGAGATATGCAGATCTGTAACTTCAATTCACAAAGAGTTTGAAACACATTTTGTAAGAAGTAAGGCACCCAATGTTCCAAGACAAATGAACTGGAAGCCACCTCCGTCAGGGGTATACAAACTCAACACTGATGCTTCTTTTAACCCATCGACTCAGAGTGGTGGGTGGGGTTTCGTTGCTCGAGATGAAAATGGAAGCTTCTTGGAAGGAGGCTGTGGACAGCTGGTGAGGGTGACTTCACCGTTACATGCTGAAGCGATGGCGATACTGAAAGGGATCGAACGGGCTGCTGTTCTTGGGATGCAAAATATCATTGTGGAGACGGACGCTGCGGTGCTCGGCAATGCTTTAAAATCTGATGACCTGGACTGGAGCCCGTATGGCTGTCTGTTTCGCCACATTAAAGTCTTGTTATCAACGCAGTTTGATCAGTTTGAAGTGCTTGTTTGCCCTAGGGAATGTAATAGGGTAGCTGACTCTTTAGCCTCCTATGGAGCGCTTGTAACGGCCACTGGCTCGATGTTCATGAGCCAAGCCCCGGAGTTTGTGGTTTCTCTGGTCTCTGGTGATTTGCCTAGAGCCGGTAGTTAATGGAATTGCTTTCCATCTCAAAAAAAAAAAAAAAAAAGGCCAAGACCCCTTTCACAAAAAAAAAAAAAAACATATAGATTGCCACCAAAATTATCAGCGCAACGAAGCCCACAAATCTGTTCATTAAACAAACATGACCACGAAGCTATTGGGTTCGTTGTTTAAGGCGGACCCGTTACAAGAAGCCCGAATTCTTAACGGGTTTCTTTTCTTTAATTGGTGGACCCGGTCCAGAACTCCATGGGCTCCTGCTGTTTATTGCCCACCAGGCCACCGTATAAGAATGATTGTTCTGGCGCTCGATCACCATCGGATGGGCAAAAAAAATGTGACTGAGACAAAACTCAAATCTCTGTCACCTGAGGCCGCGACAGGTCCCTACCAAGATCCTCAACCCCCCTTACCCCTCAGAACAGTTTAGAGTTTGGCAAACGTGGGAAGATCTGAAACAAGTTATGAAAAATCTTGGAGGGCAACTGTTTTGACAGAATTGGGAAGTTTTGGACAAGCTTTCAGAATCTTGGGCATCAAACCTGTACTGTTCAAGAATAACTAGTTCTTACGTCAAGAATAACGAGGTGTCGTCCATCCAGCGTGGCACGACGCCGGGCAGCTCTACATAGTCCGCCTGGTGCACTACTTCTTCCTCTCCACGGGCCCCATGGCCGGGCAGGCGGAGCAGCAGCTCAAGGTGGTGCAAGCGCTGCGGGAGGAGGGCGCGGCGCTCCTGGACGCCGCGCTGGCCATGCCGCAGGCGCCGCTGCCCCTGCTCGCCAGCCCGAGGACCTGGACCTCCCCGCGGCAGAGACGGCACCCGTGAGGGCCCCACTCAACGAGGCCTTCCGCTTCCTCGGTGACCCGGACTCTGCGCTCGGCGTCTGGGGCGTCGGCAAGACCACGGTGCTGAAGCTGGTGCGAGAGGTATGCGGCCGCGTCGTGCGCTTCGACCACGTCCTGCTCGTCACGGAGTTCAGGGACTGCACGGTGGCGAAGCTGCAGAGGGAGGTGTGGCCGTGCTCGGGCTCCGCGACGCGCCCACAGAGCAAACTCGGGCTGCGGGGATCCTGAGCTTCCTCCTGCTGCTCGATGGCGTGTGGGAGCGCCTGGACCTGGAGCGCGTCGGCATCCCGCAGCCCCTCGGCCTGGTGGCCGGCAAGGTGAGGAAGGTCCTGGTGGCGTCGAGGAGCGACGCGGTGTGCGCCGACATGGGCTGCCGCAAAAAGATAAGATGGATTGCTTGAACGAGGATGATGCATGGAGCTTTTCAAGCCTGTGTTGGTGACGATGCGATTCATAGTCACCCTCAGATTTCCTCACTTGCGAGACAGGCAATCAGTTGATCTGTCTATTTTATTCTTAGATTAGAAAACCTCGGATCTGTCCAAATCATATGCTGCACTTGTCTATAAGTTACTTATTGCTCCCTCGGCTTAAATAAAGTTTTTCAAGAATTTGATAATGCATCACTAAAAGAGTATACATGTTTTGACATACCTTACCACGACCTCCATTTTGATCGCAAGTGGCAAAATATCGCTATCATATGTCTCCAAGTTATAGGAAATGAAATGCGTATGTGTAATGTCTTATCTTTTTAAGGACAAGTTACATTCCAAATCGAAACATATCGCTACAGATCACTAACCACATACGACCAATGACCATAAAAAAATGCCACGCTCTCTATTTTTTATACAAAGCCAAACTTTGTGCAACATTCTTGTTTTCACTTTATATAGGTACTAAAAGTTTTTTTTCTTCAAGACGAAATGTTCCATTGGAATGAAATGCCCCGAATTTTCTTTGATTTCTTCGTTGTCTACGCATAAATGGCTAGGCAGACACATGTTCTTTTCAATTTCATTTTTTTTAATTGTTCGACCCCTCTGCACTAACTTTCTGCACTAACTTTTACTCGCCGAGGAGCTGGTGGCCGACGCGCACGCGCCGAGGTTCGAGGTGATCAAGTTCGTGTTCCTCACCAAGCTCCGCGTCATGGCGTGGTCGCCCTCCGTGTCGTCCAACCTCCGGGAGGTGGCGCTCGGTGCCTGCCACAGCCTGAGGCACTCATTTGGGTGCAGCACCTCCCCTGCCTCGAGACGCTCAACCTCAGCGGGTGCAACGGGCTTACGAGGCTGATGGGCGGGCTCGAGGACGGCGGCAGCGCCGCGGAGGAGGTGGCCGCGTTCCCCCAGCTGTGGCTGCTGGCGTTGTTGCGGCTGCCGAAGCTGGAGGCCCTCCGTGGCGAGGGGGAGTGCGCGTTCCCAGAGCTGCGGCGCGTGCAGATGAGGGGGTGCCCCCGGCTGAGGCGCTTCCAGATGCAGCCGGTGCGCGGGCGAGGAAAACAATGCTGGGACGCGCTGCAGCAGCCTGCAGTGGGCGAACGAGGACGTAAGTCCTGCTTCGTCACGGTGTTCTGAAGTTGCCGTGGTCGTGCAGCTACAGTTTTGGCGCGGTTTATTATTTGTTGAAATTTTTAGATGAAACCGGGTTAATTTTTGAACGAATTATAGTCTGATGCGTAGTTAGCGATTGCCTCTGAAACAGCAATAAATAAGTGTGTTTTATTCGGATTTTTTGTTATATATTGGCGGTTGATTCATACTTGATGTCAACTGGACCAGGAGATGTTTGATCTTGCTAAAAAATATGTTAATTCCTATACTTGCCTAAATTTTGAACCTAGAATCTGACGAGTCCAAGTTGATGATGCACAACTTCAAATATCCCGCCCATATATGCAACTGACCTATCACTTGTGTTTTGGTCGGGAGTCTATAATACAGACGGGGGACGGCGGCCCTCCCGGACCTTCCTTTTGATGCCTGAAAACCGCGAGTATGAAAACAGGCACTAGTATTCCTAGCAAGTATGTAATGTTTTTAAGCGAGGTGGAGCAATAAAACCCTTTTTTATTTATTTGGAGAGGACCGAGACTTTTATTTGGACTCCTGTTTTTCTAATATTATTTCATAAAACACCAATGTCAAACAATTTACTAGTCAAAACAAATGGAGCTAGGAAGTTACTTTAACTATGGACAGGTTCTCAACGCCAGCTTGTTGTAGAAATGAGTTTGGTACTTAAAAGGCTTGCACGACATTTGTTCTATATGTTCACCTTTGTTTATGTTCGAACTTGAAGCAAGGAAAGCATGCATAAATTTATCAAAAATTGGGTTGTCCATCAACAATATGAGATAAAATTATACCTTTAACTAGTGCACATCTCTTATACTTCTAAAACGCGTGCGTTTTCTCGCAAAAAGGCCATGCCACGTCATTCAAGTTTTCTCAATCGTTGGATCCGTCTCCTGATAAAGGTGGTCCGTTCGATTTGCTCCTCAGAAATGACATCTAGCCCCTTCTAGAAACTGTGAATTATTTCCATGTCTTCCACTTCTTTCAGAAAATTTTCTTCTAGACCCTTCACGATGGAAAAAATAAATTCCTGATCCTTCCACCACCCGTGATTCATGGAACCGGTGGCACAAAACTTTCTTCTTCTGTTCACCGCCTGGCCCACAACGAGTTACAGCAGTAATTCTCAAAGGCTCCAGACTTTTCCACTGATGAAGGAAGAAATCTGGAATTTTTCCTCACCGTTATAAAGCTGCTGGTCCTCCAGATAAGATCGAGACTAAGGGGGCGTTTGGCAATTGGGAATTGGGAATGGCAATTGGGAAAAGGAAATAAGGTAGGAGATCTAAGCTATTTATTTTTCTATCATATTAGATCTCAACCCTCCATCCCCTTAAAAGTCATTTCTCAATCCCAAATCCAACCTACATTTCCCATTACTCAAACACCACCTAAAGAGAGAAAAAAAAAACACAAAATCTTTGACCTGATCTGAAAACGCTGTAAGCAAGGTATGAGATTTTCAATCCGCATTCTCTTTACTGTTTTCTTTCATGAATCGAAAACTTTGAGTTTTATTTTTCTTTAATCTTTGGTAACTGAATCCCATCGCCGTGACCTTCGCAATCGTTCCCTGATTTGATTCAATACTGGTGCATGGGATGAGGATAGCGGGCACGCATGGCGGCCGTGCGGCCGTGGGCAGTGTAATTAACCCAATAAACTATCTCTAATCTCCCTACTGTAGGATGCATCACATGCGTGTAATCCCAGGGTAACTAGCGACATGTACTTTGAACTAGGACATGTCCAGCCATACAATGTGCAGCTATATGCCTCTACTACTCTTTGACACTGCTAGAATCGACATTAGTTTAAATAGATTTAGGCCCCGTTCGGATAGGCCTCTAAAGTGCCCTCTAAAGTTTATACCCCTTTAAAGTAAAAAGAATCTTACTATTTAGGGGTACTAAATAAAATTTAATTGCAAAACCTTTCTGCAGACGGGCGTTATTTTTCGAGACGAATCTAACGAGCCTAATTAATCAATGTTTTGACACAGTGATGCTACAGTAACCATCGTCTAATCGCCGCTTAATTACCCTCATTACGTTCGTCTCGCGAAATAGAGGAGGGGTCCTGGACTTAGTTTTGTAATTTGACTTTGTTTAGTACACATAAATCGTGCCGGCATCTTTGATGTGACTGCTACAGCACCCTCTAAAATGGAACGAACGCTACCTTAAGCTATATACTTTATAGTTTATGCCGTCATTCAGACCTAAGGCACAAAAGTGCACATTGTATGTCAGTGTGAAAATAGATGAGATAACAGATTAGAGAGCAGAGCTATTTTCTTTCAGCATTAGAAAGCTAGATAGTCCTCCATCAAAAACTATGCATTCACAGTCCTGCACATCAAAAAACAAACATAGGGAGCAGAGCTATTTTCTTTCTGCAAGCCTTTGCTTTTGCTAATCAGTTATTGACCTTATATTTTATCAATTTAGGATTTTTTTCCTAACCGTTGTATATGATGCAACTAACACGGTTTTACTGTACTATATCCCTGATTAGCAAGAAAGCTAGATTTTTGAAATGGATGGAGACAGCACAAATTTTTAGTCCACTACGCACAGCTACACTACACAGGCAACCACAGATGAACACTCTTACCATTTTCACATGGATGGAGACAACACTTTTTTTTTGGCACATAACTCTGATCAGGGTGTGACCCTGTTTCTACCTAATGTCCCATTAGCAAAATATTTGTCTTTCAGCTGACGCTAACAAAAAGTACTTATGAGCACATGGAAGCTGTAATGGTGGAAATATCTCTGAATAAAGCTCAGTTTAGCTGATAGATAATTGATCTGGGCTTAGTAGCATTCATCTAAATATGTGTACTTCACAACACTACATCTGACAAACTGAACTTTGCACTGCACTTTCATCATAACACTAAATTTTGTAATATACAACACATTTGTAATATACAATATATATTGCAGGATACGTCAAGAAGTTGCATTCAAGATGACACCGAGCTGGATCTGATGGATACTGAAATTCAGGAGTAAGTATCACAATTTCATATCATATACATATCAAATTTTGGTTTAAACAACAAGTAAAAAATACAGGCTTAGTTTAGAAACATGAAACAATTACAAAAAGGTTCTGTGATTATAAGTTCCAAATAATCTATGACTTACATGGTTTTGTGCAGCGATGACACCAAACATATTACCTCAATGACTAAAAGGCCATTTCCTGACAGCCAAGATCTGCCAATGGCCAAGAAGCAAAAACAGTAAAAAGACCATGTGTGTTCTCTTCCTTTTCTACTTTATCAATGTATACAAATTTATTTACTGTTGATTTCTGATCCACTTTTTATTTGTACAGGTTATTTCCAAGCACTACTCCACTACTTGATATAAGTGTTGAGGCTTAACTTATTTTGGGAAATGATGATAGAGCCGTTCTTATTTTGGGAAATGATGATAGGGCCTTCCTTATTTTGGACAGATTTATCACTACTCTTTTAGATAAGGAATAGAGTTGTCAATTAATCTGCAATATTTTGTAAACTCTGGATGAACATCCTGATGCTATGTCGTTAGATGCAGTCTATGTAAACTCTGGGTGAACATTCTAATCTTAACTGATGTCACTCAAATAATCTACTATCGATGGAGTATGTCCAAACATAGTCTGCTACTTATGAAAGTCTTTTGAATAGCAAATCTCAGCTGCCGTAAAATGAGGGTCACACAACAGCCAGTAACAAAGTTAATAACACAGTTGGCGCGGCAACGTCGCGCAATAATTCTAGTACGGGACTAAAATACAAGTTTTCACTTGTCGCTACTACATGATATTTAAAAAAGAAATTGAACAATAGGCCTAAACACAAAGTTATTATGTTTGTCCAATATGTCTTTCACACATCTATCACAGTGGGAGTGCTAAGAATAAGCAAAACATAATCCAGATGAAATTATTAAATTTACATGGATAATTAACACATTGCCGACTTGTTGCCTCCGATTGCATTTACTCACTAACTAGTATCATGCATGTGCGACACGCACAATAAAAAATTCTTCCACGTGACTTCTTTGGTCTGTTGCATTGGACCCTTCTATTTACCTAAGACTACTCTACTCAATCAGCATCTCATGATCACTCCACTTTCGTATATAGTAAAACCACCTTTCCACAGTTTACTACTCCCTCCGCACACGTTTGTTTGATATTTTTGCCTACTCGTCGGTTCATTACACGATCTCGAATCTCAATGGGGCTAATATCTTGTAAATATCTTGTCGAGACCTTGTCTTTTAATGCTGATCTATCGTGAGCTGCAATCAGGTGAGGTGAGAAGACATACTGACATTATGCAACAAAACAAAACATATTTCTCATCAGTCACTACAAAGGAAATATTCCGCTTCTTTAGAATTTCCCTCTGCATTGCTACATAAATAGAGGCATATATCGAAAATTGTGTCGATTAGACAACCAGTAAAAACCCAATCCAATCATATTCTCCTTAAGGAAATCTAAGTATTTAAACAGGCTTCCATTTTTCAAATCTACATGCAACTTAGAGTGGTAAGCTACAACTCACCGTACAGCCTGACATTGTTACTGAGCACGTGCATGTAGACACCACCTGATCATTTTATATCATGTTTTGCAATCAATAAAAAAGAGATTATCCGAGGTTGCTGGGGTTGTTGGGGCTGCCGAAGGCTGAAGCTGGAGGCCATCCGTGGCGAGAGGAAGTGCGCTTTCCAGCCTTTCCTGGAGCTGCGGGCGAACGAGGCGTGAAAACAAACATTGCCGCGTTTTCCATGGCTGCCAAATCTTGGCGTTGCGACCGGAGGCCGGCAAGCAAACAGCCACGGCCACCATGCAAGAGCAGCAGAGAATCTCGCCACGCTGTGGCCTGTGGCGGTGTTTTTTCTCGCCACAACTCTGTGGCGTGGTAGCTGGTGGCGTGTGGCCTGAATCCAAACACCCTCAAAGTCATGCTTCGTCACGGTGTCCTGAAGCTGCCGTGGTCGTGCAACTACAGTTTTGGTGCCGGTTTATTATTTGTTGAAATTTTTAAATGAAACCGGGTTCACCGGGTATAACTTTTGAACGAATTATAGACTGGTGCGTAGTTAGCGAGTGCCTCTGACACAACAATCTAGGAAAACAATTTCGGTGAAATTTCACCGAAATTTCGTGTCTATCGGTGAGTACCCAAAAAAATACGTTTCGGCCAAAATTTTTCGGCCAAATTTGGTAGCGCGCGCAGCAGCCAGCCATCGGCCCGAATTTCCCGCCGAGCAGGCCAGCACTGCCTAATATTGGTACCAATATGCAAAGCTGGGCAGAAAAATAGTTGGGACACTGCATTCATAACGTTAATTTTGTGTTTGGCACCATGAACATGCCTAACGTTCTATAAAGTTCTGAAATATTTCTCTTGTTCATTCATTTTATATACAATTGTGATGATGATTTGTGACAGTTTTTAGTGAATTTCTGACAAATTTTTTACAAATAATTTAAATTTGTTGAATTTGATTCTGAATTTCCGAAATTCCCGAAATTTCATGTTTATCGGTGACCTCCGAAATTTTTTGTCTTCCGAAATTGTTTTCCTAGACAGCAATCATAAGCGTGTTTCATTCGGATTTTTCATTATATATTGGCGGTTTCATCTTGCTAAAAAATATGTTAATTCCTATACTTTCCTAAATTCTGAACCTGGGATCTGACGAGGTTTACAATCCGATTCCAAGTTGATGATACACAACTTCAAATATCAGTTCACTATAACCGACTGTGTTTGTTCGGAGTCCAGAATACGGACGGGGACCGCGGCGGCCCTCCCGAACCTTTCCTGATGCCTGAAAACCGCAGGCACCCATCGGATCTTAACCAGTTGAATTCCTCCGGCTCAGCTATGACGGCGGCGGCGCAGGAGCGGTGGACCATTCTCGCCGGAATCCCTAACGTGGTGGAGGACGAGGTGGCGAACCACATCTTCCGGCCGGGCGCTGAATTCTCCGTCGCCTACAACGAGCTCCCGAGGTTCTCCGTCCTCACCGTCCCCGTCCGCCTCTCCTCCCCGTCGTCTCCGTACGTCTTCCCCTACGTCGCCGCCGCCGACCGATCCGGCCTGCTCCTCCTACAAGCCCAGCGCCATCTCACCCCCTTCGCGTCCATGGAATCCTACCACCTCTGCGACGCGCGCACCGGCGAGGTCATCTCCCTGTGCAGACGAGGCTCACGCTCGCGCGTCCCCGGCAGCAACGTGTCATGACCGTGATATCAAGATGGACGGTGATTAGTACTTGGCAGCATCAGACGGCGAGGAGCACCTTTCCACTTTTCCCTATCGGTCATTTTCCATTTACCGTTTTGGTAGCAGTAACAGTAAACTGTCGATGGGTAACTTTGCCAGCTATATAGCTAGGGATGAAAACGGTCGGAAACGATCGAAAAATACCATTATCATTTCCTAACCATATTATTTAGTCGAAAACGAAATCGAAACCGATAACTTCGGAAATGAAAACAATACCGAAAATGTCGGGATATCGAAAGTGAAACTATCGGAACGAAAATATGTCGATATCGGTCGGAAACCGATAATTGTGATCGAAAATACTGAGCTCTAATATATATGATAAACTACTCATATTGACATAAACATGCAATTCATTTTGTATAAAGAAATGTGTTCATGCAAACACTCAACACGAGATTAAATAAATTGAAAATTGATATGTGAATATTGGCCTAATCAAGTTCAAGTGACGTGGCATGATGGAGGCAGCTGGGCTATAGTTGGATAGAGATAACTGTAATCATTACCGTGCCAAAATCACAGTGCCTATTTCCATGTGAGTCTATTATTTCCACATGAGGTAGTTGGGTAAATGAAATGTCCAATGGAGACTGCGGTATACGGAATTTTCAACGGAAATTTTCGAGGTAATACGATATTCCGTCCATTCGATCGAAAAATCTCTGTACCATTTTCATTTTCGTTTCCGTTTAGATTTTCCGTTTTCTTTTTCGTTTTCATATTTCCCATAATCGTTTTCTCCATTTCTTGTTTTTCCAGAAACGATCATCGGTAAATCGGGAATTTCCGTCACCGTTTTCATCCCTATATATAGCTGAGCATTGCGTGTGAGAAGGGTTAGCTATTGTAAAAGACTTTTCCCCAATTCCACAAACTCGGCTGTGAATCCGATGTTGCGATCATAGTCGAATTTCTCCGCTCTCATGATTTTCCTCTTTGATTGATTGCGGAAGTAGTTAGTTCCTAACACAACGTCGGCCTGATCGTTAGGGGCGACCGCTGCATGGTCGCCGAGCTGCGGCCCATAACCGATGGCAGCGGCATCGCCACGCTTCTCTGCTACACGGTCGGGGAATATCGATGGGTCGAGATGGAGCTCACCTACTCGCCCCCGCTCGAAGGACGGAGATGGTTCGGTGAGGGCGTCGTCTCCCACGGCGGCATGCTCTGGTGGGTGGACCTTTTCTACGGCATCCTTGCCTGCGACCCCTTCGCCGACGAGCCGGAGCTGCTCCACATCCCGCTTCCGGGAGCCCTCGACGAGTTGCCACCGGTTGCGCTTAACAACCGCAGCGCCCGCCGCTGCCTGAAGGTGAGCGGCGGAAGGCTGATTTTCGTGCAGATCCACGGCAGCGCCGACGCTCCGGTGGTCAGCACGTGGGCGCTTGCGGCCGATCCGGCCTCGGCCGGGGAATGGAACCTGGAGCACAGCGTGCGCTTCGGCGACGTCTGGGCTGACGAGAGCTACCTGAACACCTTGCTGCCGCGTAGCGTCCCTGCCCTTGCGCTCCTGCACCCAGCGGATCCCAACAAGGCCTACTTCTTCCTCTGCTTGCACATCTTCGCCGTGGACCTGCAGCGGGGCATGGTCGTGGAATTCAGTGAGTTCAGGATGCCTGAGCCGCCTCGCCATGTGATGATCTCCTCCTACTTCGTCCACGCATGGCAGTATGATCCTTCAAGCAGTAGTACGTATCTCTATCTTGTATCCCGCTCTCTATTGTCTGGTACTAGTAGATTTAATTTCTCTACTTTGAAAAATTAATCGGTTTAGAATACGTTAGTTTGGTTTCCTCGGCGTACGTCTATAACCATTTTAAATTCTCTTTTGAAGAAGACCTGCTGCTGGCTTTGTACCGACGTCATGCTTAATGAAGGAGAAGGAATTTACTGCTATGCGCCGGTATATATCTCTATGCTCACCCCTGCTTGCTTAATGTGGTTTCTTTAGGGCCTAATACGATGATCTTCTTCTGATTCAGCTTGTATGTTACCATGTTCCCCAAGATGATTAAAATTGGTACGTACTCTAGTGTCTATAAGGTCTGTTGTTGCGTGTTTTTTTTCAAGATGTTATTGCGGTTTTCTTGAATCATTTTCCTCTTAGTTATGTATTTTCTGCGGTGCATTTTCAGCTAGAAAGTCGAAACAATCCCGGAATCTAATAAGCAGGAGGCAGATACAACATAGAATGAGGAACATACCCAATCAAGTTTTCAAAAAGAGGGGAATCCCTGAAAAAGATTTGACTCAGCTTGCATCATCAATGATGAACCAAGGAAAAGTAGAATGACTGCAGTTGATAGATGAAGACCTATTGTGAATTCGTTAAGGAAGTGGCCTCAGTCTTATCCTGTCAGGCCATTCTTCCTCTCGTGTGGGGGAGTGGCTTATGCAATAGATTGCCACCTCGAATATATTGTTTGATCAACCTGGACAGCTCTGCACCGAAACAACCGATTACCATCCGCTTTAGGTTCTGTTTGCGTTGTGTGTTGTGTTTTAAAAAAACCAAAGCAAAACCATGGTTTAAAAATAAAAGATCTTGGGTGGAGTTTTTGAAACGTTGTCAATACTATGATTTTTGCAACTGAAAGTTTTGTTTCATCCATACACCTCATGCTTCCCTAGAAATAAAATGTTGTAATACCATTGTATTTTTATGAAATTTTAAAAATACTTTATATCCAAATCAGTCCTCACCTTTGGTACATGTGCTGTTGTTTCGGGCTAGATCCACGACACAAAGTTTGTGGGCCGCATTGACAGCAGGGATTGAAAAAACAGACGAAAACCGATCCGTTTGGTTTTTCTCATTTTTCATTCAAAAACCAAACTCTCAAACTGTAGCAATTTCGAAAACCATTTGGTTTTTACTTGTTTATGGAATGGTTTTAGGGGTTTCGAAAACCGCCTGGTTTACAGTTTTCCAATCCCTGGGTAATTTAAAATTGTGGGCTGCATTTGCCACTTTTTATCGAAGCCTGATCAACGATAAGTTGTGGGTCACATTGCCACTGGTTATTGAAGCCCAAGCATGTACTTAAGACATGTGTGCTAAAAAAAAATGTACTTAAGACATGTCTTTTTGGACCATTGTACATGTTGCATCTTACATTTTTTTTTCATCAACTTTAATGGCTGTCAAAAGTTCATAATATTGTCAGATTTGTCTTCAAACCGTGCTCAACTTTTTATTGATGAGAATCGAAGATCGGGAGCCGGAGGGTTTTTTTTTTTTTTTGAGCACAAGATCGGTAGCAAGGTTTACAAAACCGCGGTAAACCGGACCGGTTTTCGCGAAAACCAGAAAAACCTGTCCGGTCCGGTTTACCCGGTAGTCCGGTTTCGAATTCAAAATTTAAAAAAATTTGAAAATTTGAAAAAATTTGAAACAAAAATATGTAAAAAAAACTAGATAAAATTTATAGCAATGGTGGAACAAGAACACAAAAATTCGATCGTTTGATGGGTCAAAAAAAATCAAGCAAGATTTCTGTGTTGAAAAAGGAAGAAAAAATTAAACCAGCAAACTTCTTTGAACTTTTCGACCAATCAAACGATCAAATTTTCGTGTTGTTGTTGCACCATTGCGCTGCAAATTGCATCTAGTTTTTTTACATATTTTTTGTTCCTTTTTTTCAAATGTTAAATTTTGTATGATATTTAAAATAAAAAACGGCGAACCAAAGCGGACCTCATCGGTTTTCTGTTTTTCGCTCCGGTTTTCCGGAAATTTTAGCCGGTTTACCGACGTGTTGGTCTGGTTTACTGGTCGGTTTGCAAATTTTATATTCAAATTTTGGGCTTTGAATCTCATCTGGTTTTCGATCGGTTTCCGGTTTTTGTGAAAACGGAAAGATCGGGATTGTAATCCCTGATCGGTAGTCGGGGATGAAAAACATGCGCCTCGCTCAAGAGTCCAGAACACCACACCCATTGACACCGACCCGCAGCCGCGAAACACCAGTTGGTCCCAAAATAAAGCCCAAAATACGACCCAAATTGCGCCCGCTACTACCCCACTTCTCTTCCCCCTCCACCCCTCCCCCAAGTAAACGAGAGAAGCCATGGCCTTCCGCATCACGAGGCTGCTCCACCACCAGCACCGCCGAGCCCTCGCCACCGCCGCGGAGGCTGCCGCCCGCTACGAGCCGCGCGGTCCCAGCGCCGCCTCCCTCGCCAAGGTAATCCAACAAACCAAGCCATGTTGGAAGCCCTGAGCCCATCCTCTAAACCCTATGCGCCCTCAAGGTGTTCGACGCAATGCCGATGTTTGCCTCGGCGCCGGCGCAGTTGCCGTTTGCTTCCTGCTGTTTTAGTGTGACGGCTGGTTAGTTTAAGGATGGAGAAGCTTACGAATTCTGCTGAAGCAACATTCTGCTGAAGCAACAGCTGCAGCGCAGGGTTTTTCTAAACAGCGGTGTATTGAGCCGCAGTAGTATGCAAATGCATTCTGTTCCCAGTGCAGTTACCTACGTCAGCTGCCTTAGCTTTAAGTTCAGTGTGTACCACTATATTGTAAAGTAATAAAAACATTGACTTAAAGTGTTACCCATCTTGGACTGCGTAGATCGTTTTCGGGCTTAGGGAAAGTCTGCAATGTGAATTGCTCACGAAATAGGATTTAGTGCTTCTGTTCGTACAGTACATTCTTGTAATTATACTTTTTCTAACACTTCCCTCTACTTTGCTGCAGGATGTTGCAAATGCCGAAGGTTAACTCCCAATTCTGACTCAAAGCTCTGTATTTAGTTGATCAAGTTCCCATATTTGGAATAATCCATTTAGTTGATCCTCTGGTTGCTGTTGCTTTCTGAAACCACACCTGTTTCTGATTCTGGAAGCAAGTATTACATCTCCCAGTCCCACAATGTAAATAGCACAATGCTTATTTACCTCTGAGTGAGTTGCTTTAGACATATGTTGCCAAGATAGATCAAGATCAAAGAAGCCCAAGAGGAAAGTCAATTATCTGATCAGCATATTCCTTGAGGCTATAAGTTCTTGTTTCTCGCAACAATGCCTGGATAATATTGGTTCAAGCGCAACATTAATCACGCAACTTTGAGATGATGATAATAATAATAACAATAATCAAGTAGTTCCCTTCAGTTGTGTGATTAATGTTGGCATCGTTAGTACCTACTAGATGTTGCATTTACTTGGTGTCAGAAATAGGAATTACTACCTCCTTTCTTCTTTTCATGTCACTGGTTGTGTGGTTAACTGGTTATTAGTTGTCATTGTTGGTTCATGATCGCTGCATGATTTATTTCTTTTTGTTTCCTAGTACAACACTGCTAATAATTATTTACAATATAAGCAGGGAACATTACGATGCTCACCGAACAACTATCATTAGGAACTTTTCTCTAGAACAAAATAAGGCCATACAAGATGCCTGCTTCGGTGAAGTTCTGAGATACAAATATATGGAAATCAAAAGAATATTGTTTAGGGGAGGGAATTTGTTTGCACTAAGGCTTCTTCTCTCTTAAATATAAAAATGCACAGCTCTCCTGTGTTTTTTCGAGAAAAAAACAGAATATTGTGCGTCGAAATTGCTAAAAGTTTTCAAGTGGATACCCTATGTCGTATGTCCTCCAAATTCACACTCTCCAGTATCCACTTGAAAATGTTTAGCAATTTTGACGCACAATTTTCTTTTGATTTCCATAGATTTGTATCTCAGACTGCACCGAAGCCAGCATATTTTATGGCCTTATTCTGTTCTCAATAGAAGTTCCTCGTTATCTTAGGGAGGTTGTTCTGTGAGCATCATAATGTTCCTTATATTGTAAATAAGTATTACAGATTTACAGATTTGTTGTACTATGGACTAACCATGCCAACTAATAATCACACAATCAACAACATGAAAAGAAGAAAGGAGGTAGTAATTCCTATTTCTAACACCTTTTAGGCTATTCAAGCACTCATATGAGCTTAACGTCTTGTTTACACCTTTTAGCAAGTATAATTATGATACAATGCATATTCTGATACTGTTTTTGCATTGTTTCTTAACCTGCCATAAAAATGAATTTGAGATAAGATAACTACTACACATGCTTACGAGATATTGTTATTGCAACACAGCATTAAGTATGAACATATAAGACACTTCTCACATGTCGGACGTGCTAGAATGAAAATGCTAAAGGTAAAATAAAAGAGGTCGAATAATTTAGAAGTTGTCAAAAGTGTGTTACTGTTGGTGAAGCTTGATCTGATGGGCTATCTATTGAACTAAGGGTATTCCAAACACATACTAGCACATATGGCTATGTGCATGAAGAATGGTTTCTCAGCTATCTTATTCCATCATAATCTCATTGATTTCTCATTTTCAACACTTGAAAACTATTTGAATGACAATGCTTCATATTGTTTTCAACGTTAGTATATTTGTTAATGTTGATATAGTTTTATTCTCTCTATTCCAGCTTCATCTGTGAAAAACTCAAGGTGGTTCATGATCAGGTCAAACCCTTCAGCGTCTCTGACTACTCGTTATGAGTGCCGCAGAGTATTTCCTTCTTTGATAAGGCCATCTGCATCTTACTCCACACAAGCATCAGACAAGAATCCAAAAGAGGTATGTGAAATTCTGTTTGCCATTTAAATCATTCATTGTTGTGCTGCTGTATATGTTATGTATCTGCTTGTTTGTTATCTTTTTTCTGGTATAGGTTTTTGTAAATGTTCTCCATCTTTTGAGCATGTTTTTAGAGTTCCAGGACTTGAGCCCCTGTCTCATTGCTTTAACAACGGACAAAGAAACAGTTAATGCGCAGTACTTCATTATTGCAGTTCTCAAGGCCCATTGCCTGCATCGCCCAACATAGTAAACTCATGTCCCCACTCACACCAGCTAACTCTTAAAACACAACTTAAAAACCAACTTGTCCTACACCTCCTCTGCATCGCAGCATTGCCTACCGTTCACATGCTTGCATCAGGTGTTTAGTGTTCATGGAGTGAATCATCTTCATCTTCTCTATCTCTTGATCCCCTCATGCTTAGTTGAGGTTATCGTCAAGATAGAAGCAAATTCCTCCAGCATTGACTATTTTCCCACCCGGCACAGCAACTTCCATGCACATGCTTGCATCAGGTGATTAGTCTTCATGGAGTGGATCATCTTCATCTTCTCTATCTCTTGATCCGCTCATGCTTAGTTGAGGTTATCGTCAAGGTAGAAGCTAAGTCCTCCGGTATTGACAATTTTCCCACCTGGCACAGCAAATTTTGGTGTATTCAACTGCCATTCTGAAAAGCAAATTTTGGTGTGTTCATTACGAAACAAGCAAGCCATAATCCTACACTTGTTTTTTTGTCTCTTAGCCGGGTTTTCATATTTTCGAATGTGCTACAATGGAATATAAATTATTTATTATACTGTTGTCTTGTGAGTGAAGGGGAGCCTTGGTGCAGCAGTAAAGCTGTTGCCTTGTGACCATGAGGTCACGGGTTAGAGTCATGGAAACAGCCTCCTGCAGAAATGCAGGGAAAGGCTGCGGACAATAGACCCAAAGTGGTCGGACCCTTCCCCGGACCTTGCGCAAGCGGGAGCTACGTGCACCGGGCTGCCCTTTACTGTTGTCTTGTGAGCACTTATCAGAATCAACGAACGCATCTAAATGCACTTTATATAAATGACTTGAATGAGTTTTTTTTCAGTTGCATAAGATCGACTTATGTCAGAAACCAAGCAGTAGACAACTGCTGGATGGTTTGCCCCTGTAATGTGGATCAGGACAAAATTTTATTCTTTGGAAAAAACTGTTATGACCTAGTCGAGATTTTGCGCCCTGCATATCTGAAAAGATTCTCTTTCATTGGTTTTAGTAACAGAACTGTAGAGGTTGCTAGGATATGTTGTAGCCATGTGATCCCAAGATGTCTCGTCTTAAGTGTTCATAATCTTTATGGTCCCATATGAGATTAGCCCAGTTATGCTATTCATTTAACCAAAGCGATAAGTAGTTTTCTGGTTCTATCTTATACATGAAGTCATCTCCATCAATGACAAGGAAAGCATATACAAACAGTTCTATTTAGGAGAGAGGAGTTTGTTTTTCATGATCTTCAACTTTCCTGCTCACAGTATTTTGCTGCATACGAGTTCAAGTCGAGCCCTCAACAAATTTAATCGGCCAACATGTGCTCTTAGCTTTTAGGTTCCTTGAGGCCTTGACCATGTTGATCTTAGCCTAAACTGTGCTTAGGATTTATTAGTTACGTGAATGTGTTTTAGGGAATACATGAATGTTTGTTCATTACCTCTGCCATTTCACATTTTCGTGATGTTTATTATCTATATCTACACTATCATATGGCCTTTACTACTTGTTCTCAGGCGAGAAAAGACTTGTCAGCTGTAGAAGAAGAACCCTTTGATGCCATTACGGATAAAATACCCGAGAAGCCAGTGACATTTGCTGAAGGTGCTTCTTACAGTCTTATAATACTTGCTGGACTTGGAATTGCTGCAGTGGCTGGATATGCTGTGTTCAAAGAGCTTATATTTGAACCAAAAGAGTAAGTTTCTGTCATTTGTTAATTTGCAGGATGCTATATGGCACAATTATGTGGCTAATTGCAATTTTTTATTGTTATATATTATCTTGACGAATCCTACATAAAATAATATCCGTTTTGTGATTTACAAATGCAATACTTTTACTGGATTACGCAGTTGTTCTTTGTATTAGAATACTAACAATATTTTTATGTTAATTATTCAAATTTACTAGAGATGGTATTATGGAACATAGCATGTGGTCTATCTATAATCAACTTGTTTATGCTTTTCGTTCCTCAGCCTCATGTCAGTGGTACATACTTTGTTGACCCTAATGTGCCGAAGGTGCAGAAATCTATGCGCTCTTCCTTCTTCCACCAGTGGGCTACTAATTTTCCTATTATACCGTATAATTTCATAGACGGATTTACCGTTTTTCAACTTCTGCCATGCTTATTAGGCTGATTTAGCACAGCGCATGGCACTTGCATTCCGATTGAAGCTAAACAGGCAATAGATTTTACATTATAACTTGATTGTAGAATTAGTACCTGGCATACTATTCATTGATTCATTCATTTTCTTTTCTGCATACAGGGAGAAATTTTATCTGTTGAAACATCTGAATCTCTTTTTAACACCGCATTGTTGCTCATGTTGCATCTTGGTTGAAGCTCTTTGTGTTTTCTTGTATTCGTTTTGTCTGCAAAAATGTCTGTGTTCTAAATATTCAATCGTTTAGGGAGACTAATTAATGCCTATGGGTCGTTACTACCCTGCAGATACAAGATTTTTGGAAAAGCTCTAGCAAGAATTCAAAGTGATAGTCAGGTTTTCTTGTTGATACATTCATTCATGTTCTTTATATTGATATATTCCTGTAGATAGTTTTAGTTTTTATATATCTTAGTAGTTTCATATGTTTTGTCAGGTCACGGCAAGAATTGGCCACCCTATTACTGGATATGGTCATGAAACTAGAAACCGTGCAGCCCGGCAACGAATTCCGAATAAGGTTTGGACAGATGAGGATGGTGTTGAACATGTGGAGGTAGCATTTTTCTTGTCTCTGCTCTTGCCTCCTTCCATTGCGCCATTTTTCTTGCCTTTCATGTCTATTATAGCAAATTTGACGACTTGTGGGTGGGCGTTCATTAGCGTCTCAGCAGCACATAACAATGGGCCAACGGTTTCCCTTGACCTACAGCATATACCCCACATAGAAAGAGCTTAATCATGACTCGTAGCATCGGTAGCAGTAATAAGCTGAAATCATGAAAAGGGATCAGCTTCATTGCTATTATTAATCAGAGGTAGTGCTGATAGTAAAATCTACAAGACAAGATCATCTAATTGTCGTTTAGAACTTTATGTTCTTGTAGATAATGCTTTGCTAACTGGACAGGGGGTTCAAGGGTTGCATCCGATTTCAAGTCATCTAGTTTCGATAGTTGTTTCTCACACGGTTCATGTAAATGTTTTCAGGTGAACTTTCTGATCCGTGGTCCACATGGAACTGGAAAGGTGTATTCAGACATGTTCAAAGATAATTCTGACCGAACATGGAAGTTCACATACCTTATTGTTGACATTGTGTCACCACATCCTGGACGACTAATCTTAGAGTCTTATGTACCATCCTACACACCGGCATAAGGACGCAAGAAATGAAAGCAATTAGCAGGGACACAATGTTGTAAGGCCCGCCACACAGCATTCTTTATATCTGCGTGCACATCGTATTTATGCCTACATGATTTCCTTTTTTGCATTGTCCTTTTTTCTTCAAAGTTTTGGAATCAGAAATTTGATCTTCCTTGAAGAATAAATGCTAAGTATAAGAAGGATGAAATAAGAGACTGCTTAATGGTTACTAGGTACCATAGACGTTACTTTTTTTTTGAGACTCCCATAGACGTTACTTTGTTAGAGGAAGGCCATGAATCTGTTCTTTTAGCATCATGTAGATACAGTCGATCAGTTAACTGTGAACCTTTCAAAAGAATTTTTTCCCCCTCTCAAAACATTGTAGGGTTTGGCAAATTTGGGAAGATCTGAAACAAGACGACAATCTGTGAGGATAACTGTTTTGGCAGAGTTGGGAAATATCGGAACAAGCTGCAGAACGTTGGGCACCAAACCTGTATTGTTCAAGAATAACTGGTTCTTGCATCACTATAAGGGAAATTGGTTTCAAACTGTCAATGTTCTGAACTGTTTCAATTTTTCTTAAAAAAATATGCGATGCCCAAAATCAGCAAGTGGAAGCCCTGCCTGGGTTTTGTTGAGGATGATTTTCATATGTTGATCTCAAGAGTACCTATTATCGCCCAAAATGTGGCCTATTCGGCAACTAATATATTAATCTTGACTGTTTAGAACGTTTCTTTTGCGGATAACATTTTTCCTTTTAAGATAAAAATACTACTCGCGCCAAGATGCATATTGCGATGCTCTCTTGGTGTGTTATGGGGTAACGCATCAAGCAAATATGACCCTGCAAGTTAATATGGTTTTCCGGTAACTGTCATACGATTGATTTGTGCGGTGATATAATGCTTTTTGCAACTTTACTGCGAGAATGCGTTACCCACAAACAAACAGTCCAATGGATTTTCATGGCACGTCTCTGCGTTACGTTGAAACTGCTAAAATTATTTATGCTCCTACACGAGCATCCTACCAAGGCAGATTTTCTGGATATCCGTCCACCTTTGCATGATCATGTCTGTACTCTGCCCCAATGATCGGTACACTTTTGATCCTCGGTATAAAACACTTTCCATTTCTTTCTTTTATCTCCACTGTCATCTACCTTGTGATTACATATCCATCTGCAGATTCGCCTTGAGACTTTGCTGCAGGTCGATGCAGATCTATATAAAAACTACTATTCACAAACGCGCCATAGATATCAACCAAGTGAAATATCCTTCGTTGCTATCTTGTCGTCATATGCCAGAATCAAAATGTGTAGCATGGCTAGACTCCAACCGATCAACCCTGTCGCTGTCAAGCCTCTACCTGCTTTAAACCCGAGCCAAGGTCGCTTTCGTCTGCTACATCACCGTACCCGATTAGAGCAAAGCTGGAACTGGGGGAGGCCTTTAGATTCACCTGCTCCCATTATCCCATAACAGGTATTGCTCATCTCAAAAAAATAACAGGTATTGCTGAGTGGACGTATCTTTCAAGGCTCAATTCTTGCCTGCGGCTGCATCGCGTTGTCGATTCCCAATTTCGTATCGCTCCACACTCCAAACATCTCACGTCCAGAACGGGAAAAAGGCGCCTGTATTGAATCATCCGTTTGGTTAAGTTTATTTAGTGCTGAATCCTGAATCAGGTTCGTCCATCGTAGGCCACCACAGGAATAGCGTGACAATGATCAGCTTGTTTCTTTTCTCGCACCGAAAGAGGATGGTTAGGTTGAAATTGAGAATTTATTAAACAGTTACACTCAAATACGTCAAACTTGGGATCTGTGATCAGCTTCGCTGGTCAATCATTCTGAAGAAAAGCATGTTCCATGGGCCTTCACTCTCTGAATCTCCCTGAATTCAGAGTACTTTTTTTTATTTTAACTGATATCTGAATTCAACTTGCTAAAATAGAACGGCGACCCTCAATTTTGGGTAATGTATCGGAGCTGATCGGAGAAGGCGTCTTCTTGTAGCAGATACTGACTTCTGAATATGCAACTGCGCGTAGTAGACGTGCGCAAACTTAAGGCCTGTTAATCGTCTGTCACTGCCGCATGATGCAGGCAGACTTGGTACGGAAAACGATGAACACGAAGAAGCCGTCTAATTTATGTGTTGTTAACGCCTGCCGTTGAAATGGTCGTAACTTCACAATGTGCACGGTGTCCTTTTCAGAGACACGGTCGTAATCTCGTTGCTTGGCCGATGCCAGGATACTGACTTCACTGTCCCTTCCCTCTGAACTTACAGTTGCTTGAAGCTTTGCTTAAATCATCTTGTAAATGCCAAAAAGCATCACTTGCTTACACGCTCTGCAAAATATGGGGATAAAGCGTTGTTCGACATCTCCAGTAGCTGCCTTGCCACTTCCAACCTATCTTTATCCATCTTCTCGTGTATCGGCACATGCGTGACAAGAAGATGGCCAGAACAGGGCAGGAAAGCTCAGGGCAACAATAAACAAGCAAGGCTTCTCCCCCACATGATGCATCATGCATGTCCATATCCATTTGATGTGCGCATAACTAATTGAGCAGTTGGCGCCTATGTGAGGATGAAAAGCCTGTGGATTATAAAAAGATCAACGACGTGTTGTGCTGCAGGAACCATCTCAGAGACAGGTATGCAGTCCACACTGGGAGATATACCACCACGAAGTCCGCAGCTCTTCCTACTTCTTCCTCCTCCAGTTCCCCTAGGATCATGGCCTACCTGGCTTTGTGCCACCTACCAAAATAATTTCAAATAGACCAGCAAGTCCCTGACAAAGGAACAATCTTCCTCAATTCCTTAAGGCGAATAAAATATGCAGTATCATACTAACCTTGTAATCTATCCAAATGATGGCACCATCATGCCTCTGCCAGTCTAAACTCCTTTTGAAACTGAAGAACCAGAGGCTCATTACAGGAGCAGCCTAGCTATAGATGTTAATCATTCAATGCAAGTTCAATCATGTACGAAAACAAAGAGCTGAATTGGTCTCTCTTGTCTAGTCTCACCAAATACCCCAACAAACCACTCTACGGAACACATTTCTCCAACCAACTTTTAACTAACATCTTGGTGTACATGTGAACAGATGTTCTCCCCTCCTCTACCGATGCATGACAAATGAACAAAGTCAAACTAATACCTCAGCCTGCTGCTCACCCCCAACAACCATGACAGCAAACCATCAACACCGTATGCCGAAAACACCCCTACACCTCCAATTAATCCTTGCTAATACGCATGTCATCGTCCCATGTACGATTGTTTGGTCAGTGCGAGTTGTTTGGAGATTTCAAGTTGAAGGGCAGGCATGGAAAGCTCCCTCAAAGTGGCCAGTTAAACCTTCCCTATCCAGTTCCAACCCGCACCCTCCTTGCACAAGCAACAGCAGCAGCACACCAGCTCCCAAGAAGAGGAAGGAGGAGGAGGAGGGTGAGGAGCTGCCTCTGAAAGCAAGCCATTATTGGCTACCAAATGCAGGCATGCATATAGGCAACAGGACAAGAAGAAGAGTAAGGGGAAGGAGAAGAAGAAGCAGAAGCAGGATCGAGTTGCTGCAGAGGGGGCAAGGACGAGTGTCACCATGTCCTCCTATGATCAGATGCTCCGGCCGCTGATCGGGGTCGGGCCGTGGGGAGCAGCTCACCACCACGGCGGCGGCGACGCCGTGACGAGGCAGATCCTCAAGTGCACGCGGTGGCAGCTCGAGGAGACCACCGACTTCGTCACCTGCCCATACCACTACTACTGCGACAGCTCGTACCCGGGCGACTACCACGCCGCCGTCGGCGCCCTCGTCGCCGCCTTCGCCGCCTACTGCTTCCTCTCCACGCTCGCCTTCACGGTGGCCGACCTGGTGCGCGGCAGCGCGCCGGCGGCGGCGGTCGGCGTCAGGGGCGTGAAGCGCAAGTACCTGGTCCCCTCGGGCCCGTTCCTGCTCCCCCTGGTGCTGCTCGCGCTGGCCAAGGGGCAGCGCGTCAACTCCGTGTTCCCCGTCGCGCAGCTCGGCCCGGCATTGCTGCTGCTGCTGCAGGCGTCGGCGCTGGCGTTCCGGAACGAGGCCGACGGCGACGTCCGGTACGCCGTGCTGGAGGCGTCCACCGTCTCCGGCGTGCTCCACGCCAGCCTGTACCTGGACGCCGTCGTGCTGCCCTACTACACGGGGCTGGAGGCGCTCCGGTGGTCGCGCTTCTCCGGCGAGTGCGCGTCGTGCCTCTGCCGGATGGAGCCGCTCGTGGTGGGCGGCACGGCGGTGCAGTACCGCGGCCTCTCGAAGACGGCGCTCGCCGTCATCTTCGCGCTCTGCTCGCGGATGGTGTGCCGCATCTACGGCGAGGAGCGGCTCAGCGCGTGGACGCGCTCCGCGCTCGAGGGCGTCGGGTGGGTGTTCCTCGCCGCCGACGCGGTCTACCTCGTCGGATGGGTCGCCGCGGAGGGCGGCGCCGTCGGGGTGATGGTCTACAGCCTCGTCGCCGGGCTCGTCTTCCTGAGCGTCTTCGGCAAGGTGTACCGGTTCTTGGCGTGGGTGGAGACCAGGCAATCGCAGTGGAAATCCAGCCTCTGCCACAGCGTTGTTTGAACCCGTCAGGATTTTTTTTCTGTAAAAAGAAAGAGGAAACTACCCGTTTGCATAGTTCATCTTTTGCTTGATGTACAATCTACACAATGGGTAAAAAGGTGCAATTCTTTTGTTCATGTTTACTAATTAGCATACCTTTCTGAAGCCATTCGGATTTTTGTCGATGACACTTCAGAGATTCTTCTCTTTTTAGTATTCATAGAAAGTATTCTATATGGTTTTGATGGAACCTTCGAAATCATGAGACCACAACGTTCTGTTCCTAGGCTATGATTCAGACAACTGAACTACATATTGTTCGTTTTTTTTAAAAAAAAAAATGCTCATGTGTTGTATATCATGGGTGTCAGCAACTAGTAGATACTACTACTTCCAAAGGAGCTGGTTTTCAGAAAAGTGAACGGGACAAACCAGCAAACAAAGAATGTGGTGGTTCAGAATTTGGCCTTGGATCAAGCAATGACCTAACCACTAGCGGCTCCTTGATGTCAATACGCAATGTCCTCGTCAGTTATCCGCCCCCTCGGTTGGAGAAGTTGTTGGAGCACTCGCCTGATGTCTCTCCGCAAATTTCGATCATGGATAGCGTATTGACATCCTCTCTGCAGCGACCGTATCTGCAGAGACCGAGTTGAACATCTGTTGTAACAGCATGTGCGAAATTCATAGGATAAATATGCGTACTTGTCACAAAGAAACCGACCCTACATTTGATTTCCGTGAAGCAAAAGTGCTTGACATTTTAATTCTGTTTGACTTGCTGTCCAGGCAGCCGCGTTCGGTCTTGAACAGAGAGTTCTTTTGCACTTTGAAACGTCTCAAAGAACAAGTCCGGCGCATCCGTGCACTTATACGAACAGCTTTCCATCCACCGGTCCTGCGAATGATTAGCAGGTTGATTATTAGGTAGGTCGGCGAGGCCAGAGAGCAAACTGGAATGGGTCATCGTCAAGTTGGTGCCCAAATCAACGAGGCCTTCGTGAACCAGAAGCAAGCTTAAGGAAGAATAGCATCCTGTCACCATCAGAACCAGTCCAAGCGTGCAAGACGGCTCCATGTCATTGCTTGTTACATCCTTGTCTCCCAACGCCCACTAGACTCGCCGGTTATCGGCATGTGCATCTAAAAGCGCTGCTGATGTTGCAATGTTGTTTCAGAGTTATAGTTGACGCATAATGCTGAATTGCTGATTGTAAAAGGGGAAAAAGATTCTCTGGTTTTGCATGTGTCCAAAAGAACTTTCTTGCAGCTGAACGTTGACGGTTTATGAGCTTGCAGTCTGAAGATCGTATCGAGAACTGTGAAGTTAGTTCATTAACTAATATTTTCTTTTGCGAAAGAGAATTTAAATACATTGCTGTGGTCAAATCTCCTGCTGATGCAATGCCTTTTCTTTTTGCGGGCATGCAAAAGTTCTTTTGGATCAGTAAATTGGTCTAATCCAAAAGAATTTTTTTTGCTGATGCAATCGGGGTGTTCGGTTGGAGGATGCAGTTGCAGTTGCAGTTTGAATAGTGAGAGAGAACACTGTAGCGGAGGAATCTGGCACTGTAGCAGATGTGAGGAGGTGTAGCAGCAGCATCAGCAGCATGCTGATTTTCAGCCAGCCGAACGCGCCCAATGCTTAACACTGCTCTCTCTCTCTCTCTCTCTCTCTCTCTCTCTCTCTCTCGTTTTGACATGTCAACCTGAAGCCTTCGGTCTCTGTTTGAAAACGGACTACTACAGGACCTGCCACCTAATTCTAACACAGTACACGCCACAGTTGATTATCATGATTCATGTTCATGTAGCAGTTTGTCTTTGTAATACTGGTCCTGAACTCCTGATTGCGTGGACACTTCTTTTCCCGGCAGATCGCAATCAGCTACTGTTTCGGACTATATCATGGAGGGGCCCCGGCCACGCTCGATTGAGGGGCTGCTTGGATGCCCGTCAGACTTTACCAAACCGAAGATTCGGCAGCCACGCATAAAAATAGCACTGCTTGGTTGCTTACCTAGTGATGGCTGCCACACTTTTTTACCTTTACTGTTCCGTGGCAGCTGTGGCGGCATTTCAGCTCGCCACACTTTGTGGCGTGGAGTGTGTGGCGGTGGCAGCCTGTGGCTGCACACCAAACAGGCCCTGAGTTCATGGGCTAGCACCGGCAACGTTCCCGCCTAAACAATACGGCCCATCACTTCTGTTCGTCGGCCACAGACAAGGCCTCAATTCATGTGATACAGGCCACCCAATGACTCCGTTTCGGACTAGGCCGCGAGGCAGCAAATTGGTCCGATCCATTTGAGGCTCGGAATCAAGAACCGACATATATTGAGGAGGCCTGGTCCACGAGACCACGACTTCCACGGTTCCACCAGCCACGCCCACGCGCTTCCTCCACCACCATCACCGACTCGAATTTTCCCCGGATCGCCGCCGCCCTCCGCCCCGCCGCCATGGAGAAGGAGAAGAAGCTGTCCTTCTCCATTGCCTCCAAGTCCAAGCCTCCCAGGCCCACCTCACGCCCCGCCGCTGCCGGCGAAGATGCGGAGCCCCGCTCCGCGCCTGCCCCGGCGCCGCAGTTCGTCACCGAGTTCGATGCCTCCCAAACCCTAACGCCAGCCGGGGCGCCCGCCGTCATCGCGCCGCTCCCCAACTCCGGCAACTTCCTCAACCACCGACCACGCAAGCCGTCCTCGCTCCCCACCCCCGAGGAGGAGGCCGCCCTCGCGGCTGAATCAGGCGGTGGCGGCCCCTCCTTCGTCCTCGACACCTCCACCGCCCCGGAAGACGCCTCTTCCAATATCGGATACGGCCTCACCCTGCGAAACGCCGACACGGCCGCCGCCAAGGAATCGGAGAACGCTCCGCCTCCTCAGGCCGCTGCCCATGCGTCTGGTGGTGACCTCATGCTGCAGCGGTACAAGGAAGACATGGCCGCCCTCCCTGAGCACCGTGGCTTAGACGAGTATCTTGAGGTCCCTGTGGAAGGATTTGGTGCTGCGCTCCTTGCTGGCTATGGCTGGTCCGAGGGTAAAGGTGTTGGTAGGAACAATAAGACAGGTGATACCAAGGTTGTTGAGTATAACCGTCGTGCTGGCACACAGGGGTTGGGCTACAACCCTTCTGAGGTCGACCCAAAGAAGACTCGCTCCGGAGATTGGATTGTTGGCGAGAAGAAGGTGACGGAGAATGGGAGTGCCAAGAAAAGGGATAGAGATAGTAGGGATAAGCAGCAGGAGAAGGATTCTAGTGCCCGGAAGAAGAGGTCTGGTGAGCAAAGGTCAGAGCGGGAGGTTCGTGAAAAGGAGAGGAATGGCCGGGATAGTCGAGAAGGAAATAGTAGCGGTGGTGGTACCGTTAACAGTGTTCGCTGGTTACAGAGCCATATCAGGGTTCGGGTTGTTAGTGAGAAGTTGGGCAAAAGGTTGTACTTGATGAAAGGGAAGGTTGTCGATGTAGTGGGGCCGACAACTTGCGACATAATGATGGACGATGGATCGGAACTAGTTCAGGGGGTGGAGCAGGATATGCTTGAAACAGTCCTGCCACGGACAAATGGGCGGGTTCTCGTGCTCTATGGGCACCACAAAGGGGTGTATGGGCACCTGATAGAGAAGAACTCTAAGGATGAAACTGGTGTGGTGGAGGATGCAGATACGAAGGATATGGTAAAAGTGAGATACGACCAAATTGCTGAGTATGTTGGAGACCCAGAGTTGCTTGGGTACTGAATTCATATCCTTGAGGAGCAGGTGTTTGCTTATCAGGAGCTCTCTGCTGGTAATGCCTAGTTCTTCTTATTGACAAACTATCATTATTGCTTGGATGTAAAATCTTGAAAGAACTGTTAGTTAAGTATCAACCCCTCAGCTAGGCCATGATCTTTTGGACGAAATGATGTATTAAAGAAAGGTTCTATGAATATTGTTGGTGTCTCAACTTCGTTAAATTGAGTTTTTTTTCGTCCTTAGTGAAAGAAGCGGTCTGTTTTCTCTTGTAATAGCTTCAGCGTGGAATCTCCATGCGATTGCGATGATAAATTTTCAGTGCTGATCTCACGTTTGTAGAGGCTTTCCCTAATAAGCGACAGCTTGATGATCTATATTTTGTTACACTTTTATTTTGATGCTTATGAGTTATGTGGGACATCTGTGTGACATTGTTAATGTTTTTGGACTCAGTTCAGTTTGCCCATTATCCTCAGATTACTACTAACTAACATAGTTTTAAGGCGGTTAGGCGACAAGGCGAAACGAAACCCTTGTGGCGACTAAGCGACGCCTTGAAAACATGGCTACCTAATTGAGTGTTCTATAATGAAACAAAAGCTTGTATGTACCTGCATTGTTAATTTAACTTCACAATTTAAAATTGGGATTCTGATTACATCCTCATGGCTCTCATTTTCCAAGAGTGAAAGATCTCTCACAAGTCTGTCTGATGAACCCAAAGAGCCTCAAGAAGGCGATCTGACCAGTCTACGACGTAGAAGTGTTTGTACCTATGGTGTGGTTCTGGTCTGAATGGGTCAGAAAAGGGGATATCCTCGTCTTTGGCTAGCTTGTCCTCGGGGAGGACACTTACTCCATGTCGTCAGTACTGGTAACAACATATCTGGACTTTGTTCTTTTTCTTATTATTTTACCTGTCTAGAACTTGCCTAAAGATTATTGTAGTGAAATTAAGTATGGAGATTAATGTGATACATTGAGTAACCTTGATTTTTGGTGCCTACATTTGGAGATTGCATTAGTTTCTTGCAAACTATTTTTCAGTGCCGTGATATTGCCTAGTGATCATACTATGAACATTAGTAAATTTATATCATTTTCATCTCCCGCTTAATTTTCATATTCAAGGAGCTATATCAGACTAAAGACTTTTAGTTCGAATTTGTGAAATAACTGTTGTAGAGGCTGATAGATGTGAGATAGCTGCATTTGTGATGGGCTTTTGGCATGGGTTATATGTGGAAGGCCTGAAGACAGTGACAGACACGGTAGGAATGTATCCTTAAAATAATGATCAGAGCTAAGGGATTCGTGATTTGCACAAAATATGGTAGTAAATTTATATTCAGGGGAGTGGCATATATAAGAGTTGTAAATTTCAATTTGCACATGCATAGATGGGCGGATATATGGAATTTCATTGATAAACCCTGTAGCACAACAATTTTTTGTATGAGAAATGCTATGTTTACTTAAGCCAGTTACAAAATTCCCACAAACTGCTGATGTGGCACCGCGTCATTGGTTGCCACAATCTCTGCTCCTTAATTTAAGCAAAACCTGACCTATCACTGATTGCCACATCAGCAAGCTCGTAGAATTTGCTTAGAACCTTTAGGATTGCTCTTTTTGTATACTTCACGCTTGTATTGAAATTTTATACTGTTATGATGTTCAATGTTCATTGTGTTCTGTGGATCATGCATCCTAGAACGTTGATATATATACACCAAAGTTTGTAGATAAATGCAACCCCATTTATCCAAAAAAAAAAAAGAGTTTGTGGCCACGTTTTTGTGGCGTCGCCTAGGCAACAAGTTGCTCCGGGGTTGACACGCCAGCGTTCATATGGTATCCGCCATATTGCCTTTAGCGTCGCGTATGCGCGGTTTGGCGTCGGACGGTTGCCCAGCTGCCTATTGCGGCCACCATAGCAATGAATGGAGAGGGAGCAGTGTAAGATCGAGGGGAGTGAGGAAAAATTGAGAGGACGGCGGACTTGGAGCTCTTGGCGGTGGCTCTTCTCCTGCATCTCCCGCAAGATCCAGGTTAACGCATCCATCTGGAAGCTTCTCTTCTCGCGATGGATCCGGAGCGTAGAAGATGACGATGAAAGGCAGCGGTTTCCTACGGCTGTGCGTGAGGGCGTGTGGCATTGGGGAGCTGCTAGGGCAATGAAGTTGGAGTTGGGGATCCTTGGGCCTGCCAATTGTGGCCCATTTCACCATTTACTCTTTAGGTATTCTATATCGTTTTCCTTTGCTGGCTGGTGTATGTGCTGCACTGCTCTGGCCCTCATGGCAGCCAGAATGGTGTGTATGGCGTCGCCTAGGCACTGTGAGGGGGTTCGAGCGCCACGTGACGCCACAACGCGATAAAAACATGGGATAGTGGGGAACTGAAATCGTAGCTTTTCGATCGAGCTCTATTCTTGCCGACATCACGCGCAATGATACCTGATATGATAGACAACTGTAGTTCTTCAGTCTTGACTTAATAATTGTTGAAGCTACGTGCAAAGACAGCAAGGCTTATGTGTGTGAACATTGAAGTTTTGGTTAAGATCGTATTGAACAGTATTGGATTCTCCTTTCTAATCTATCAATAGCTTCTGAACATGGTTAGTTATTAAGCATAATTTTACCCATACAAATTTATTTTCTTGCTTCATTTCTCATCTCGATATTAATGTTTCAGTGTTGTCCCTTTGTCATGTCGAATCGCTGAATATAATGAATCCCTTTGTAAAAAATAAAAATCAATCTAGTTAAGCAATAGTGATTGTGGGTGGCTTTCCCGGGACCCAGATGTCGGTTCAACCCTTATGATACATCCATTCTGGATAGGCAGCAATATGATCATCAATTTTTACCTTTGGGCTTTGGCTAATCAATTGATAAGTTATGTTATCGGGTTTCCAGATTGTGTTAAATATTCAGTGTCTCTCTCCAAACCAATGCTTTCATTGTTCTTATAGTCAGTATATCTTCATATCATCATGTACCATCTATACATCGGTCTAAAAATATGCAAAAATAGTTATCATCTGCCTGTTAGGCACATTAAACTATTCTTGTATTGCTGATTAGACCCCAACCAGATGTATTAGTCATTCGCTACTATATATGATTTGAACCGTATGTTTACTTTCATTTAAATCTATAGTGTCATGTTAGAAATTTTTCACTTGTTTATTGGATTGTGGGTTCTGTGATGCTTCTTGATGTCTTTGCTCATTAATACCGTGCACTTATTAGATTGTGAAAGTGTAAAAATATGTCTACTGGTTATACAGCATTATCTTGGACCTAATATTTGTTAATATTGGCAGCTATTACTACTCGGTGACAATGTGACGTCTCCCGTCGTGACTCGTGACATACCTGTTCTGTGCTCTATACTGCTGATGGAGTGAATTTTCTGGGAATCTCACTGATTCCTCCCCAGAAGCCTTCTGTCACACCCATTTTCTTGTTGCCAAGCAAATGATGCTGTTACAAACCTCCTTTCAATCCCTGAGAAGTAAGAATGTGGAGTCTCTTGAAACATCCTACATTTTTGCCTTGTTTACTAGCTTATGCATGTCCTATGCAGATGGCTAGTGCAGTTCTGGCAGTTTGTGCTGTTTTTAGGTATCTAGTTAGCATTGTACGTTCTGCTAATCAAATATATCAGACGATAGGATAGGCACATTGGAATCCCTGACTAAGTTTTGTACCGGATGATGGTCAATTCTAGATTGTGATTGTTATATGCATACGGCTGTTGCAAGTTCTGACAGTTGTGAAATGTTCGGACCTGATGTTGGAGCCAAACGTCATCCCACTAATTATGGTATTCGGTGATATATATTCATATAGATAGATCATAGACACCTCAAAATCTCAAGCTCCCAGCCTCATTTTGTTTGTGCTTTACGCATGCGATATCATCCAGGTCATTGATATTCTTTCTGGTGGAGCTGAAACTGAGGCTGAGGAACAACTTGGGGTGGAGCTAAATTCGACTACAAAATTATTCCAACGCTTCAATGCATGCGGAGTGATGGAACCATGTGCAATTTGGTTCTTTTCTTCGTTGATGCTTCCCAGATTGCTGCAGAATCTGCTTCACTCTTTTCCCACGGCATGATGCAGTATCTGTAATTTATGCAATAATTCACTTGCTGTGATAAGTGGCGGAAGTTGTCAGATGCTTCTCGTGCCCCATGAGCGTTTAGATAGCATATGCCAGTCAACAACAAAACATGCGTGCTGGTTTTTTGTTCTCTTTGTAACATACTCCCCCGAACTTTTTCCCTGGCGTTGGAGTAATTACCATGTGCACAGGTAGGAAACCAATTTGTTGGTTTAAAGTTGAATTTGATGCTTCCCATCAGCTATGGGATACATGGCTGCTATTTTGGTCCCGAATCGTTGATCATGAAGCCTCCATGTCACTAGAGGCGCTTGCCAGCTGCCAAGGGATTTTGTCAGCGATTTGGCACCATCAGGTCTGTCAACAGCAAAAGAATGTGTCTCAAAAAAAAAAACAGCAAAAGAATGCGTGGGCGGCAATAATGCATATTTGATCGGCATTCACACATCCCTTCAGCGATTCTTTTTCCCCCTCTCGGTGTTTGGTTGGTGCCTCCAGATCTGATTCCTTCGTCTGATCTTTGCTGGGCTTTCTCCGAGGGTTTTTGGCGTTTCAGTAAGGAGCCACTAGGAACCAGTGAACCACTGTGACTGAAAATCAGTCCTTTTGTGTTGGTACTTTATAGTGTGGCAATCGATTCATATAGGAATGGAAGAAATAATACAAAAATGCGAAAGGTTCGTATTGGAAGTTCAGGTTTGACAATTATATACGTACTTCCATATCTTAAAAGTACAGAAAGTTGAACAACGAGTTGACAAAATGTAACGAAGTCTGAGTAGATTTTACTGTCAAAAATGCACCTTCCTCACTGAAACACCAAATAAAGGTTGAACCTTCCAGTAGCTGTCCGTCTCTATATTGGAAGGCTGTCCGTCCACCACGGTGGCCATACGCTTGAGTTTATGTTTATGTTTTGATGTGGTTGATATGTTCTCGCAAGTTAAACAAATGATCACACCAGCAACAGGTCCATGAAACCACAAATCTTGGGCCTTGGGAGAAGCTGAGCGAGAAGGCATTCTCAAGGAAGAGAACTATATAGCACATGAACGCGGATGCATGTTGTGCTCTCCACATCCAACCAGGACAAAGTGGCTAACCACAAGTGAACACCACTACAATATTTTATCGATAAAAATTTCACATTTTAATCCCTGACTCGTTTTAAGGCAAAATGGCACCCAGCAATCAAGATCATTGGATAAGCCCAGGAGTAAAGAGCATTTGCAAGCGAGCACTGCCCAGACCTCAACCACTAAATCTAACCGTCACTTTATCCACTGTTCTTCATTTCATTTGTTTACAATCATCTGAAATTAAAAATAAAAAGTTGGACAGACAATATGAAAACCATATTACAACATGTTCTCCCAGTTTAGCTTACAAATATGGCTTGCCAATGTGAAGAGCAAATAATACGCACAGTATCGAATAAAGAAACAGCCACATGCACATAAATTTATGATGACACCATTTCAAATGTCCCAATTCCCACTGACTCCATCTACTTGGAAGCCAGTGATTCGAAGTTCAGGGTAATGTATGCATCCAATTCTTTATCGGGTCAATTGCAATAATCTAAGAATGGAACATCAAAGCAATGTGCAATAACTATTGGCCGATCATAAGATTCAGCATGATTATGCAAATCTCAGATACATCTGTGCAAAATGGACAACTACACATTCAATCAAAACCCTGAATTACTATGACATAGGTGGGCCAAAAGCAGTGATCATGATATACAAAACGTGGAACTTATTCATGAGAGAAACCGCCGGGTTTTCACCCAAAAAGCAAAGCAGCAGCAGGAGGCGGTCAAGCTGATTGAAGAGGAAATTGCACTAGGGAGAAGGGCATGTGGGAAGCCGGAATTCATTTGCGGCACTGATGAGAGTCATCAAAACACCTTTTTTTGTAACAAAAACTCTTTCTACTCCTGCCTCATTTTCGAGAGGGAAAAAAAACTGAATACTTAAACGAAAATGCACAGAAAACTTGCTAAGACGAATCAAACTACCCCAAAATGTTTTGTTTAGCATTTTACTGTTCCTTATATGGTATTAGTCAATCATAAAAACCTGAGAGTCAGATGCAAATCTAGTACAAGACGCACCGAATCATAGTTAGTTATCAGCAGGCATGGAACATGTTTTACATGATTTTTGGATATGTATGGATTGCTCTTATTCATTCACCATTCAGTCCCCTCAGGCTCAGCACTGGAGATTCTCCAGTCATACAATTGCATTGCAACTAAGAAGCAGCAGCAGAGGCAGAGCCGGACGCCTCAGCCGGAGCCGCCTCATCATCCTTGTGCTTCACCATGCCCGAGTCCACCAGGATGGGCACCTCCGCGGCGAGCCACGGCGCAAGCCCGAGGCAAAGAGCGTGCGCGATCCCGAACCTCGGGCAGTTCTTCGCCCACAGCGGCTTGAAGTGGACGGTGAGGCAGATCTTCCCTCCACGGTACATCTGCGCCCACCAGCAGCAATCTCAATCAACAGCGACAACAAAATTGAGCGTGCGTACGTACAGAGACGGGAAACGGTCGTAGGTTAGCTACCTTGTGGGTCTTGCCGTCGAGGGTGGGGAGCTCGATCTCGGGTGCGACCTGGGGGTAGGCGACGGGGATGTCGAACTGGAGGGGGAACTCGTAGCGGCGGAGGTTGTGGACGTACCAGCAGGTGCCCTCCCAGCGGGTTCCCTCCGGGTTGGCGGCGGAGATGCGGAACCAGTCGTTGTCCTTGGCCTTGTTCACCGACGTGTAGGCGATCAGCGCGCGGTACTCCTCCTTGAGCCGCTGCCGCCACGCCTCGCCGTCGCGGGGCCCCGCGCGGGTGGAGAGCAGCGGGATCTCGCCCACCACGCTCTTCGTACCCTTGTCCCAGCCCTCCATCGGCGGAATCGGAGGAGGCTGGCGGCGAGAGTTCGGCGGCGGCGGAGCGAAGCGGTGCGGGGCAGGCGAAGAACAGAAACGGAAGATGACGCTATGCGCGTGGAATCGACGCTTGAAGGGGAGTGGGTCCGCGGCTGATTTTGGGCCGCGGTTTTGGTCCGTTTTGAATCCAACACGACACGGCATGGACGAAACCGCGCGGCCCAGTCTGGCTAGGCGAGCGGTAGTTTCGCGTTTCTGATTCGCCGGCCCGGGCGTTCATTCGGAGGCTGGCTGGGCCGAGTTCGCCGCTGGCGTGAGATTTTGCGCGGGAGCGGCGCGACGATGTTGGCTCTGCGACTTCTTGGTTGGCTACAGTTTCTTTATGCCGCGCTGCATTCCCACATCTCAACTGCTCCATTGCTCAGATGATTAATCTAGTTAATCCCAGTCTCCTAATAGAGAAATGATTTCTTAGAGAATCCTCTGTGCCATGTTAGGATGGCACTGAGAGCGACGGATGGATGTCAACTTCAATTATATCTGGCGCTCCCCGCATAATTCATGTGGTTGCAAGCTAATCATACGCTTCGCTCGCTCAACGCACTTCTTGTACCGTTGAGGACAAGCTAGTAATGTTGTGGTCGGTTAGTAGATGCCAATTAATCCCATGTCCAAACCTTTATCCCTCTGGTTTTTTTTTTCCCTACGAGAGAAGAAAACAAACAGAAAGAGTTACACCTTCTAAAGTTTCGCCTGATTATTTAAGATGTTTTCTGCAACGAATTTGAAGAACACTATACCGGTAATTCCTTGCAGCGCCTGGATTTACATCTCAGTTGTAGATCACATGATCAGGCAGTCTTAGGCTATTCTCAGTGCACCTTTCATTTGGCATTTATTAGGTGACACATCAGCAAAAAGAATGACATGGCATGATATTAAATATGAAAGAGGAGGGAAGCCTTTCATTAGGATGAAAGGATAATGACACTCTTTCCAAGTAATGAAAAGAGAATGAAAGATGCATTGAGACTCTTTTTCTTTCATATGCAAAAAGAAACAAATCCCTATTGGTACACCTATGTAACAATTTAATGTCTCGTTCAGCCTATGAAACTGTGAAATGAAAGAGTGCACTGAGAGATACACTTTCATTTCACAAATTTAAACTAAACTATGACGTGTCACACTTGGAAAACGTGAAATGAAAGAGACCATTGAGACTGGCCTTAGTGTGTTACAGCATTTATAACTCAACTGTTCGCCTGAGCCCTAAGGTAACCGAGGGACAAGCGAAGCTAGCAGGCATGATCCTGCCCCCAATCGAAGCCTGACGATAATTCTGGATTTAATCAGCCCAACGAACTAAACCCAAGCCCACGCAGCTAGCACGTCCTCATGCTGCTCCGTGCAAAGACAACACCCAAATTGTTTATGGCAAGTTGACAGAGTCCCATGAGAAATGATTAAGTGAATGTCAATTAGCAGGGGAATCTCTCTTCTCGGATCACACTGCTGCGTGCCTCCTCCTCTCATGCATATGCATAATGGGCTGTAGGCACTTGCTTGCAGGTAGCACAACCCAGACTTAAGTCGCCAGTGTGTATATCATAATGCGCTCTGAATTATTAGATCGTGGTGCTCCCTCGAGCCTAACGGTACAGAATTTGTTTACCGGTTCCTTTTGTTTCCTCCCAACTGCTATGGACGGCTCTCCTAATTCTTTTGATCAGTCTGAAACATCAATATACTATTAGCAAATGAGAATATACATATGCAACTCGGGTACAAACTCCATGTGGCAAACCATGCCAAAGCGCCTCATGTCTTCCATGTAACCTCTTGTCTCCTTTCAGTGTTAACACCCCTCCTTGTAGAATCACAGTGTGATAAGATAACTCGATCTGCGGTCGAGTTTTTTTGTCGATGTATTACCAAGCATCACGAAAATGACCTTTCCTTTTTTAAAATAAATAAATAAATAAAAGGTAAGCGACTTCCTGCCTCTGGATGGTGCGACGCACACATTCCAAGCACCACGCCATGAAACGTATGAATGAAAGCACTGCATGGAGCCAAAAGGCTAAGGAATGTGCCGCTGGTAAAGACGTTCTGAGGCTCAGAAAAGGGCAGCGAACTGAAGCTGCAAGAGGGGAAAAGGCAGAATGTCCATTTTGTGCTGTTTTTGTTGTTAAACGGAGTGCACGTCACGCGCGCTCTTTTTTCCTTGAACAGGAATAAAGCGCCGCCGTGCCGGTGCTCACCCCCTCCCCTTTGTTTGCGTCCCTTTTCTCTTTCTTCGTCCTGCACTCCTGCTTGATGATCATGGACCAACGCATACAGCGCGTGCCCCGTGCCCTACGTGCTGCGATCTGCTAGCTTGGCCTGGCCCTGAGCATTCCCCGGATCGCCAGCATCGTCACGTTGTGGCATCTCATCGATCTCGTCTATCGTTGCCGCAGATAGCAACGCACTCAGTACACACCACGCACCTGCAGGTAGCCACGCATTCACTCACCACGCACCTGCAGGTACGTAGCCTCGTCCGAGCAGAGACGACGCATCTGCTACTGGATTAATCAACGATGAGATTCCACATTATTAATTGGTGTGAATGGAGATGAAGCGATTATTAGAGTATTTTTATCCGCTCGATGCTGCAAGAGCAAGGGGGAAAAAATGGGTTTGAGGCGACGAGGAGAATGGCCATATGATTAGCACGCCGTGGGGATGGTTTGAGTGAGCGAGAAATAAAACCGAGAGGCTGGGCCGGGGTGCGCGCGCATGTGACGCGTCGCCGGCCGTGTCTCGTGCCGATCGATCCCGCTGTTCGAAGCAGCTACTACGTACTACCCGGCAGTTGAATCTGCCCCACTCGATTATTGCGTCGTGGGCGCTGGCACACTTCGCAGCAGCAAGCTAGCCATGGTGGTGTGCATGCACCAGCCGGAATTTCGATAGATTTATCTGCATCTGTCCGCGATCTAGAAAACCCACGACGAAGTACTGGTACCTTGAGAGGGGAAAAAAACGATGAGCATGAGTTTTTCTCTTTTCGAAATGTACTAGGGATCGATCTTGTCACCGCGAGTTCTAGCAAAACCGATAACGTTCGTTGAACTTGTTCAACTGTCGTCGATCTGACCGTGACATTGGGCAACTGTCAGATGCTTATGAGCGATCCAACAGTACTCCAATATCCTCGAATATCTGGCCTGTCTACATGCCAGGACTAGAGGATACATGCATCATTTGTCAAAGTTTGCAGATTTGTCACCACCCTCTCGAGCCTCAGATCCTCTCTGGACGATTCTACTGAAGTGAACTGAGCATCAGTTCTGGTGGGGAACAGTCGCTCGCTGATTCACATGCGCGCATGAATTTGAGGCGCAGCGCGCGTGCTGTTCGGCTCCGGTGGCGACAAACGATGCACACACACTTCGCAGCAGCAGCTAGCCATGGCGTGCACTACTAGTGTGCATGCACCGGCAGGAATTTCGACAGACTTGTCAGCTACAAAATCCATGACGCAGTACTTTCGATTCATCTGTTGCCGCAAGTTCTAGTAGCAAAACTTAAACCGATAATTTTTTCAAATAGTAATAAGTTCACATCCCACAGTGACCAATGTTCGTTGAATTTGTTCAACTGTCATCCGACAGACATTGGGCAACTGTCTGATACATCCAACAGCACCCCAATATCCGTGCTCTAGTACTGTAGTAGGATGCATGCATCATTTGGCGAAGATTACAGATTTGTCACCACCCTCTCGAGCCTCAGATTCTCTCTGGGCGCATGTAGAAACGACGATGCAACTCGAGTGAACTGAACCTCCGTTCAGTCGCTCACTGACTCACATGCGCGCATGGATTTCAAGCGCAGCGCGCGTGCCGCTCCGCTCCGACGACTGAAGAAAAAGAGGAGCCGGCGACGCAAAGGCGACGGGCGGGCGATCAATAGGCATTCGCAACGCGTTGTTGCATGGAAGTGCGGGAAAGCGCGCGCGCAAAGGAAGAATTCCCCTCTCTCTTTCTGTGACCTTTGCGGCTTTGCCTTCTTCGTTCTATCTGCATGCTTCGTTCGGCCCTCGCTGCGTCGCGCAGCAGGCGGCGACGCTTTACGACGCGCGGTGCCTCATTCGCATCGCATCTCGCGGACCTGCGCGCGCGTCCACCGATCCACGCAGGAGGCGCCCGCCAAATTGATGACGCGCCGATGCGCGCGCGCGACACGGTCCCAAGCCCGGCGCCCGGCGGCGTGGCGCGTTGCCGACGCCGCGATTCGTGCGCCTCCGGCACAGGCCGCGTAGCACGCGTGCTTCGTCGCGCAAGCCAGGACCCCACGTACGGTTCCTCGAAGTGATCTCTAGCTCGATCGCCATGGATGGATGGATGCGGTGCGAGACATATATAAAACCGAAAAGGACGTTGCGTTGCGTTGCAACGGCGCGAACTGTAGAAACAACACGGCCGGCGCCGTGTGGGTTCCCTCTCGACGGGACGTGTACGTGTAAATGCAGGATTATATTATGAAGGTCAAGTATGATGCATCCTTGAGATGTTATGGATGCACAGTGCCCCCGGCCCCGGCGCCACCACTACGTTCATGCACGAACCAGCGCTGCCCTGTCTCTCGATCCAATGATTGGATCGATAAGCCAGCAGATGCACATCGCGTAGCTGTGGGAGATGCCAGCCAACGGCTCCGATCGAGAAATTAAAGTGCGTGCGCTTTGAATTTCTACTAGCTTTTCTGGTGCTTAATTAGCTAGTGGGTCGTTCCCTATGGGCCATACCGATTCGTCGAGTCGTGAACTGATGCCCCCGGTTTCATTTCGTTCTAGAAGTGGCGTCCTCATGTTCGCAGAGATTGGATGATGGTAGCTCAAGAAAGAATCCTGAACATACTCCTAAGTCAAAAGAACAATTAATTGGTGGGGAGTTACTAAAATATTCACAGAGCTGAATCCATACTTAAGCTTCAAGTTTGCACATAGGGACGAATATAAGGAGGTAATATGAAAGAAGTTAATTTTTTAACTAGTACTAAACAAGGGATGAAGTTTATCCATATATGAACATGGATCAAACCATGTCAACTGATCAACTCAGTGACATACATCGCCTCGATCTTTGTACAACTCACTCAAAGCCTTGAACCACACCACTCTATACACGCAGTAACAACGTAATTAACCCCTAATCGAAACTAAACCAAACCACATCCTCCTGCCGGCGCATCTCTCACACCAAAACTAAGGAAAAAGAGGGGATAATAAGCTAGCTCATGGTTTCACTTTGCTCGTCCTGGTCCTGCTGGATCGGCTCTCCTGGCTCCAAGTCATCAGCTTACGGAAAACCCCCTGCCGCTCCTCGTAATTCGACTTCCTCGAGAAGCTGCTGCTCTTCCTCTTGCTGCTGGCGCTGCTGCCACGGCCCATGCTGCTCCAGCTGCCCAGCTGCTTGGCCAGCTTCCTGCTGTTGGGTGCCGCGGCGTCCTTGTCCGGCACCACCGGCGGCGCCACGCACCGTATCAGCGCCCAGTCCACGCCGGCGAAGAACGGGTGCCTCTTGATCTCGGCGGCGCCGCGCGAGGCGCCCATGCGGCGGCGCGGGTCCCGCTCGAGCAGCCGCCCGACGAGGTCCTTGAGCTGCGCCACGCCGGCCTCGCCGTCGTCGAGCTGCGGGTAGGTGACCTGCTTGGAGAGGATGTTCTTGAGGGTGACCTCCTTGGTGTGCCCCTTGAACGGCGTGCGGCCGTACACGAGCTCGTAGAGGAAGACGCCGAACGCCCACCAGTCGACGCCGTTGCCGTGGCCGATCCCGCTCACCAGCTCCGGCGCGAGGTACTCGTGCGTGCCCACGCAGTCCTTGGAGCTCGCGGCCGTCGGCTCGGCCACGAACTCGAACTGTTCCCTTGCGTCGATCTCCTCGTCGTTGGCGCTGCCGCGTCTTCCTCCATTGCCGGAGAAGCAGGACGGCAGGAAGCTCCTCCTGCGGCGGCTCTGCTTCCGCACCTGGCGGCGGCGGACGGCGGGCTCCACGGACGCCGGGAGCGCGAGGTCGAAGTCGGAGAGCACGACGTGCCCGTTGCCGTGGAGCAGGACGTTCTCCGGCTTGAGGTCGCGGTACACGAACCCCAGCGCGTGGAGGTACTCGAGCGCGAGCAGCACCTCCGCGGCGTAGAACCTCGCCGCGGCGACCGGCAGGCGTCCGCCGGGGCGGCGCCGGAGCACGGCGTGGAGGTCCCCTCCCGAGCAGTAGTCCATGAGGAAGCACGCGTAGCGGCCGGCGTCGAGGCGCGCGTAGAGGGTGGGCACGAAGGGGTGGTCGAGCGAGGAGAGCACGCGCGACTCGGCGAGGACGTGGGAGACCCGGGAGGGGTCGTCGTCGCGGACGTCGACGACCTTGAGCGCAAAGAGCGGGGAGGTGGGCGGGGAGCTCTTGAGGCGGCAGAGGAAGACGCGGGCGAGGTGGCCGTGCCCGAGCTCGCGGATGAGGTGGAGGTGCGCGAGGCGGAGGACGCCGTCGGGCGTGGCCGCGCGGGCGGCGGCGAGGTGCGCCCAGTGCGGGGACGCGGACGACGAGTGCGGCCGCGGGGAGAGCGAGGTGGACGAGGAGAAGGACGGCAGCGACAGCGAGCTCCGCGCGCTGAAGGTGGTGGCCGTGGTGAAGGAGGAGGTGGAGGCGGACGCGGACGCGGTAGAGGTGAAGGACAGGTCCAGCGCGCCGGCGCCGCCGTCGCCGAGGCACGGCGGGAAGTGAGGGGAGAGGTCAGCGGAGAGCGGGGAGCACGGCGCGGGGTCGTGGCCGGCGTCCATTGGTGGCGGCGGCGCTTCCGTGTGCATGGCGAGTGAGGTGCGGAAGGGGAGGAGAGCAAGTGAATGCGAGGTTGTGTGAGGCGCGGGCTGGGTGCTTATAAAGGCCGGCGTCGGTGAGAACGACGGTAGGAGTGGGCCGTGCCGCCGAGGTCGAGTCCTCTGCCGCGGAGAAAGAAATGGTCTCGATGTCAGGGAGCCTTTTTTCACCAGGGGATGCGAGCCGCTCGATCGAGCTTAATTTTGGACGGATGAGATCCATGCCACGCGCGGTGTTGGCATTTTGAGAAAATTTCCATCAGGTTGTAAACTGTGGCATTCGAAATTCCAAAGTCTAAAAGTGTTGATACTTGCAGTGTCCAATTAACTGAACTAGCCAGAAAGCGGTCGGCAAACACGTTCGTTTTTCGCCCGTGTGCCGAACCAGGTTCCCTGAAGAGACCATCACGTCAAAGATTTTGACCGTTGAAACACAAGCATCATTCTAGATCATCAGTGAAAGCTTAAATTCGATCACAGTTCTGGAAGAGCAAGTATGTTTCGCGAGCTCTCACTGTCCCGGAACGCTTCATTTCAACCATTTGATCAACGGCCCCTGATGGAAAGTCATCCATTCCAACGTAGTGGCTCTTGCTGCTCCTAGTTTTGCAGATAATAAGACTCTGAACTGCTGGCGGTTTTTTAGTTTGTTCCCGCGCCTGATCTGTATCAACTGTTCGTTATCTCTCTGCTTAACGTTGATGGGACGACGCCGATCTGTGATCTGACTCCCGTAGTTTTCTAGTATGGGTGGAATGGAATGAAGTTTCGGGTGATAGGTCAGTCGCATGCATGCATGCGTGATTGACCTGTTGTATATTCATTCGGATGGCCCGGGGCCCGGAGAGTTGCATCGACATGACCACCTAGCTAGCTCGGCTTGATCCCATCTTCCGAGGCTTCAGATGGGATAGGATGGGATTGACGTCCTCTTGCACGCTCTGAAGCTTCCAAGCAGGCGATCGAATGCAGTGAGGGCAGTTAATGTTAAATCCGTCAGTAGTAACCTGTGTAACTTACTGAAATCCGAAATTTCTCTTCTCAATTTTCGAATTTTCACTTGTTTGTTTTCTTTGAACGCATCATGGAGGAATTGTGGCAAGAATGTAGATGGAGAGGTTTCTACACAAGCGCCCTTGCAGTGAGCTAACAGAAGTTTGAACAAAATCTCAATTCAGTTTTCCCTTTTTTTCATGTGCACGTCACCATTGATTTCAGAGGCTATTTGGAACTGAAGAATTTCAGAGAGGGCAGGGCATTGTACTTACGGATTTGTCCAGTAGTAGTGGAAAAGCACCCTTGTTAAGTTAATCTTATGTTACTACCAACCCCAAAAGAAGGGCTACGCATTTGTCTATGTAGCTCTATACAAGCAAGTACTTACTAGGGGTAGCAGGTTAAGCTTCATTGGTATTGCCTTCGTACGCGTGCCACACTCTGCTTGCATATATAATTTGCCTTACATGTATCGCTCACAAGGTCAACGTTCGGTGGAATATATACGGTGCAGATGCATCGAGTTAGGCGGCATGCATACGGCATTATGGCTTGGATCGGTTCACTGTGACACGGGTGGTGTCAGCTGCAACAAATATAATTTCTTTCAGAGAACAAAACGCGATGGCGGCCTAATGCCAGGCTTGAGGAATAAGTAGGTAAAAGCCCCAATTCCCGGTCGTAATTCTAGTGCCGAATGATGCCCGCCCGTCTCGTCTACCAAACACGACACCTTTCAATTGGTGGATGATGGATGGATGAACTTGTTCCCTTGTCCTCTCTCCATCTAACCTATAGCAGCTGGCTGTTATGCATGCATCTGCTATGGCTTTTTCAGCCATATGCGTGACTAATCAAACGAGCTTAACAAACTCGAACGCAAATTGTGCTACCAGCAGGGAACTGATCCAACCTACCCTCAATAACAAAATTAACTCTCTTCAATCTTATGTCATTGACTCACTGTGAGCACATCATCTCGTAGTATAACATTCATTCCCAGCCCTCCGTTTCGGGCACGCACAAACTGAAGTCATACCTCAGCGCATGAATTGAATTTGAATCAAATTGAAGGATATTAAACGAGATTCCGCTACTGCGAGCACAAAAAATATTTTCCCCGCGTTCCAAATAACGGGTAAGCCGTCTTCAATCGATCAAGCCTTCCGGACGACATGCGTTGATGCCTGTGGCTCTGGCACGGGCATCTCCGGCGCCGCCCATCCTTGAGATTCGGTGATTCCGCACGCTGCGTGCGTATGCATGAGGGCCGGGCGGCATGCGCGTACCAATCGATCCCGCGCGCGAGCAGCTTGTTCCATCGTTTCTCTGTTGGGTTTCCACTCCGAGATTCCTGCCCGATCGTTTTATTCCGCGGGCGAGCGCGCTAGACGGTGAAAGAAAATTGGCGCAAGTACAGCTTTAGGGGGGCGGCCGCTCGCCACATGCTAAGATTTCGATGCGCCCAAATGATTGGAAGCAGAAGCTTTGCGGCTTTGCTCCATCGACCTGCATTTTTGTAATTCTGTTGCTAATATATGTTCAGGCTGCTAATACTATAATACGAGTGCTAGCTGGTGTTGATTGTTCGCATCCGCGTAGCCGTTTAGCTCAAAAACACCAAAACTAAAGAGGAAAATGCCAAAAAGATCAGCATTGTGTGGCAGCACTGCAGACCTTTTGTTCAGACTCTTTCAGACGAACATCGCGCGCAGACCTTTTGGCTCACTGGCATGCACACGGAGCAGAGCAAAGGGAGGTGATATTCCTGAGCTTGACCACACTTAACGTAACGATTAGAAAAGACCCTTACACAGTAGATCTACGATCACCGGAGATGACAGTTGGGATCTTACCCGTGCATGGGAGCTCGACAGTCGACACCCATCTCGATCCGTGTCCCATATACCGGCCATCTGCAAGTTGCAACCGACCATGCAATTTTTCACCACCAGATTACGTCCTTGCAGCACGGTCTCCAGCGATCCAGGCAGCCCAGCCTGCGAGCTAGCCACCTAATTGACTAATGACCATATGTACATGTTGGCAGCTGATCAGCTGGTTCCACATTTCTCTGTATCGCTCTGACCTCTTCGTTCTAACCTAGTAACCTGCGTTATATTTTCCACTGCATGTTGTTGTGAAGTTACCAATACTCACCAACCTGTCTATTGTAACATGGACTTGGAGACCGTATAGTATTGTTTCCGTCGTACAATCATCACGTGAGCGGCGCTGATCCTACCGGTGAAACCGAGAGGATCGGTGGGTGTAAACAAGTGTTTGGATGACGCAGCAGAGGTGGCTCACACAGTCTCTTACAAGAACTGGGTTACTTCGACGGTAACGGTTAACCAGACTTGTTATATATGGTTGCTCGTTTCGAGGAGGTTCGTTGGGGCCAGGAACGAGGCCACACATGGGGTGACTACTTTGCTTGCGTGTCGATCGACGCGTCCACGCGTGCAGCATGTTGGGGTTGGCGAATCCGTGTTGGGCGACGCAGATCCCTGTGCAAGATTAATTCCAGGCTTGATTTTTCCGTCTCCACACAGAAGTCAGCGCGGCTTCGCGAGCAAGCAACATGCTAGTAGGAGTAGCATAGATTGCTCGCTGCAGGCAACAACATTACTAGTAGCGGTACGTGTGATCTGATCGATCTCCTAAACAGACGTGTGTATCGAAGAGGGTGCAATCACACTCCGGAGCCACCTATGCTTGTCAGCGAAGCATACTCGTCTACTGATCGACTCCCTCGCATCAACAACTCTCCAAGCAAGCCTAGCTAGGCAAAAGCCAGCTGCAACACACTCAGCACAGTGAAAAACAAACGTGTGCTGCTGCTCCTGAGTCCAAGTGTCTGTAGTAGCACCCACGACTGTGGAAAAGCAGACACAAGTACTGAACTCAAAGTGAGATGTACTGCGGCACGGCTGCGGTTAACCAGCCGGCCTGCTGGTGGCCTGCATGTAGCTGAGCTCGTAGGAGGAGGATGCTTCCTCGTCGCGTCTCACACATATATACAAGTACGTACGACGTATGTGGCGCGATGAACGCGACGTATGCGTGCGCCCCCGGCAAGGCGCAGCGCGCGAACGCCGTCGTGTAGCGCACGTATGTATGCTTTTGGCGTGTGAGCGTCTGCATGCATGCATACGCGCACGTTGGCCGGCCGCGTCGACACCGGAGGCCGCGGCCATGCTGCCTGTCCCGCGCGGCGCCGGCGGCCGGGCGGCGCGTCTCCTGTGCGCGCGGCTTCGCTACACAGGAACATGTGACCGGCCGGGGAGCAGCACGTACGTTGCTTTCGCCAGCGTACGCTAGCTTTCCTTCCATCTCGTAGAGGACAAAGTCGTGCGTGGCTGATAGCGAAGAATGCGGTCGGCAAACAGAGTGGCACTCGGCAAAGAGACGGTTTCCCGTAGTGGCTCTTACTATCCCGGCAAAACCAAGCAGCCTGGCAACGATCTTTCACCAGTAGTACATGATATGCGACCGCCATCCAAATCTCTGATTACCATAATCTTGCTTGGCCAACAAAGCCGGCATTCACGGGCCGGCTAAACCAGATGCTAATCGATCGATGCGATTAATCAAGATTTCGCTAGGAGCCTGAGTCTAAGTATCATTGCTCATCATGCCAGTCACAAATCCCAGGCGCATCATCGCTTCATGTGACTTTCCTCAAGGAGAAAAACGACAGTAGAAATCAAGTGACAAACGTGCCGGCGAAACATGCTTATAGCGAAGCTCAGCTGCCCTGCTAGTTTACAGTTGTGCAGCTGCGCCTTTTCCCCTTTACAACAGGCTCTCCTTTTCATCAGCTATATATAGCTACCAACAAAAGGGAGCGTTTGAAAAAGGGTTCAGTTCAAGGCGTTGGGGAGCCCTTTATCTTTCGCAAAGTTTGATGAAGCCAAAGCTTGCGGGAGTTCATGATGCGTCTTCTCATCAGCTAGCGCGCCACGCCAACTGTTGTTGTCCTCGTTCTTTGCCCAACGAACCAATCATTGCCGAGCAGGTTCATGAACGTCTCGCGCACCATGGCTGGTCTCCAAGTCCTTCTTATGGCCATACCTGCAATATATATGTCGGTTTCTCTCTGTTCGGATCTCACCATTTTGAAACGAAAAACTGATACAGTACCACATAACCTGCATATGTACAGTTAGAAAATTCTATTGACTAACCCGCAAAAGAACATTTTTTTAAAAAAATTGTATCTACTGCTTGCCTTGTCAATACAATACCTACAACATCTACTAACTGAACACCGACTGATCCTAAGAGAACTGCGAAACTTTCTGTTGTCTGACTACTGAATGCTCACATCTACTCAGAGTATAGTACTGCTGTTCAAAGTCTTGTAGTACCTGTGACTATGCAGTTAGTTCAGCAGTTAAATGGTAGTGTGCCCTAACCAGAGCTTCAGTTCTAGACTCAGAATAAAGAAACCACTGAGCTGATTTGTTAGAGCGATAATCAGTAGGGGGAACAAAGCCACATTGTCTCACATGCCATCCCTCTCCTATTTTAATCCATCATACCCCACAGTACCACCCATAAAAGATGACACCCCAATCATCACATCATATGAACTTCCCTATGCTATGAGGATCAGGAGATGGTTCAAACAACACAAGGTGGACGCAAGCCACTTGTGCACCGCAGCCATTCCCCTTCTATATTCCTTTCCTCGATCCCCAACTCACAGAGAGAACTAGTAGTTCACTGATCATCCATCGACTGATCGTTCGTTCGTTCCATCAGGTAGACAGGTGCCTTGCTCTCTCTCTTGCTGGACGTTGGAGCTTATCATAATGCAACTATCGATCGGGTCATATGCATGATGCATGAGGAGGGAGGAAGACGATGATGGACCACAACGTGTCCCTGTCGGAAGAGCCAGGGGACTCCTCCATTGACCGCGCTTTGTTTAGTCGATGCGGCAGGGGAGAGATTTGATCCATTTGCAGGTAAGCGACCTGACCGGGCATGAGGGGGTGGCATGGCGCTGGTGTTCGTGAGCTCGTCGGATCGGAGAGGGGCCATGGCCAATTGGATGGGAGGGGCCGCCGCGCTCGCATGCAGGTACAGGGGAGATTATAGATTCCTCTAACGAACTGCATCGGTGCCCTGTAACCATCTCATGTACTACTGGCTCTAGGAAGTTGTTTTGGATCTGTCTTTATTAGAGCTGGTCAGTGTCAGGATGCTTATCCGGTAGTTTGCCACGATTCGCTAGTCACGGCGACATGTGGCGCTACGGTGCTAGAAGTGTTTCAGAGCCTGATGATGATGTGGTAAGTGCATGAGCAATCTAGCCATTTGCGTTGCAGTCATGCAGTTAGCGCATCAAACCGCAAAGCTTGTCATTTTTACATACTGAACACAATCACAGCCACGCCAAACACAAGGAAATGCAAAGACTGTTACAGTGTGCACCACTAGCAAACTGGGGGCCTCCTATATGGAGGGCGTCCTATGGTTAACATAAAATAGATCGGCCCAATAGCCCATCAAATCTGAGCAGCCCAGCCCAAGCCAGAGCGTCAACATTTTAAAACAGAAGAGTCAATATTTTGTAGTTCTATTTTAACATTTTAAGAAATCAGTCAACATTTTTGCCAAAAATATTGACATACTATATAAAAAATGTTAACACAGTGCAAATAAAATGTTGATTTAGTACATTCAAAATGTTGACAAAAAATTCAAAATTCAAAAAAATTCAAAAAATATTCATATTGGATCTCATTTTATAGCATTAATTCTAAACAACACGATGGTTCAAACGGATTCGAAAACGGACTTACGGTTTGGGAGAAAAATGTGTTTAAAGTTTGAAAACCGTTTCTTTTTCCTCCTCCTCTCAGCCGCACCAACCAGAAGCTGACACGTGGCGGCTTCCTCAGCCCTTCCTTCTCCACCTGCGCGAATCTGAGCCGTTGCACGAATCTCAAACACTGTTCTATCAAAACTTAACCATAGCCCGCCCTACATATAGGATCCACCAGCAAACTGCAGAGTACAGCCATCAGCCAAAACAGCACACCGGCCCATCTTGGGCGGCCCATCTGTAACAGTCGGGCCTACTCAGAGTACAATCCTAGCGTGCGGAAAATTCAATCACGGACAATCGGGCCTGGTCCAGGCGCGCGGCCACCTGGGCTGTAACGTAACCAGTCACGGCGGCGGCGCGGCGGCCCCGCAGCCACGTTCTCGCCAGTCCTCGGTTCGTCCGCCGCGAGGTCCCTGCGCGCCGCTCCCCTCGCCGTGACCGCGCCAACGAGCTGCGCTGCTGCCAGCCTGCCAAGGTCCACCGGCGGCGAACCACAGGATCGCGTCGGAGCCACCGAGGAGGAGGGAATCATGGAAGTGTGAGTACTAGCACTATGATCTCACTGCCTGATCAACTCCGCTTGATTGTGATGTCTACGAGCTCCGATCTGACCCCCTTCGCGGTGCTGTGTGGGCGCAGGGTAGCGTCGGCGCCGGGGAAGGTGCTCATCGCGGGGGGATACCTCGTGCTGGAGCGCCCCAACGCAGGCCTCGTCCTCAGCACCACCGCGCGCTTCTACGCCGTCGTCCGCCCGCTTCGCGACGGCGTCGCCCCCGACTCCTGGGCATGGGTGAGTCCTCCTTAACCATGCGTCCGCTTCTCCTCTTGCTTCGCTGCCAATGGTGTCGATCGCAGCGACCGGTTCCTCCGCTGCTGCTCACTACGTGTGCCTGTACTGATGCCAGGCGTGGACGGATGTGAAGGTGACCTCCCCTCAGCTCTCCCGGGAGGCCACATACAAGCTGTCCCTGAACAAATCCACGCTCCAGTTGACCTCTGCAAGGCGAGTTCTTGATCATTCTCTTTGATTATCGTTGAATGCTGCGTGAGGCTCCCTCTTTTCAGAGAATCGATGTGAATCAGCTGCTGTGGTGTCATTAATAGTTCCACCGCTGCATTTCAGGAGTTCCGCAAACCCTTTTGTGGAGCAGGCCATACAGTTCTCCGTAGCCGCCGCTAAAGTTACTATTACTGATAACGAGAAGAAGCATGCATTGGATAAGCTGCTATTGCAAGGTTTTGAAACTTCTCTTTTGTATTTTTGCTCCTTTAAAGCCTTTTGTTGTTTATATACTATTTGATCTATTCCTTTGCCTACATCCATTCAAAGTTGTAACATATTGCTACTTGTTCTTGCAGGTCTGGACATTACAATCCTGGGTTGCAATGATTTCTATTCCTACAGAAAACAGGTAAATCATCTTGTTCGAAATAGAAATCCAAATGCCCAATCCAAGTTGTAGAAAAGAGAGATTTGATATCAGCATGCCCTTGTATCTCCTTTCATCTTGGCTAATCTGAACCATCTAAATATGAGCTTTTATATTTTTCTACTCTTTCAATTAAACTGTTACATGTTTTCCGGAGTCTTTGTAACTTGTCTTCTGTGTTTCCTCCTTTTTCTACCGTCATAGCTTTTGTGCTCAAATATCATTGCGATCGCACAAGTCTACTCTTCCGCTATCAGGGTATCATGGGTATTACTATTGCATCAGGCTATTATTTTAATGGTAAACTAAACTGGGAGGCTGAAGTTCTTCCTAGATAGGAGGAGATCTGATGCACAACTCTAAATAGATGTATTGGCGATTGGCATATTCATATGTGATGTAGAATGTCCATGAAATTCCTGCTTTCTGTCTCTTGCAAAGCTTTCTTAATTTCCTTTCTGTTTTATGCATTCATGGTAGCGTTCCTTAAGGCTAAAGTCAATGAACTTGTGAAGGAACGACCAACTGTAGAAAGTTGAAATGTATGGAGTGCGTGCCCTGGGCCGATCTAATAAAACATTCATAAGTTACTTTACTAATCTCCTCGCATGGTAATAAACTACATTCTCTTTCACACATTAAACATATATTGTGCTGAACTTGCTTGCCTTAGAAATACTACTCCTGAAAATTCAGTATCGTTTGAAATTAATTAGCTTGTGTCCTGAAAACACAATATCGTTTGAAATTAATTAGCTTGTGGGTTTCCATTGTTTATTCAGATTGAAGCACGAGGTCTCCCTCTTACTCCGGAGGTATTGCTTTCATTGCCTCCATTTTGTTCAATTACATTTAACTCGGAAGTTGCTAATGGAACAATGACTGGAGACAAAAGTAAACCTGAAGTAGCCAAAACCGGACTTGGATCATCAGCAGCCATGACCACATCAGTTGTTGCAGCTCTTCTTCACTATCTTAGGGCTGTTAACCTTTCATGTGCGGGACAATCTTCTAGTGACAGTGCAACTGGGCGGGATCTTGATTTGGTGCATGCTATTGCTCAAAGCGCACATTGTATAGCACAAGGGAAGATTGGCAGTGGTTTCGATGTTAGTGCTGCTGTCTATGGTAGTCAGCGTTACACAAGGTTTTCTCCAGAAATACTCTCCTCAGCTCAGGTAAGGAACTTCGATGCCAGATGATTGTCTAGCCCATCAATTCAGTCAGAATCTCACAGCATTATGGGCTGAGGAATTATGCAATGCAATATTTACAGGTTACAGGTGGGACTTGCCTGCCAGATGTAGTATCAGGTATTGTTACACAAAGTTGGGATCATGAGAAGACTCAGTTTTCATTGCCTCCTTTAATGACCCTTGTAAGTTGCTAAGCCTCATGGTTGACGACCAGATTTTCCTAAGTGCTAAAAACATAGTTTTACTGGTTGTCAACATAAGTCAAGGGCTGGTTGCCAGTTTTCACTGTTTGATTACTGGTAGTCGGAGTACTTTGATGTTTATTAGCCATTGTCCGCGACTTTTGCAGATAGAGGTTGCAAATGAAACTACTGTTATAACCTCATGCCATCTCTACTTCTCACACACATCACGCTAGTATTGAAGATTTGAAAAGTTATGGAATGATTGGCCTGTTTTGTTGTGTTGCTACCATCACTGGGCATGCCTCCACTTTGCCTTGTCTTATAATTGTCCTTGGAAATTTGATTCTTAGTTTTCTTCACTTGATTTCTAATAGCAGAGTTTTGATGCATGCCATGCGTAGCTCAACAATATAATGCTTAAAATTTTTGGTGGCTTGATATAGTGCAATGGATTCATTAGGAAAAGTTCCTTCGAGAAGATAACCAACAACATGCTCAATATTTTTTTGCAGTTTTAATTGATAGTATGTTTGTGTTTTGTTTCATGGGATGTATTCAAGAATTCTAACAAAATGCCGGAATATTTCTCATTAGCTTCTTGGGGAACCTGGGACTGGAGGATCATCTACCCCATCAATGGTTGGATCAGTGAAACAGTGGCAGAAGTCCGACCCTCAGAAATCCAAAGATACATGGAGTAAGCTGGGAAATGCCAATTCAGTGCTGGAGAACGAATTGAGAAACTTAAATAAACTTGCTGAAGATCACTGGCAGGCATATGAATCCGTAGTGCGAACCTGTAGTTTTCTCCCATTCAGGAAGGTAAGTGCAAATTTATGATGTATCCCGTACCTATATTTATTATATTACATTCGAGATTTTGAAATTAATCAATATTTGTACAAATTAATATATCAGTACAACAACAACAACAACTAATATTAATATATCAGTGAACATGAAAAATGGCAGTGTTAGGTTTGTGTTTCTTGCAGATCAGAGCTTGTGCACCCAGTTTATTTTTTATCACATTTCTTAAATGATTTTGATATCTTCTAATGAGGAAGAAAATGGCATCTTGAGTGTGTTATGCTAAATCCTTTTTTTTTTTAATCACCAGTGGACCGAGGCCGCTACTAACCAACAACAAGAATTGATTGTTAGATCATTGTTGGCTTCAAGAGATGCTTTCCTTGAGATAAGACTTCATATGCGAGAGATGGGGGTAGCAGCCGGTGTTCCAGTAAGACCCTCATGAAACTGCAACTGTAGTATACAGCATTTTCAAAGAAGCATCTTTTGAATGATGATTTGAAAATGCACCAATAGGATTCTTTAGTTACGAAGTTATCGTTATTGGTGTCAATATTCCTACTCATTCTTCTTTTGCCGCTGATCCCAATTTTGCAGATTGAACCAGAGTCCCAAACTCAATTATTAGATTCCACAATGAATATGGAGGGTGTCCTACTAGCTGGAGTTCCTGGAGCTGGTGGGTTCGATGCAGTTTTCTCCGTGACTCTGGGTGATGCAAGTAACGCTGTAGCAAATGCTTGGAGCTCAGCTGGTGTTCTGCCACTCCTTGTTCGAGAAGACCGTCGGGGTGTTTCATTGGAAGATGCTGACCCAAGAACAAGGGAGGTGTCCGCTGCTGTATCATCCATACAAATTAATTGATATTATTCTTCTTAAGTTCAATTAAATGGGGTGTACTATTATTATCTTGTTCATTTAGAAGTAGCCAGTTGTGCCTGATGCAAGGAGAGGCACAGTTAGAATAAATGTTGCACTAGCAGAGCAACATGGCATGTTGTTGATGGGACTATGCATGAATGTAGAAAATAAATGATTCTGGTCAGTATCCTGGAAATAGTTCCTGTAGATGAGAAACATACGCCATGAAATGTGTATCTACTTCAATAAACTCGTATTTTTTAGCCCTCTATTTGAACCCTGTAAACAGTTTGCCACGGTTTATTCTTTTAATCCGAGTTGTTCTGGTGTATGGAAAGTGTCTATGTTTGATGCTATTTGATGTTTGTTGTTATCCAAGCCAGGGTAGGGCGTGCTTTGGCTGGGTAAGGAAACACTACGAGCATAATTATGGAAGAACTACGGCCGAGGACCTTTCTAGTTCTAGCCTTTGATGAGGCTAGTACGACCATGGCTTTGGCTATTGGGAACCTGGGAAGGTCACGAATGCAGGTATTCGCCATTCACCAATCAATGAAACTTCAATTTGTTCGTAAACAAATATAATTTTTCTTATTGGCTCTTGTTGAAATCAGTGGTCCTCAAGAATCAATGTCAAAGCAGCACACATCGATATACTCCCTCCAAATAAATATAAGTGCATTACAGCATTAGGACATCAACATGATCTCCAATATAACACTTGACTAATGATATCAGTAAACAATTATTTTTCCTCAATAGAAAGAGCTACAAGAGCTACATATTATGAAAGCATTTTTTGTGATGAATTTGGCAACACCAGCCTTAGGTAATTTGTTAAGATATATTGATGGTCGTAGCTATAAGGTTTGACTTACAAACAAAAACAAATGGACTTATATTTTTGAATCAAATAAAGTAATAACATACTACACGAATTGAGCCCCACTCAACTTGTTGGGGAGGTATGGCTGTGGTTGTACACCCTCCGCCAATTTCGAGTCATCTTCCATTCGAATTTAACTGTATATTTTTTTTTCTTCATATGACCTATTTCTTATCTCGTTAAAACCATCTGATTCTCCTTATGTTGGTCTAGTTTATGTTATCGAGAAAGTAACATACTAGCATAGTTTGGACTAAATTAATTAGTTTAAACTAAATTATAGTGGGAGACTGGGAACTATATAGTTCATACTGATGGCGAAACTGTATTCTTAAGGATTTGATTGTTTGTCTACATCACCATTTTTTAAATATAGGCTTACACACAAAAAAAAATTAAATATAGGCATGTGGGTACAAGGAAGGTACGTTACGTACCCTGGGAACACTTGGATAATCGAAAGGGTTGGGGTGCTCGTCGCTTTCATTCCAGGTAACATTGGACCGACCTGTATCACGCGTCCTCTGCAAAATCTTTGCTGGCTTGTTATCATCCCTGCATGCTTGAGAGATTTGCTTACGTAGAAGAGGAATATATGGCGAGTTTTTGCTGGTAGAAAACGTAAAGGGGCAATGGTACCACCGCGCCGGCTCTTTCGTAGTTGACTCATGGAGTGGATAATCATATTGTTGTCGAGGTATTGTATTCTTCAGAACATGAGGACGTGGAACCAGAACTAGTGGCAACGGCCCAGTTGTTTTAAAAAAAAAAAACTTTTCTCTAAGTTCTGCAGAAAGAAATGTGTAATTAGGCTTTTGCAGCCTTATACGCATATCATCTAGCACTAGAACTGGAGAGACGGCGCGTTTTGTTCGTTATGGGAATTTACTTTATGGAAGATTCTATTTTAAAGGGAGCGATAGAGACGAAACAGTTCTGTTATTTGTAGCTCCAGTAACCACGGAATAGATAATCATCTAATACAGTTGTAAGACAATGTTGCAATAGGTGGGAACAAGCGATGGTAAAGAGGCCGTTTAACATTCTCACACCGGTTCGAGTGTGCTCGTCTTCTCTAGCCTATTATTTCCGAAAAGAAAAGATAAAAACAATGATGCGATACACAAAATCTTACAAGTTGGAGCATCAAATCTTTAGGCGTGCGCCCACAAAATTTGAAGGAAAAGTTTATCATTGTGGAGCAGTCGCAATTGGTATAATACACAGGGCAGTAAATTGCTCTCCCTGTGTTCGTAAATTCTCTCTCTAGGAGCTTCCAACGCGTGCTTGCCACCTTTCTCTTAGTGCTACAATTACTTTCCGCATAACTAACCAATTGCTTAGTAGATTCTTTCTTTGATTCTTCTAAGTTATGCCCCCTGGAGAAGATGCGTCAGGATTCACTGAACTAGTATAAACATATTATGTTTTAAAAGAGTATATGGCATATACAAAGGGAAAATTTTGTTTGTTTTCCACTAAGAATGTTCTACTTTATTTGCTTCTTTCCATTGAATTTTTTCTTCTCAGTTTTGTCACTACCTTCAGCTAAGGTTTGGAAGGCACAAACAATTAAGCATGTTATAACAAACGATGGGAAAAATATTAAATTTTCGCAAATGAAAGGAAGGAGTCGGGGCCCGTTAAAGGCAAACATTTCCCTGCGAAAATCATTTTGTCTGGCCACTGGCCAGTCTTCAAAGCACCACTCGTGCGGCTACATACATGCTTCAACGTTTTTTTTTTAGAACAGGAGAGCACTTTATTGATTACTCAACCAAATTACAATCGCGAGCAATCAACTGCTCGATGCATCTAGGCGCCTGGAAACGCCACCTCGCAGTGTGGGTTGTCCTTTTGGCTAGTTGCGCGAGCTCGTGTGCAGCACAGTTTCGAACTCTCCTGACTGCCTGGGAACAAACTTCCGGCAAAGCTCTACTACTACTCTTAATATCTCTAAGAACAGCACACAAATCCGACTTGGGCTCTACTCGAACTCGAAGCGCCACAATGACATTCGAGCAATCGGACTCTATTATTACCTTGTTGCAAACCCACTCCGCAGCAAGCTCCACTCCTTCCTTGCAGGCGAGGGCCTCCACCTCCTCCGCTGACCGTCCGTCAAATATGACTCTCCAAGATGAGAAGACAATGGCACCTCTCGCATCACGGGCCAAAGCCCCGATTCCTCCTTTCCCCGTCGCCGGATCAAAGGCAGCGTCCACATTCACTTTGACCCAGCCTTCAGGCGGTGCTTCCCATCTTTCATCTACTTTGAGCTTCATTTCTCTTGCATACATGCTTCAACGTGGAAGAGAGAGGAGGCTGACGATGGTCCATGTACAAATCCAGTGCCACCATCATTGCAAATTCGAGACTATTCTTTGATTCTAATATGCTATCTGGTGCGTGATTATCTCTAGTGAAGATGCATCCATCACAGTGCAATTCAATAACAACCCACTTGTGATGTTGTTAAAGCGTGCATAATGTTGCTGGAGGAATCCCTGGTCCGTGCCTTTAGTGCCCTAGTTACATATAACTAATGCAATTATTCCTTATCATTAGCTTTTTGTTCGTGATCCCCAAACAGGTCGAGAGCCTGATGCTGGGTGCAGTGTGCATATACAAATGTTGGCATAAAGTCAGGTTGACAACTTGACCCAATACTTTTTCTCTGATGGAACTTTTTATATACGAGGGACTGTTAGTCCTGGCCTCACGGCATGCCAAAATTGTTAGATCATACATGATTGGCCTATTCTTTTCAATAAAAGGCAAGAAATCCAGAATGCAAATCTAACTGGGCGAACTTTTGCTTTAACTAGTAAATACCTAAGAAGAAATACTATAGATTATCCGGTTCATTCTTGCATCAAGTGGATGCAAGTATTGTTCATAACCTCATATGGTGCCGACTAACTATTACATAGCTCGTCTTGCATTGTGGCAGCATAAAAAAAAATTGTTTGAATGTAGTGGTTAGATAACAATTCAAACTTATAGCTTAGAAATGAGAGGGCTTAACACGGTATCTATCTTGAGCCGACTGCTCAATACAGTTTGATTTCCCAAGAACAAGTGAAAGATATACTAAAATGGTGTCCCTAAGCCATGTCGTTGTTAGGCTGAAAGACATGTCTCCGAAATAAATACATGAACAGAAAATTTCAATATTAAAAAAAGATGAACTGAAAATAATATTTCTTCTGATGGGGATATAAGTGTAGAATTGTACAATCTGTAGCTTTAACACGAAGCTTAGGAAATATCTGAACGACAAGGGCTGGCGGGCTGCTCGGTAAAGCTATGGTGCAACTTGTCGCCAAAAAACAAAACAAAACAAAACATAGTTTTTTTTTAGATAAAGGAATAAAACATCCGATCTTTTGCAATATTTGCATACAGCCTACATAGTCATCATTATTACAAATTCTCAGAATCAAATAACGGCTCCATGTAAGAAGAATCACAAATTCTAATATGCGACGACCATCCGTTCTTGGCAAAGATGCTCATGGCGATCACCTCCAACGTATGGCACGCTCGCACCACCTCCTCCCTGTAGGCTTTCTTTTGCAATAATCTTCAGAAGCGAAACCAGTATGTACCTCTGAAGACCACCTGTAACAATGAGAATGTCGACTTTTTGTTAAAAACAAAACATAGTAGTAACTACTAACTAATATTCTGGAAACTTATTGATCAAACATCATCCTATTCCGCGTTTCCCCCCTCCTCTGCTTCATAATGTGCTCTGAACAAGCCATATATTGCTTCCTCGTGTGGCCTTGATCCTTGGATATTTTCAATTAGTTGTTCAGGTGAGTTCTTTGCCCCTGTGATTCGTCTAAAAAAAAGTTACCATATAGCTGCAACTGTACTATTTTTACATTTATCATTGCAACAGTACAATCATTTTTTTACGCTTGATTCTGTTAAAACTATACAACTTCCTCATTAGAAGATGCATTTATTTACCACAATGGTAACTATGCAAAAGTGGTAGTTTCTTTGGCCTTCGAGTCAGTCAGCAGTAATTTCGTTACAGATATCAATATAGTGGATAAAATGAGTAAATGAACTGAAATGCATATATGAAGTCACAGTAGAAAAGTCGGCAAGCTACAACCCAGCCAGGATATACGCGAGACAGCATCTATCCCGGTGATGTGGCGACCATTTAACCCAGCAAATTAACAAAGGCAAGCTGCTGTTCGAATAAGGGAATGCCATCTTCTAAAGCCTCGATACTTTCTGACGTCGGTCGAATAAAACCCCAGCCAATCACTTGGTGCGTCAGGTGTCTAGCTCTCCTCCTCGCAGGCACAAACGCCTCCCACAATTTGCACTTGTTTTCCCTTGAGCTTTAGCAAATGGCCTAGCGAAAGACCAAGTTGCTTCTTAGTTTAATACTCCTAGCATATTTTCCCGATTCGTTGCAGCAGTTCTAGTTATACCCATGTTGCGACAAGGCCTCTTCTCCTTTCGATCTCCTCCTATAAATATCATCCTCAGCGAATGCTTGTTCCGAAGCAGGGCAGCAGCACGGGTCGAGTGATCGCCATTTAAGAGAGCTAAGCTTAGTAGCCAGGCGTTTTCTTGAGAAGGATAGACGAGAGAGCGAGGCGGCCGGAAAATGTCGTGGAGCAACGCGGAGAACGAGAGGTTCGAGCGCGCGCTGGCCGCGTACGGCACCGACGCGCCGGGGCTGTGGGAGCGCGTGGCCGCCGCGGTGGGCGGCGGCAAGACGGCCGACGACGTGAGGCGCCACTACGCCCTCCTCGTGGAGGACGTCGGCGACATCGAGACCCGCTACGGCTCAGCCAGCAACGGCAACAACAGGAATAACAGGTTAGTATACGCTCATGCTGCTCTGCTCCTCTGCTGCTGAATACAACAGGCCGAGATTTTCCGAGATGACTTACGTGTGTATGTTTAATTCTTGGTTTCGCAGAGGCAGAACCAACAGGCCGCAGAGTTAACCCGGCCGGGCACGTGCGAAGACGACGCGCAAGCTGCAGCTCATCCGATCCGTCATGATGTGAAATATGTGTATGTTCGTGTGTAGGCGTGGCCAGTGTGTGTACAAGTAGTATCTCTGTTCGGGCTTTGGAAACCTCTGTGTTGCTGCATGAAGCTAGATTTGGTGGAGTGGAGCAGTCCCAAACAGGGCCTAAGTATGTAGCTCTCGTTGAGAGAGGAGCAGCGTACGTGCGTACGCATGACCGTTTCCGTCGTGTGAGAGAAGCGGCGGCTCGGTGAAATGCTCTTCTGCTATGTACTCTAGTGCATCTAAAGCTTGCTCTTCCTGCCTTCTCCCCCTGTAACTTTCGTTGCTCCTAATCAAGCAATTAATTATAGTTTTAACAATTGTATGGCTGAAGTGTCCATCAAATTATTTACTCTCTTGCTTTCATGGGCTCTTTGTGATTTGTAATCCTGGACTCAGGTATTTGTTTAACTTGGCAAGTACTCCAACTCAATCTATGTTAAGTTGCTGCAACATTCATATGTTCAGCTCTATGTAACGCCGATTAACTGGACTGGAAAGTACGTTGCAGTAAGAGCCCAAACTAGCTCAACCCACATATTCCTCCAAATACTAGGCCCACTGCGCTTATGAGGTCTGCATTAAAGTCGACCCGAACTATGAATGGATCAGATTATGACAATTGGAGCCCAAACTAGCTCGCAGCCTGGTATGTGAAGCATGCATAAAAGTCCACAAACATCTCAACTTACAATTTTTTTCTAAGATGACGGGGAAAAAGACGTTTCAGTCTTCACCTCAAGAGGTTATAGCTTAACTATTACTCCCTCCATTTTTAATTATATGACGCAGTTGACTTTTTTATTAAACTTTGACCAACAATATAGATTTAAAATAATTACTTTTCGAATGTGAAATGAATATTATTGGATTCATCAAAAGCACTTTAAGGTTAACTTATACACTTAGCTAGTTACATAAATATTTTGAATAAGACAAACGGTCAAACGTAACAAGAAAAGTCAACGGCGTCATATATTAAAAAACGGAGGGAGTACATTGTTTGCAGCACATTAATGTGTCACATTCATGATAGACGAAAATTCGCATCATTGCAGTCTTCAATCTATCCATCTTGGCCATTCTTCTTTGACACCTCAGTAGACCATCTTCATTGCAAAACCACATAACTTCGCTTTTATGAATTTGCTACTATAGTACTTCGTACGATTTTTCAGCAGAACTCTCATCCTCAAACTAATCCTAGCTAGGGGAGGGTGTATCACATGCTTTTCTTGCGTTAGGTGCTACCATGGTATCAACATAGCAAAAGTTACGTGCGAGAGCACAGAAAAGATAAATCTACTATTCACCACTAATTTGCAGGAAGCGGATGCATGGTTTTTATCAATCATGTGTGATTCTAATGATCTTATGAGCCTCCAAGGGTTAAGAGAGGTAACTCTGAATAGTTTCACAAATTGGGGAAAATACTAGCCATACGTGATGACATAGACGCATCATAAAATGTGTTACTTTTGTTATCTTTCGATAGTAGCGGTATGTGTTTTTTTAGCACTAAAAATGACAAATTTGTAATAACAATTCCTCTGCCTCCCACATTGACTAGCAAGACTTTCTTCCTTCGTTTCCTCTTCTTGAAGCAGTCCACTAAGCAACGCCAAGACAACAATTAAAACTTCCACGATATGTCTTGCCGTTCTCTGAGGTCAAGCACGAGCGGCCTTGCTTGAATACATTATTTTTAGAGGGTTAAAAAACCCACGATAAAGAGATACTACTCCATCGAAAACTACTAATTAAGTAGGTGTCGTGTCAGCCAGGATTGACCATTGCCATCCTGATCAACGCTGGCTGGCCCGGTCGAAACGAAAGGGACGAGCTCCGCAGCGTTGCACACGACGCCGAGCCCACCCCCGCGCCACCCACAGCCAGCCAGCCAAGGACGACCGCCGCCCGAGCGCAAGCCCACTCAAACTCATCGTTTCCTCCGCGTCGTCGTCGTCTTCCCCCGCCCTCCGTTATATTACTGCCGCATCGGGGCTTCACTGACCACCGCCTCGAATCCGTCGCCCTCTCCGCCTCTTCTTCCGTCCGCCGGCGAACCGAGCCACTCGAGACCAGCTTCCGCGGCCCGTTCGTCGAACCCTCTCCTGCAACAAGCGCACCCGCCCACGCCGCTTGTAGCCGTCCTCCTCCTCCCCACCGGGTGGCGGGAGCGGAGATCCGTCCGGGCTTGGATTGGTTTCTTCATTTTCGTCGGTAAGGAAGCCCTAGCTCTGCTCTTGTTCCGCGGGATCTTCCCTTAGCTGTACCCAAACACATCCAATTATGTCCTGCTCGGATAGATACCGAGTTCGTCGCGGAATTGTTTTGCTGTGTCGAGGGAGTGCTTATAACAAGTTTTTAATCAACCACATAGCTCCCATGTGAAGTCGGCCCCTGGTTTAGACAGCGGATTCTTCTTTCGCCCCTGTCGATCTGATCAATTGACGAGTGAGCCGTTGCTTGTTTGGCAGATTTGAGGCGCTGAAGTGCCACGAGGAGCTCTCCTTGCGGGAATGGACATGGCATTGCCGGTCGTGAATGCCACCGCGGCGGCCCTTGCCCGTGTCTCGGCCGCGTTCAATGCCCCGTTTGCTCGTGCCGTCGTCTTCGGGGTTCATATTGATGGTAATCAAGTTTCATTGTGATGGGATGGGATGATAAGTTGTGGGGTTAGTGTTTGACATAGGGTGGCTATATGATTTCAGGGCATTTGGTTGTAGAAGGACTTCTTATCGCGGTCATAGTGTTTCAGCTCTCCAGAAAGAGCTACAAACCCCCGAAGAAGCCACTCACAGAAAAGGTCAGGCGTTATTCCGACCATTGTTAACAATTCTATTAATGCCTAGACGACTCTGTTTCGGCCATTGCTTCTTGATACGTATAGCTGAAGGCTAGCATTTTGGTCTCTGCAGGAGATTGATGAGCTATGTGATGAATGGGAGCCAGAGCCTCTATGCCCTCCAATCAAGGAGGGGGCCCGAATTGACACTCCGATGTTGGAAAGGTTTGTGCCGCGGTTTGCTTCCAATGATGGAGTCACATCAGATTTGCTATTTAACCCACTAGAGTTGCAACGATGTAGGAAAATTGTCGCTCCACTGATGCAGTTATCATATCGATTTCCCTTATCCTAGCAATGTCATGTGAAGAACTGACACTGAACTCTAGTATTGAACCATTCTTTTTCTAGATTATACTGCATGAAACCGTGCACTCAAGATAAATGCTTTTTGGGCTGTTTCCTCTGTCCTAATATCCTTGGAATCATCAAATCACCTAATGTATGCCGCTGAATGGTATCTTACTGTTATTTCTTAGGAAGGCTTATTGTCATCACAGTAATCTTGTACCTTTATGTGGTTGCCAGTCATGTGATGTTCTGTAACTGGATTGCACTACTAATGAGCAACAATTTTATTAATCATATCCTTGCTTATTCTGCATTATCCACTTGTACCCATGCTATAATTGTATAATCTTTATTTGAGGAGTACATGTGAATAACCAAAACAACAGCTGTGATTTCTCTAAAGTCACTCACATGCATGGATGTTTTCTCTTGTCCTTTCCCTTGGAAATTGTTTAAGTTATCTGGACATGTTAAATTCTCGGAAGTTTTTCTTGAGACATTTCTGGTTTGCTATTCTGAAAGTGGATGCATGCTGGATGGTATTATCTGTCTATCTGCAGTTGTTGGATATCATATATCGTTTGTACTTCTGAAGATCAGATCTAACCTATTATATTGTTTATACAGTGCTGCTGGGCCACATACAATCGTTGATGGTAAAGAAGTTGTAAACTTTGCATCAGCAAACTACCTTGGTTTAGTTGGCAACGAGAAAATTATTGTAAGTTATAAGTCTGTAGTTTGTATATTAGACAGCTGTATTCTTTTGGGATATGTGAACTGAAGTGGGTGAATTTCAGGACTCTTGCGTCGGTTCATTGGAGAAATATGGTGTTGGTTCTTGTGGTCCACGTGGATTTTATGGAACAATTGGTTTGTAACTTCGTTCACTTACAATGACTTCATATTCAAGTGTAAAGGAGGAACTTACCCTCGCATTGTGGCATATTTGCAGATGTGCACCTTGACTGTGAGCAAAAAATAGCTAAATTTCTGGGAACTCCGGACTCCATTCTATATTCATATGGGATTTCGACCATATTCAGCGTGATTCCTGCCTTTTGTAAGAAAGGAGATATCATAGTCGCGTAAGTACACTGTTTCTTGGGAAAAAGATATCATGGATTATGCCTAGAAGCACACATATAATTATTCTGGTGCTTTCTATGTTACAACTTAATTTAAATGCTTGCAAAACATGTATTGAATATTTGCCTGCTTCTTGTATTGATGTCCAAATGCTTGACCGCTAAGATGGCATGCATACCTAATGTATTTTTTTCTCTTTAATGATTAATTTCTATTGCTCTCCTCCCTTAGTTAATTATACCTGGCTAGATTTTGCAATAAATGTTTTTTTTTAGTTTCTCATGATTTTCCCTGCTGATCTTAATCATTATTTTGGTGTAATTTCAGTGATGAGGGTGTTCATTGGGCAGTGCAAAATGGTCTTCATCTATCAAGAAGTACCGTGGTATACTTCAAGCACAATGACATGGCTTCACTTGCAAGCACTTTGGAGAAACTTACTCGCGGAAACAAGCGTGCCGAAAAGATTAGACGCTACATTGTTGTAGAATCCATCTACCAGGTGCGGTGCTTTTTGTGATTGTGTTCCGTTGATAAAGTGTGTTAGTGTGCGTTCTTTTTCTTATTGGAGTTTCCAACATTAGACTTTGATCCTTGTAAAAACCTATCCACTCCATTATGTAATTCAGATGAGATTGAATGAAACCTCTCTCTTATGGTGGTTGTGAATTGTGAATGCAGAACTCTGGCCAGATCGCCCCCTTGGATGAGATTGTTAAGTTGAAGGAGAAATATCGGTTCCGTGTTATTCTGGAGGAGAGTCATTCTTTTGGTGTGCTTGGCAAGTCTGGACGTGGCCTTGCTGAGCACTATGGAGTTCCGGTGAGTGTTTCCATTTCCCAAACTTTTTAACAAGTTCCTCTGTGATACTGAACTGGTGGGTAATCCACACACAGATTTCTGGGCAAACCATTCATGAAACATGTCTTGTGTATTATTGTTCACTGGATAGTTCAGCACATTCTCCTTCTTTTTGAAACTTCCATAATTTCGCAGGTTGAAAAAATTGATATCATCACTGCTGGAATGGGAAACGCGTTAGCTACTGATGGTGGCTTCTGTACAGGAAGTGTCAGAGTTGTTGATCATCAGGTAGATGAAATACCAAATTGAGGGGACAACATACGAATTTTAGTTGTTTAGTATATTTACTGATTAAGGTGATATGATTGTGCAGCGTCTCAGCAGCGCTGGCTATGTTTTCTCTGCCTCGCTGCCACCTTATCTTGCCACTGCTGCTGTTTCTGCTGTCAGCTACCTGGAGGAGAATCCATCAGTTCTTACAGATCTAAGAAGCAACATTGCTCTTCTGCATAAAGGTAATGATTATTCATTTTCTCTCTTGTCATTGAATTTTTAATTGATCTGGTTGTACTTGTTCCTTTTCCGTGGTTAAGGGGAAATAGATGTGCCTGCGTCAATGCAGCACTCTGAAAACTGCCTACCATAAATTGTGATGGTTGTCTACTGCACATCATCTGTCAGGATAGAATTAAAGTTGAGAAACCATGGAAGCGGTCCACGAAATCAGCTGTGAAATATTATTATGTCATAACTAGTTTTGTTTATGCACTGCATGATCACCAACTAAGATGTCGATGACCAGTGACCAATGACCATCATGTAATACCCTTTGTGTTCAAACTGCAGAACTGTCAGACACTCCTGGACTTGAAATCTCCAGCCATGTACTGTCACCTATCGTCTTCCTTAAGCTGAAGAAATCAACAGGTTCTCCAGCCACCGACCTAGATCTTCTTGAAACTATTGCTGAGCGGGTAAGTTTGAGTCAATTCTGATAATATTTCCACCTTTTGTCCGCATGACCTTTAACAAACATATACTTACACATCCTTTTCCAACAGGTGCTGAAGGAAGATTCAGTTTTCATTGTTACATCAAAGAAGTCAAATTTGGATAGGTGCAAACTTCCTACTGGAATCCGCCTGTTTGTATCAGCCGGCCATACTGAATCAGACATCTCGACCCTATCCTCATCCCTGAAGAGAGTTTCAGCATCAGTTCTTTCAGACTACCTGTGATCCATGCTAAATGCCCTTCAGATGAAATCTATCCTTCTCAACACTCCGTGTACACTTTAGGCCGTGTGTGTGTTTGGTAAATGTACATAACCTGTACATTTCTAGATCTGATGAATCCATTTTGTTGTTGCTCATACATACAGTACTTGCAAAATAAAATTTTGTAGAACAGTGATGTTGGAGAATGGCGGGCTTTCTGTACATCTGGCTGATCCTAGTGGCCATTTTCCCGTAATCTCTCAATGGTTGTACACACTGGATGTATTATCTGAATACAAATATACTAGTTTGTTTCTCATTTGAAGAGAGAGTCAACGGTTTTCATGATATGACGAATGCAATACTCCATCTATATTTGTATTATGTTTCATGCAAGATAGCGCTAAGAAAATATTAACCAGACTTCTACCTAAATTTACGGTTTGTTTTGTTGTTTTGAAACCAAAGAAGTTCCCCCAATGCTCGAAACAGGCTGCAATATTTCTGTTTCCTTTTATCCAAAGAACCATTATTGTGTCAGATCACTTTCGCAAAAAAAGAAGAGAAGATTATGCCGAATCATGTGTTTCATGGATGTGAGAGCCTGGAAAAGTATTATCTTGAAACATCTTGCAATATTTATGTTTCTTTTATCCAATGAACCATGATGATTATGTCAAATCATGTATTCCATGGCATTAACGTCTTCTCCTCTATCCGGATGTAGTCGATCATTACACTAAACTAGAGGTTGAGATCGAAAATGCAAATATACTCTTAAGGTCAAATGTACTAGAGTAGAGCTTATCTTGAACAACTATTTTTTGAGACTGGCAAATCCTAAGAAAGGGACAAAAGCATAGCCTTTTACGTGATATATCATCTGAGTGGCCAATGAAGCACATGGCCTACTTCAACGCACATGGCCAGAATAGATCTCGCATCCTGGCGCTCCGTCCGGCCACAGCCAATGCTCCCCCGCTCGGCTCCGACAACGACGTGGCGCTCCACATGCGCGAGAGGAAGAATGCACCAGCTGCGTCAACCGTGCATGGCGCACGAGTTTGGTTTGGACGGAATCGGAGCCGCGGACTCATCCGTTCGTCGCCCATGTTCGCGTCCACCGCGGCCGGATAATCAAAATCTGTGCACAGGCACAGGCAGCGTCTCCGGCTTTCCGCTGTGTGGACACGGGCAGAGCTCGCCTTGTTCCTCGAAAAGGATGCGGCGAGATGCTAAAACGGGGCCGGTGCTGCCGCGCTCGATCCAGTGGCGTGTGGCCGCTCCCAGCGGCGACGGTGACGTTCCGGCGAGCGCTTTCAGTTGGAGAAGATAAAAAGGAAGGTCGTATTGGAACGTCCATTGTCAATTTAGATTCAAGTACAGTAGATCGGGTTGTCGCTCGCATTATTGGTCCCAGAGAATGATTATCTTCAAGTGGGCTAGGAGAATTGGAAAAAAAAAAAGAGATGCGGTCGTGTGGCTGATAGGTCGGCTACCTTGGACAAAACTAACTCGGTCATCAGTCCACTTGGTAGGAGGGAGTATTATTACAAAATAACAGTTGATGAAAACTTTCGCCATAGCGCTATGAGGATGAACCTACCGTGTCTCGTGCACCATGGCAAAAAAAGAGAGGCCCAGTTTCTTTCATACGGCTTGAGAGTAGTAGTTGGCCGTTGGTGGTGGTGTCGCAGATCTATCGGATATTTTTCGAGCTGTAGGTGACCTTTCTGTTCGGAGTGAACGACAGGCGTAAAAAGCAGCGTAAACAAAACCCTTTCGTTTTCCGGACGTGAATGCTCAGGTCAAAAGGTACAGTAATGAACCGTGCACCCACGCGTCGCCACTTTGCGCCGCGTTGTGTCAAGGAGGTCAAAAGGTACAGTAATGAACCGTGCACCCACGCGTCGCCACTTTGCGCCGCGCTGTGTCAAGGACAGACAGAGCGGCCCGCCCGCACCAGTAGTCGGTCGATCCTGTCGCGCCGTACCACACGGTCGAACGGGCCGGCCGGCGTGGCCGCATCCCGGGCCACTCGCGCTCGCCGCGCTGCACGGCGTTAGTTGGCGCGCCATTAACGCGCGTCCCCCTCTCGGGTCCGATCCACGTCCCGTCGAGGGCGGTGTGAACGACCGGGACGTCCGATTCTGCGCGGTCCGCCGGGGAGCCAGCCAACACAGAAACACAAACGTGCGCGTCGGAGGATGGTGTGGACTGTGGACGGCGCGCGCGCCGGGTCGCGTCGATCGAGTCGCGCCACCGAACCGGGCCCCCGAGCGCGCGCACTCGTGGACGGCGGGGGCTTCAGCGCCCGCGGCTCCCGCGCCCCGAGCGCGGTATAAATGCGCGAGGCGCGGACTCAATTCTGCTGTGCGGCTCCTGCTCCCGTGCGAGTAAGCTCCGACCGCTTCCTGCTTGGCCGGCGGCGAGGTACAGCGCTCTCGGCGGCCAGAGCGCGATGGACCCGTACAAGTACCTCAAGCTCCGCTTCGACCCGGACGGCTCGCTCGTCCGGTACGGGGAAGCGCCACTCCTCCCCGCGGCGCCGGCGGGGGAGCCCATCGCGGTCAACGCGGAGGGCGGGGCCGAGCCGGCGCGCCGCATTGTGGTCCACTCCAGCGACGCCCCGCTCAACGACGCCACCGGCACGAGCCTCCGCCTGTACGTGCCGTCCTCATCCGCCGCCACGAGGGGCCACGGCCGGCTGCCCCTGATCATCTACTTCCACGGCGGCGGGTACGTGCTGTTCCGGGCGGCGTCCGAGCCGTTCCACAACACGTGCACCTCCCTCGCCGCCGCCGTGCCCGCCGCCGTCGCGTCCGTGGACTACCGCCTGGCCCCCGAGCACCGCCTCCCGGCGGCCTTCGAGGACGCCGCCGACGCCGTGCGGTGGGCGCGCCCGCACGCCGCGGCGGGGCGCCCGGTCTTCGTCATGGGCAGCCACAATGGCGCCAGCATCGCGTTCCGCGCCGCGCTGGCCGCGGCCGACCAGGGCGTGCCGCTGCGCGGGGTGGTCCTGAACCAGCCGCACCACGGCGGGGTGGCGAGGACCCCGGCCGAGGCGGCGTCCGTCGACGACCGCGTGCTGCCGCTGCCGGCCAACGACCTGCTCTGGGACCTCTCGCTGCCGTTCGGCGCCGACCGGGACCACCAGTACTGCAACGAGGGCGCCATGCTCGCCGCCGTGGGCCAGTCCCGGCTGCGGAAGCTCCCGCCGTGCCTCGTCCTCGGACGCCGGAAGGACCCGCCAAGGGACCGGACGAGAGCTCTCGTCGAGGCGCTGCGGAAGGCGGGCGTGGCCGTCGAGGCGCGGCTGGACGGCGCCGGGTACCACGCGATGGAGCTGTTCAAGGCCAACTGCGCCGCCGAGTTCATCGCGCAGGTGTCGGGCTTCGTCCGCCGGCACTCCGCCGCTGCCGGCGACGTGGTTGGTGCGAGCAAGCTGTGACTGATCGTCAAACCCGATCGGTCGCGTCATCAATTTTTAAAGGCCACTTTCTGTCAATCATTCAGTCATGCCATCATCATGCTATGATCTCGATGGGGAGTGGCCAACTCTACGCTCAAGTCCGACCAACGAGTAGACTCGGTACAGTCTACTGCAGACCTGCAGTGCAGTCTCTAATGCCATGATGTTTTCATTTACCCAGCGAAACAGAATTCCAATTTATTTTAAAATGCTTCTGATTCTAGTACTAGATACAGTAGGTTTGTTGTGTTCCCTTTTCATTTCTTTTCTTTCCAACGAGTTAACTTGCCGGCAGGCCCGCCACCTCCCCATTTGGAAGTCAATTTCCGACCAGACCATTCTAACGTCAAATTGTGGTCCATACCGCTAGAAGTTCGTGAGGAAAAATAAAGGGACTCGCCGCCAACAAGTATATATAATTCGAGACAGATCTATCTCGTTTATATTGTTGTAGCTGATTGAGACTGCTATGTCCTTCTTTATATTACGTCGACATCTTATACAAAGTTCCCTCGCGGAAAAAAAAACATCTCATACAAGATAATAGGAAAAGAAATACAAAGAATCTTTCAAATGAGTTGTCATTTACGTAGTCGTCGCAATAAGAAATATCATGCTCTTTTCTTTTTGACTTTCTCCAATAAAAATGTCAATGGAGCGTCTGCAGGGAGGATTCGCACGAATTCAGTTGAACTAGCACTGGTGGGCGGTGGCACGGTTGCAGTATGAATTCAGGACTGATGAGCAACGACCAATTACACCCCACACTGGCGACTGCACCACATCAGATCGGTCACCGTGAGTCCGTGAGTGACGCATCAACCATCTCAAAACAAATAGCATTAGGTAGCTGAACAGATTTAGGTCGACGACAATAACAGCAGTACCAATGATAAAGGGGTAAGCAAAACATAAGCTTGCGGAGACACCTTTATTAATTCAGCAGCGATCTATGTTTGTTCCCCCCTGATGAATCTTTACTGAGACTCAGATCGTCGCACGTCCGAAGTAGTAACATGATTTTGCGCAGCCATGTCGTTCAAAGTAGGACACGCTGCGGTGTGGCGGGGGACCTTGACCCAAGTATAATGCTGTGGTCGGTCGGTGTGCGCGGCGGGCATGATCACGACACTGCGTGTGCAGTGGTTGCGCTTGCTAGCACCGGGTGCTGAAATATCGTCGCGAGCTTCGTGGGGACCTCTATGCATGAGCGGTCTACACGATTCGAGGTCAGCTTACTAGCCTATTAAATTCGGCCTCTTAAAACAACTTAGCTTACCAACTAACCGTCAACATTTTTAAACAACAGTTTTAACATTTTCGTAAGCCAATGTCAACATTTCCAACAACAGAGTCAACATTTTGCCAAAAATATTAACATAGCACATAAAAAATATTGACACAAGTGAAAACAAAATGTTGACACGATACATTCAAAATGTTGACGAAAAATTCAATTTCAAAAATATTCATATTGGATCTCATTTGGTAGCATTAATTCCAAACAACATCATGCTTCAAACGGATTCAAAAACAGACTTACGGTTTAAGAGAAAAATACGTTTAAAGTTTGAAATTCGTTTCTTTTCTCTCTCCTCCCACCGGCCCCAATCAAAACACGCCACGTGTCACCCAGTTGTCCTTCCCCTCTCAGCCCGTAGCGCACGTAGGCCGTCAGATTGCCTCTCGTACTAATCTTAAAGCGTTCTATCGAAAAGATTTTGTAGGGCGGGCTATAGGATCCACGGGTCCGTGTGGGTCCTGCTGCGGGTTGGAGCCCGTTACGAGGGGCCCATCCGCTTTCACCTACACGGCCCGTTAACGTGGCAAGGCCCGCTGCGCTTGTTCCGTTCCAGCCCCACCGCCACCCTGCCGCTGCCGGACGCAAACCGACCGACCGACTCGACTCGAACCTGCCTTTTTTCCGTTCTCCTCCTCTTTGAGCCGCCGTCGCCTTCAGCAGTTCCCCCCGGCCCAAACAGAACGGAACCAAACGAAACCGAACCCTACGTTGCGCGCGCACCGAGAGGCCGCGGCATGGGGAGCGGCGGCGCGTCGGCCTGCCTGGAGTTGAAGGCGGCGTGCGAGGTATGTGGCTCGAAGTCGGAGCTCTACGGCACGGCGTGCCGCCACGCCACGCTCTGCCGCGACTGCGGCGCCGCCATGGCGCGCGACGGCCGCCGCTGCGCCGTCTGCGCCGCGCCCGTCACCACCCTCATCCGGGTACGCGCGCCGCCGGCCGACCGCCGTTTCGTGAATCACGGCCTCGTGCGGGCAATGCAGCTTCATCTGGGTTTAATTTGTTTTCCCTGAACTTTGGCTGTGCGATCCCCACGGCATGCAGGAGTACGCCGTTCGAGTGGATACCGCCGCGGAGAAGGCCTACTCGATCGGCAGGTTCAACACCGGTTTGCCGCCCTTGTCGAAGAAGAAGAACGCGGGGAAGAACAGGTGGTCTCTTCGTAAGGAAGGCATGCAAGGACGGCAGCTGACCGGCAATGTGCGGGTACTGGTCTTTCTTCACCGTGGATGATCATCACTGTCTATATGTGGTAATGCAACCTGACTATTTGATACATTGGTATCATTTTCTGATGAATGTACGGCGGGGGGCCTCTGTTAATTCTCTAACAGGTCATGGCTGAACGCCCAGATAACGCTGTACTTGTTGTTTGTTGATTGCTCTGCTGAATTAAATGTCTAAGATCGTCATAGAACAAAAATGTGCAGTAGATAATTTAACTTCAAGTCATCGAAAGAGTTCTGTTTGATTATCAATTGGCAAATGTACATGACACAAAATCCATGTGCAGTAGCTTGTTCTGGGCAATTTCAACTTAATGATATTAGCTGATGTTTCCCCTGTTAACAATGAGCACACATATTTGACAAAACAGGAGAAATACTACAACAGGAAGCCATGGATTCTGGAGGATGACACAGGTGAATATCAGTATCAAGGCCAAACTGAGGGCTCGCAGTCTGCAACAGCTACATACTATTTGTTGATGATGATGCAGGGCAAGGAGTTCAATGCTATTCCAGTTGGTTCATGGTACTATCCCGCTCTATTTTTATGCCATTACACTTTGCAAGATATATTGTTTAATGAAGGTGCGTAGTTTTTGTCAAGTTTTGGAAAGAAATTGTAACGCTTGCAAGCTGCAGAATTACTAAATATGTGCCAAAAAGTTTCTCATAGGATTTCTCTAGGACCAGTACTCCTGATTCCATCAGATGATCCTTACAATTTTCTTATGTGTTTTCAGGTATAACTTCAGTAAAGTTGCGCAGTACAAACAGCTGACATTGGAAGAAGCTGAAGAGAAGATGAATAGAAGGAGAAGTAGTGCATCTGGGTATGAACGGTGGATGATGAAGGCAGCGGCAAATGGAGCAGCTGCTTTTAGTTCGGGTGTGAAAAAGCTTGACAATGTGAATGAAGGGATAACAGGTGGGGTTCACCCCAAAAAGGGAGATAGGAATGAGGATGGAGATCAATCTGACAAAGGAGAGGAGGGCGAAGAAGGGGGGACTTCAAGGAAAAACAGGCATGGGCTTACAACAAAGGGCATGGAGGAGGACGACGAGGAAGGCGGAAAGGACAGAGACTTTGATTTGGACGATGAAATTGAGAAAGGTATGCTGGTCAAATACTAATCCTTTTTTTCAGACTCATATTTGTCCTTTATACAATATGTTCACAGGACAAAGAATAAAAAAGGATTGTATACCATATTACTGTGGCCATGTTTCACGGCCTTTAATATGCATCTTGCCTTGATTCTGTCTCAGGTGACGACTGGGAGCACGAAGAGATCTTCACTGATGATGATGAGGCTCTGGACATTGACACGGAGGAAAGAATTGATTTAGCTGATCCTGAGGGTGGTCCACCAGAAATTAAGCAGGTAGACACATATATGATGTGCCTGCTGCAATATGCTTCTTGTATACTACTTTATGTATAAGTATATGATGCCACCGTTACCGGAACTACCGTTGTTAGATGCTATATCTGAGTCCCTGGTCATAACACTCACAGGATGACAATGAGAATGAACTTGGCGACAGCGGCAACAACCTCAGCAAGTCCGGTCAGGAACTAAAAAAGCTACTCCGCCGAGCTGCTGGGTTGGAGTCCGACGAAGATGACAAAGACACAGATGTAATGATTACCATTCTTCTTATCATTTGCATATGCTTAAATGATAGCATGCAGTAGAATTCATCTTTGACATTGTTTGATCCAACAGGAAGATGACCCACCATCGCCAGTACTTGTTCCGGAACAAATTGTTCAACCCAAAAGAGAACCAGAGGATAACAAACCTGCTAAGCCAACACCACAACATGCTCAGAACATTACTCCTGCATTCAAAACCACTCAAAAGAGAAAACCAGGTGGTGATGATATTTCTAATAGTGCAGCATCCAAAAAGATAAAGATCGAACCTGTAAGTAGGATCTTCCTTTTTGACTCTATATGCATGTGAATTTTCAAATCTCGGCCATCTATTGATATTTGCACCAGATTCTTCTTTTTAATATTGTTGTTTTGTTGGCATAGGAAACCAAAACATCATCTGTCAAGGTTGAAACAAAATTTTCTTTGGAACCAGCTTCAGGAACATCTCTTTCAGCAAGCGCCACAAACCCATCACCCATTACAGAGGAGGAAATCAGGACATTTCTTCTTGCAGTTGCACCTATCACAACTCAAGACCTGGTTGCTAAGTTCAAGTCTAGATTGCGGACTCAAGAGGTAGGCTGCTTCGCTTTGTGATGCATTTCTTTGTTTGCTATAATACACGATCATTGATTCATTTCAGTCAGTTATATATTGCCAAGGAACATTCTAAATCTTGATGTCTTTTATTCTCTTATTACTGCAGGAGAAGAAAGAATTTAGTGTCATCCTGAATAAACTTTGTCACATCATGAAGACCAAAAGCTGTAACTACATCGTCCTTCGGAAGGATAAATACAAGTGATTGACAAATCATCTCACCTGTATATGCTTAGTGTTATACCCCTCGTGCCATCTTATTGGAAAATCATAGGTTGTTTTCAAAAAAATTTGCAATTGTAAGACCTTCGTGATGTATGTTCGTTATGCCTCAGTGCAACAAAATAATCTTTTTTCCTCGTCCTATTGAGTTACCATGTGTGCTAGCGGCTCAACTGCATATATTCCAGGGGCATATTTTCCTGTACGTCACTCTGTTTCCTGCCCTAGTTCTCTCACTTTAGTTCTCGCTTCATCGGGTAAAGGCAGTAGCGCATGAACTAATGTATGTTTTAATGCTATAAACTGCTCTTTGTTCATTGGATTGGTCCTAAGGCAGCTCTGATTGAATGCAAATTTATAATAAACATAAAGGTGTAATAATCGCATCAGCTAGCCTACCCCAACTTGCTTAGGATAAAAAGGCTTTGTTGTTGTATAAAGGTGTAATAATGCGTGTAACCTTTTACCAGGTAGTACTACTCAACATGTGAGTCATCAAAGGTCACAAAAATTCATAGTAGTACAAGCAGGACTGATGTTTTTTCTCGTTTCTTGTGGTGGAAGCCGAAGAACAACGACAGTAGATTGGTGAAGAAACAAATACAGCTTCTCGTAAAAAGGTTATTTGTCAACAATCACCTCAGCTACACTCTATGAACAATGCAACAGTGCACTGGACTGAACAATTAAAAGTTCCAAGTTCACCTGCTAGGCCTTCTTGCTTAAATGTGCATCGTCACCAGCCACCAAGCATCCAACGATTCGTACTTACATTGTTACATAAACAGAATAATTGTATCTTCCTAATCAATATCAGTTAGCCCACAGAAGGCCCATGAGATAGCTTCATCGTATACCCCTTTTATATGACATAGTGGGACAGTCTCTCAGAAAAAAAAATGACATAGTGGGACTAAATGTGATCCTTTTCGAAAATCATGACGATATCACTCTTGAGAAACAGACTGATAAACCACTTTCTTATAGCCGAGTCCACAAGATCGAGCAATGATCACTGCCACATAGCTATCATTAAATGGGCAAACCTTATCTCACCAAAACATTTCTTCAGATGCAGTGAAACGTTAATATTTAGCATGTCAGGGATTTGAGCTTCCAATTGTTTTCCGTTCAAGGAACCAACCACAAAGCAAAGATCGAATATAATTCTTGTAACATGAGTTTGTACTCAGCTACAAATTAATATTATTCTTCTTTCCACTCAAAGCAAAGATCGAATAAATGCATAGCCAAAGGGAAAAAACCACAAAAAGGGGGTGTCAAATTAACAATCATTTTTTACTTTAGTAGTGCTTACGTAGTTTCAATATATTGTATAACTTTATAACACTAAGCATAGTTTTCAGAGCGTCCGATTAAGCGTGATTAGGCGTCGCCTAGTCGACTAAACGCTCGGGCCAACTCGTTTAGCACTACCGAAGCGAGTAGCCCGCCCAGAATTCTGAGCGTCCGCTCAGTGGACGACCAGGCGCGATTAGGCGGGCGATTTGAACGGACGCCTAGTTTGAAGGTAAAAGGGCCGGTTCATTTTTCTATTTCGGCCCATTAGGGTTATGGCCCACGTTCAATTGGCGATTGTTTCTCTCCTTTCCTGCCTACCGTAGCCGCCGCAACACGAGCGTTCCTCACAATTCCATCGCGGGACGTGAGCGGGAGGGCGAAAAACATCCCGCCCAGGCCGCCGCCGCGACTCTGCTCGCCGCCGCCGCTGGCTGCTGCTCACCGCGCCCCTCTGCTCATCCACGTCGTCGTCGGTTCATCCTCCATGTCTCCCTCTGCTCTCCGTCGTCACGCCCCTCTGCTTGCACCCCCTCTGCTCGCCTCCCCTCTGTTCATCCGCCTCATCGCCATCTAGAGGGAAAATGAGCCAGTCGTCGGATTCCTTCAATGGTGATGGTAAGTAGTGTTCAGATCTTCAACTCGACAGTGGGCTGCTGCTGGCTCATTTTCAACTCAACATTGTGTTCAGATTTGATACTCATGTATTCAAAATTACATAAACAATATATGATATATATATATAATCTAGACGACTAGTCACTCAAAGGCCTGGACGCCTAGGTCCCTGGGCGACCGCCTAGAGGTCGCCTAATCGACCCTGGGCGTCCGTTCAGAACGCCTAGGCGGCTGAACGGTGCCCTGGCGATCGTTCAGCCCAGCACGCTTTGAAAACTATGACACTAAGAGTTCACTAAAATAGGATTTTCATGTAGAAGGCAGATTGCTACGAAACCATTACTCAGAATCCTTACCGCAAGGTTCAGGCTTCAGACAGCCGAGCTCAACTAAGGCATATGACTGAACGAACTCTCTGTTGTACCAACAATGCACACAATAGCAAGACTAACACAAGGCCTTTAAATACAGGCTACTTGATTGTGTGCTTCAAGCTGTTTGAAGCACACCAGGAGCTAAGTAGAATATACTTGCTGAAGAAAAGTGAAAGTGCCATCTCAGTGGAAAGCTAAAGTGAAAGGGAACGATGAACATGGAAAGCTTGGAACCATCACACAAGCGTGCACTTGTTTAGAAGAAAATGGTTGCTAAAAGAGGGTTAAAGACACGCTGCTCTCGGAGGGCCTGGCAAGACACTACATCCAAAGCATGTCCAAAAGCAACATGCCGCAAAATCTTAATTATTATGTCCTCTCGTAAGAACCAAACCAAGCATAGCCCTCCTATTGTTAATCAAACTACAATAAGCATGTGATTAATGGGGCACAGTTCTTGTCAATTTGAAAGGGAGTTAGGACTAATCGGTCGATTAAATGAGTTCTCCAAAGAATGCGAAACTGTAACTATCCATTCTTGTCAAAATCTGAACCTAATTAGCCACTGGTTTTGCCAGCCGAGATCTTTACACAACAATCAATTGAACAGATAAATTTTGGAGTGGTGTACAAGACGAAACGAGCATAAGATTAGAACACTAACACCACTTTTCTTCATCTAACTAACTAAACTCACCGACCTTTCTTGCGGGACTTGAAGGGAAACCCACCAGGAGGAGACGGTGAGAACTCTAGCGGGAGAGGTGGTGGCTCAGCCTCACCAGCAAGCATTTCAAACACTTCTGTGCTCGATGGTCGACGAGCTGGGGACCTCTGGATGCAAAGGAGGGCAACAGTAATGCATAGCAATGCTTGTTCTCGATCAAAATCCTGCAGAGCAGGGTCCACAAGATCAAGCAAGCGGCCGACTTGAGCAAGATGCCTCGCCCAAGAAATGAGACTTGCCTTCTCAAACTCTGACATTGGTGAAGTTGTCATTTGTAGAGGGCGGCGTTGTAACATCCTGGCCCAGGGCTTAATAGGATTGATAAGAATACTCATACCAACAGTTGCAACATCTTTTCCGGAAGCTCATCTCGAAAGAACTCCGAGGTTAAGCGTGCTTGGCCCGGAGCAATTTCGGGATGGTGACCGACCGGGAAGTCCTTCCCGGGTGTGCACGAGTGAGGACAAAGTGCGCAGAAAAGACGTGTGTTGGTCTGTGGGGACAGTCTTGAGATCCTAGAGAGCTGCCAGGCGTGCGGGCCCGGCCTCGTGGAGGCGGGACGTCACACTTGCCAAGTCAAAGAGTGACGCTGGTGCGCTATCTGGCATGCAGTGGTGGGAGAGAGATTGTGATTTAGAAGAGAAGGGGCGTTCAAGGTGGAGAATGATGAAAAGCTGGAGCCGGAGGAGCAGCAATGGGAATGGCAACATAGGTTGGTGGGTGGACGGTGTTAGGAGCAGCAGAGATTGGCTTAGTGGGGAGTTTGTGCCTAAGAGTGGTGGAGCAGTGAGCAGCACACCGAGCATGCGTGGCACAGTCTGCTATGTGGCTCCGGAGTATGGTGGAGGAGGGCCTTTATCAGAGAAATGCGACATTTACAGCTTTGGTGTGCTATTATTAGTTCTTATATCTGGACGCCTGTGACGTCCCGCCTCCACGAGGCCGGGCCCGCACGCCTGGCAGCTCTCTAGGATCTCAAGACTGTCCCCACAGACCAACACACGTCTTTTCTGCGCACTTTGTCCTCACTCGTGCACACCCGGGAAGGACTTCCCGGTCGGTCACCCATCCCGAAATTGCTCCGGGCCAAGCACGCTTAACCTCGGAGTTCTTTCGAGATGAGCTTCCGGAAAAGATGTTGCAACTGTTGGTATGAGTATTCTTATCAATCCTATTAAGCCCTGGGCCAGGATGTTACATTCTCACCCCCTTAGGAGATCGACGTCCTCGTCGATCAACCCCAGGCCAGGAACTTCCTCTCTTGGCCACGTCCGTGCGTCCAGTGCCAGCGCATGTGCCATGCTGTGTGACCACTTGGGCCCACACCAGCCATGCACACCATGCCTGCGCAACTGCGCCCACACGCGCCCGTGAAACCGCGAGAGTCGGCTCTGATACCACTTGTGACGTCCCGCCTCCACGAGGCCGGGCCCGCACGCCTGGCAGCTCTCTAGGATCTCAAGACTGTCCCCACAGACCAACACACGTCTTTTCTGCGCACTTTGTCCTCACTCGTGCACACCCGGGAAGGACTTCCCGGTCGTCACCCATCCCGAAATTGCTCCGGGCCAAGCACGCTTAACCTCGGAGTTCTTTCGAGATGAGCTTCCGGAAAAGATGTTGCAACTGTTGGTATGAGTATTCTTATCAATCCTATTAAGCCCTGGGCCAGGATGTTACAGCAAGCGCCCGTCGTTTTTGCTTCTTAGTAAGCTCCTCAGCATACTCTTCACGCCACCACTCCCTCGCTCTTCGCTTCGGCTTCTTCCTCTCTGTTGAGGTTGTAGGGGCTCCTGTTGATGCTCCTGCAATCCAATCATTCTTTGGCCGCTCTTTCTTGATCTCCGATCTAATCCATTCCATCACATAGTCCTTAACACCACCACCGCCGCCGCCGCCATTATCCTGACGCCACCACCAGTCACTCCCGGTTCCTGATGCTGCAGCACCTCCACCGTTGCAGCTTCGACTATTGAACCCGCTACCAACACTAGTTTTGTCACATCCGGAAGTGGATGCAGCCTCTGCAGGGGAAGCCGTGGTAAACGCTTCGTCATCCTCCGGCGATTTGGCGGCATTGTCTTCCCCATTCACCACAATGCAAGTCGTGCTCTCACCGGCAACTGATACATCATCGTCACATCCACCGCCAGGATTGCCATTCCCATTCGCATCACCCCCAATGGGACCGCTCTCCAACTCATCCTCTTCTTCCGACCTGATCCGCGCCAGACCGAAATCTGATAAGCGGGCACGGAGATCACCGTCCAGCAGCACATTGCTCGGCTTGACGTCGCCATGGATCACGGGCGGCTGCACGACGGAATGGAGGTAGTGGAGCGCGGCGGCCACGTCGCGGGCGACGGCGAGCCGGCGCGGCCACTCGGCCACCAGCTCGAGGCACCTCTTCCCGAGCAGCGCATCCTGCAGGGACCCGTTGGGCATGAGCTCGTACACCAGCATCATCCGGCGGCGGCGCGGCTGCGCGGAGAGCGAGTAGGCGAAGGGGAGGAGGATGGCCCCGTGGTCCGGGGCGGCGCAGCCGAGAAGGTGGGAGGCGAGGGAGAGCTCGTTGTGGAACTCGCGCTCGCCCTGGAGGGACCCCGCGGCGTCCATGACCTTGACGGCGACGGGCTGGCCCGACCTGGGCAGCGCGCCGCGGAAGACGGGGCCGAAGCCGCCCTGCCCCAGCTTGCTCCCCGCCGCGAAGCCGCCCGTGGCGCGCCGCAGCTGCTGGTACGACAGCCTCCGCAGCGCGGCGGCGGGCTGCACCGCCCCCGGCCCGCCCGCCGCGGCCAGCTTCCTCCGCCTCCGCCACAGCAGCAGGACGGCGACGGCGGCCACTAAGATCAGGGCCACCGCAGCCACGGAGCCCCCCGCGGCGGCCGCGGCGGAGACGCGGGCGTGGCGCACCGGGCGGTGCCGGAGCTCGGCGAGGACGACCGCCGCGGCGGCCGGAGTCGGCGACGGGGATGGCGGCGAGGGCTGCCGCGAGGGCATCGCGGGTGGGTGGGTGGAGGTTTAGAAGCAGGGCGACGGGGACGGAGAGGAAAGGACAAAGGCGGAGCACCGCAAAGCGAAGCACCGGACTGCGGCGAAAAGTGGGTTGGCTTTTCTCAGATGCGTGTGTGCATCATCCCTCTCGTGCTGCTGCTGCCATGGAGTAGGCGGCGAGAATCCTATGCCGCTGTTGAGCGGGGACCACAGAATTCCTGGCCCGCTGTCAGTGAGCTGGGGGGAGGAGCTCTTCCGAGTGCTGCGTGTAGATGGCGACTGGTTCGTGAAAAGAGTGATGGTTGGAGGCTGGGAGCCAGCTGGCGTAGGGATGTGCGTATTTGTAGGTAGGAGTAGGAATGTAGGATTGGATTAAGGGGGAGTTAAGTGCGCATTTTAATGAAGCGGATGGGGAGAGGAGGTCAAAAGTGGTCAACGAGACGATTTGCATTTGCTGCAGATGTGCTTTATGGCCATGGCCCTACTATTTTTTGCATATACTCCCTCCGGTTTTAAATTGTTGACGTTTGATTATTTTTGAGTTACGTTTGACCGTTCGTCTTATTCAAAATATTTTAAAAATTATCATAGATACTATGATAATTTTCAAATATTTTAAATAAGACGAACGGTCAAACGTAACTAAAAAATAATCAAACGTCAACAATTTAAAACCGGAAGGAGTAAATGGCAAGACGTGTCTATGCCACCACACCATAATTCCGCATGGCCGTTATCGCCTAGGATACTCTTCAATTTTTGGACGGGCCATGGAGCAAACTCGCACATTAGCTATAGTATGCTTTGTAGTCTGGATGACAGTTTGTTCTCTTGGACATGTCAAGCTCTGCCCTTTTAGCCTTTTCCAACAAAGTGTAAAGGACGAGCGAAACAAAAAAGTTGTTTGTGTCCATGTCCCACCATGACCTTTCCTATTTTTCGCTCATTCGATATGCCGCGTTTGAGTGTCAGTTGTACAGCTCTGTGGCCAGTGGGATCATCCTAAGTGGTGTTGCTATTTCAATTTCGATTAATATTCTTCATTAACTTAATTTCTTCAAGCCAAATTTCACAAGTTCACATTCCAAAATTTTAATGAAACATCTCCAAAAATAACCTAGTCGGCAAAACCGATCTCGGTTTTATAGCCAGGCAGCCCAGGTTCTTTCAGGGGAAAAAAAAAAGGTAGCCCACGTGCTACATAATCGACAACGTGATTGGCCGGTTTTGGTCCCTTGGAACACAAGGCTCACATAGCAAGCACTAATCTCCAGGGGTTAATCGCAAAAGGCATGCACAGATCCAGCCATGCAAAACCTGGCCATGAGCCACCAATCGCACGCCTGCCGTTCTCTCTGTCCCCTCCTCTCAACGCACGCGAAAATATCGGCCCTAAATGGAGCGTTAGCAGCGAAACACAATTTGGAGAGAGATTTGCCATCGATTTGATCCGGGAAGAAATTGTCATATCATTTGATCCTTCTCTTTCTTCTTTCTTCTTTTCATTCTCTTTCCGGCGCGTTGAAGAGGAAGTGGAGAAATGGGTTTCATATCGGGAGTCATAATGGGGATGATCGTCGGCATCGCGCTAATCGCCGGCTGGTCGCATGCCATGGCTCGCCGCGCCGCCAAACGCAGCAGGAAGGCAAGTGCAGCTCGATCATTTCGATTTGATCTATGTAACCATGAAGGTTTTGATCTTAGTGTTGGTGCGCTCAATTAGTTTATTTTTTTTTTAAAAAAAAAATCCCGGTCTACATGCCAATGGAGACAAGGTTTTGGTTGGTAAATATCAATTGTTTGATTTAGCACAGTATGTTGAATCAGTATAGCCCATTGATGGAGGGAGATCCAGACTGAAGAATAATGCTCATGTTTCTTTGTAGGAGATTAGTGATCATCATGTGTCTTGAAAACGGTTGTTGCTTCACTGTACATTTGTTTACCTGAGTTTATTGAGCTCATTCAAATGACATGCAAATTGATGCTAGTTTATTGTATGGTATGTATATCTTAGTTTACGGTCGAAATGATGAATTTTGAAGCAGGCTGCGGATATTAGTTCAATGGGATCTCTCGATCGTGACGATGTGAAGAAAATATGTGGCGAAAACCTCCCCGAATGGATATCATTTCCAGAGTATGAACAGGTGAAATGCTACTTGGCACTTTTCATTCTATAGCATTCCATTGCTTGTCAAGTGTTACACTCCCTTTATGTGTTTCTTGCATGCTTACGTTGATCCCTTTATCTGTTCTGCTTTCAGGTCAAATGGCTCAACAAACAACTGAGCAAGCTTTGGCCCTTTGTTGAAGAGGCAAGTAATCTTCATGTATTTCTGCAAAAATAAAAAGAAAAAGAAAACTTCAGAATGAAGTCACTTAACCTTTAAACAGAAGAGGGATCTGTCCAGTTTGCTGTCAACAACTGCTCTGATTTGCTGTTGTATCTGATCACAGGCAGCAACTATGGTCATCAGGGATTCTGTGGAGCCGCTACTTGATGACTATCGACCACCAGGGATATCCTCACTGAAGTTCAGCAGACTCTCATTAGGGACAGTTCCACCGAAAATAGAAGGTCGCAGAGACAAACGATTGTCAGTTTCACAGTATCATGTGTTCACCTAAAATCACCTGACGTTTGTCATTCTGTTTTCAGGTATTCGGATTCAGAGCTTTCAGAAAGGGCAAATTACAATGGACATCGACTTCCGTTGGGGTGGGGATCCAAATATTATTCTTTCAGTCGAAACACTAGTTGCTTCACTTCCCATTCAGGTTTGTAGCTTTGCTTGGGCTTCCCAAAGTTCTGTTCCTGTGTTGCAGTTTTCACATGACAATAATTACCTAAGAACTAAGGTTTAAACTTGTCTAAAAACTAACTCATGTTTACAAATGTTGTTTTTAAATTTAGTAAATCGATTTAACAGTTCCATATTTATTTTGTATGTGTTTCTACAGTTTAAGAACCTTCAGGTGTATACCATCATCCGTGTAGTCTTTCAACTGTCAGAAGAGATACCATGCATCTCTGCTGTTGTTGTTGCTCTTCTGGCTGAGGTTAACTATTCTGACCACTCTCATGCTTACTTTTGTATTCTGGGCATTCATGTCCAAAGACGTCGCGGATTGGATTCGTATAAACACAGTCATTGTCTGTTTGTAATATATTTGTTTCTTCCTGCAATTGCAGCCAAAACCTAGAATCGACTACATACTGAAGGCGGTTGGAGGAAGCCTGACGGCAATGCCGGGACTTTCAGACATGATCGACGTATAAAACGAGTTTCCTTTTAATCTTCATTTCCCCTTTCAGACGTGCTCATTTCTATGTGTACAAAGTCTGAGAAAGAAAACCATCACATTTGCCTGTTACATTTCTGTAGGATACGGTGGCGTCATTGATCACTGACATGCTCCAGTGGCCACACAGAATCGTTGTTCCACTGGGCGGAGTCGACGTGGACGTAAGGTTAATCAGCAAAACCTGCTCATTTACGCTCCATAGAACTCTTTGCAAGAAGTTTGTCGACATGGCAACTAGATGAGCACGTTGGAATGACAGAAGTTCTCGTGTTCTTGTGCAGCGATCTTGAGCTGAAGCCGCATGGGAAACTCACCGTCACCGTGGTGCGCGCGGACTCCCTCAAGAACAAGGAGCTCATCGGCAAATCCGACCCCTACGTGGTCCTGTTCATACGCCCAATCTTCAAGGAGAAAACCAGGGTCATCGACGACAACCTGAACCCTGAATGGAACGAGACATTCGAGCTCATCGCCGAAGATAAGGAGACGCAGACCCTCGTTCTTGAGGTACGTAGACACCGAACGCATGTCGTCACTTCTTCTCAGATGGAAAGTCAGCGGAGGAGAGATGGCCTCATTTGCTATTTCACGGCGCTTTCAGGTGTTCGACGAGGACAACCTGAAGCAAGACAAGAGGCTGGGCATCGCCAAGCTGCCTCTGAGCGACCTGGAGATGGAGACCGAGCAGGAGGTGAACCTGCAGCTGCTGTCGTCGCTGGACACGACCAAGGTCAAGGACAAGAAGGACAGAGGCGTGCTCACCATCAAGGCAAGATCAATCGATCTCTCTCCTCACCGTTGTTGATCAGGAGTTGCATTGCCCCTGACGACGCTGGCGTGTGCGAGCTTGCGCAGGTGATGTACCACCAGTTCACCAAGGCAGAGGCGCTGGAGGCACTGGAGCTGGAGAAGAGTCTCGTGGAGGCCCGCCGACAGGGGAAGAACGAGACGGCGGCGGTCAGCGGCGCCGCGGACGCGGCCAGCGGCATGGCCTCCACTGTCACCAACGTGGCCGGCACGGGCGTCGTGGCGGCTGGTACCGTGGCCGGCACCGGCATGACGGCGGCCGGCTCGGGCGTCGGGCTGGTGGGCTCTGGCATCGGCGCGTTCGGCAGCGGCCTTAGCAAGGCCGGCAAGTTCGTCGGACGGACCGTCACGGGCCAGTTCAGTAGCGCCAGGCGCAGTGCCAGCAGCGTGCCGCCTGTCGACGAGTAACGGAACTGGCGTCTTTACTGTTAATTTGTCCTCAGTTTATCATGCATATGTAGTGTTGACATTGTACTTGGGTTTAGTTTTGCAACTGTTAAATTCGACCAATTGACTGAGGGTATATAATGAGTTCAGAGCAAACATTGCGATGCTTATAAAGTTTAGGAAGTGACCAAGTCCTCTAAAAAATAAAGGATATTTCTTGTTTGACGTAAAGAGCACTCTTTATTAGCAATGAACACAATGGAATGTTTACCTCCAATACAGTGCTTATTTATATCCAGAATACACATCGCCTAAGTGGCAACACCTTATTAATACAAGGGCGATATCACCCCCCATTTGTTTGCCAACCGCCCCAAAATCCTCCATAAGGTTCGCAGCTAAGGAAAATGATGCTGTGCTATCCCTTGGGACAGGGACTGGATGTTTATGATCCGTGACAACATATGAAAAAATGATTGTTCCAGGAAACAAGGGCCACCCGAGATTTTACAACGGCTACAATAAATACAAGTCCGGACGCGGAGCTCAATCTTCCTCCTCACGAATCAGCGCGAAAGAGAATGGCGCAAACTTGTAACCATCGCCTTCGTAGAACTTGTTCTGGAACTCCACCCAGTGAAGCCTCAATGCGTGAAGGAATGCACTGAGAGTCTCCATGACAAGCAATACACCAACCGTGGCAAATATGAAGATAACAATACCAATAACAAGTATGGCAATATTGTTATACCTACAAAGACCAAACATGATATTTTAGACAGGTATAGTGGATGGAAAGGAGAGAGGAGGGAGAGAGTGAAGGAGTTTGCTTACCCCCACGCTAGCAACAGAACTTTATCATAAAATACGCTAGACAACTCCGAGTGTGCAAGACTGCAATGATCACATAAATTGCTTGTTAATAATCAGTGAGGTGAAAAACACGGTAAGGACATGAGGCCGCATTCGAACATGGTCACAGGTAGCAGTACCTCAGAGCCCAAAGACGAAGGTATGAAGCGGTATTTGATACTGCACCAAGAACAAACTCGATCGTGTGAATCAGTTGGTGGACAAAAACTTCGCTGAATTCAAACTCCTCGTGATCATTTGAGTCCTCATGATGTTCTCCCAACTCTGCTCCCACTGATTCATCCGCGCCCTGAAGCATGGTGTATTGGTGACCTTGATGCCTCTGATGGGAAAGAAGCAAAGAAAGTCAGTGTTACTGTAAATTACAGCTGCAAAGCATAATAACGAATTATGTCTGTAGAAACATACTTGCTCATGCTGCTTCTTCAATAAAATAGGCTTTGGAATCAACATCCAAGGGACAGAAACCAAAGCAAGGAAAAGTAGAACAAGCTGCATAGGAAGAAGACATCGTGAACTTTTAGGCACAATTCTCTGCTTTAATTCATAGAGAGAGCATACTGAATCTATACCTGCACTGTTTTCTGGCCACTAAATAACTGGTTCTCCCCAAGTTCGTCCGTTGGGCTAAGGAACATGTATATCATAACATGGTACAGATCTGCCTTTGACCCCGTGCACCACTTAATTATAATGAGCAAGGAAAGATAACCAAATAAGCTGTTCAAAAAGATCAGCTGGGGGACAAACATGTACCTATTACAAAAAATACAATCAAAATCATCATAATCCAGTGGCTATACCATAAGTTATGAAAGGATCAACGGCGTCTTAAGAAGAAACCTTTTCCAACATCAAATTAAAACGAGGCATATCAACTTACCACACGTTAATACTGCTTCTGAAGAATTTTGCATTGAAGTAACTCATCACGATGCCAAGGTTCATTTGTGCAACACCGAGAAGAATTGACATCTTCATCTTCAGTGAATTGAGAAACGGCAGCTCGCTGCGGCTACCATGCCACACAGGGTCCACACCAAATGGGTACGTGTCTCTTACCTTAATCAATCCTTCAGTAGTAGCATCTCTATAGCCAAAGTGAGCAAATGAATAAGCAAGAAACTACCCACAAATTTAGTTATTTGAATAAATACTCAATAAATATATACGAAGTTATTTCCTTACCGACAAGAAGTATCACGGCACGCATAGGCAGATTTACCAAAAAGCTCAAATGGAACAGAGAAAAATTCGTTGTATATTAATCCAGTGTAGATTGAAAAAAGTGACATCATAAAAATTACATAGCGGCCACCAAACATCATCTCCATTATGTCGCCAAGTTTCTGCGATCAAAATTAGATATTCCATACAGGTTCAGTCAATTATTCAGAAGACAAATAATTGAAAAAGAATTCTTGGGAATCAAAACTAAGGAAGCAAGTTCAAGAAAGGTAAGACTTATCCAGATACAGGCAGGTGAAGGAAAATGCAATCAAGACAGGTGGACAAACCTGTGAAGCTAGTTTCTTTTCTCGGAATATCAAATAGAGTGTCGCAAGCAATAAGCAAATTCCATGACCCCAGTCACCGAACATGACAGCAAACAAGAAAGGGAATGTGACAATGGTGAATACACCAGGATTTGCTTCTTGATACTTGGCTACCCTGCAACAGATGCAACACCGCATTAGCACTTATCCAATACAAAATATTTGAGTTGGACCACAAATTAAATTAGTCCCACTATTTTATCAATCATTTCAATAGTTTTCTTGAAAGTTTTGATTCAAAAACATGGGAGGCACAACTGTGCTAAGCCATTAAAACTTATTCTGGTTAACATGCAGACTATGATATCCAAATAAAACATAAAAAGTATGAAAAAGGACAATAGAAAATATACTTGGAGACACAAAAATATACCCAGATGACAAATACCTTAATCATAACAGCATAAGAGATCATGTGTAAAATTATCAAATCCAGTAACAATAAAGAAAAAAGTGCAGCATTCTAAGAATAATAGCAGGTAAAAAAGTTGCTAATTTAGCCAAGTCAACCACACTACACAATCTAATCCATAAGAGGGTAGTATAAGTATTGGCTGCAAAGGTTAGAACAAGAACGCATACCCATATGCATCAACAATTTCCTGGAATGCAGAAGTAAACTTATTCGTGCGGAAATAAGTTGGAGGTGATTCTTTTGTGTTCAGAACTTGAAAGATTGATCCAACTTGGGATTTGCTATCAACAGTAGCACGTTGAAGGGCATCTTGAATCTGCAAATAGACCATGCAGTTGCAATGTAAAAGGACGAATCGGGACGGGCACCGGAAAACATCATGAGAGAACAGGGATATAGTATATTTTATTACCTGACTGCTTGCAAAAACTGGACTCCAGCCCTCACCAACGAGGCATTTCTTTGTCACATCAACACTTAACATGTTTAAAGTGTGATAAATTGATTTTTCCCTCTTTGCCTGCAGCATCGATTTGCAAGTTAGAAATGAAACTGAGATACAAGGGAAATACAATATAAAGTAAATTGAAACCGAAATCATGATTCGAGGACAACAAACTTAAACTATGAAATTTCATCGAATGTGAGGAGAAAATGCAGAAGCTTACCAGATGGTTCCACTGTTCAAAATCAGAAGCAATACTTTTGAGTATACTGTCACGATGAGCTAAGCCCATCTCAATTGTTGCCTTCAGCTCTGAGATCTTTCCAGATACCTACAAGACCTCAGAAATTCAGAACATATTTTATGTCTATATTAAGCTATCCTAGTAGTGTTCAGCTTTTAAGTTTTCATTTGAGAAATGCAAGTTATTAAAGATGATAGTTAGAAAATCAATTTCAGATATCAATACTATAATAAATGGTTAAAGTCTGGAAACCAAACACCTAATGATGAAACTGTGTAACCTATTGTTGAAATCGATAACAGTGCAATCTACCCTAAAGATTTTTTGTGTGTGTGTGTGAAAAGTTAAGTATGACCTTGTTTGGCACAGCCTATTTGTCAACTTATTTTTAGAAATAAGCAGAAGCGGTGCCAAACACTAGGATTCTGCAACAGCTTATCAGTTAGGCAGATCATGAGAACGAACTAAAAAAAGCAGCAATAAGCAGGAGCTGTTTTTCACCAACGTTCCAAGATAAGCTGCTTTTGCAACAAGCTGAAGCTGGCAAACAAGGCCTATATGTGGCCATTCCACAATAGGGTTTATATGCACACCCATATCAAAAGAAGCACATACATGCCACAAGGCCTACCCTGGAATGCAAATGCTTCGTTTACATGCATAATAGTCACTTGAATTGCAATGCCCATGTTTTTGGAATTCCACATCTACCACAATGAAATCAAATCAAGAATATCAACAAACACAGCGAATCAAGTGCTGACCTCCTGAACAGCATGAAGTTGCTTGCCGACATCATCTGGAAATGGGTAACGGTTTGCATTGAATGCATCACATATCTTCAAAATTTTGGCCTTTGCTCTCTCCCCAGAGTAAAATATGACAAATGCGTTTTTCGCAACCTGCATTACCATAAGAAAGGTGGTAAGTGTGTGCACGACATAAACAATATGCATAAAGTCAGAATACAAGAAGTATTTGAGGGAATTAGTAAGCAGCTCCAGTCTAGCAATCATCATTCAATAATTAATCACTTAAATAACACATATCATGGTACCAGTAACATAGTAAGAGTTGTCCGAAGTAAGCTTGCCTAACATTTTGTACAGTAAACACTATAGTTATATTGTATTTAAACAAGGCATACTTTCGTTTTAATATGCAAAAGAATAATCTAAGGGACCATGGACAAACTTTGTAACGAACTAGCAAAGTCTATTTTATTTATAATAATAGTTAGAAGATCTATACTGACCTTCTCCCCAGAAGAAGGATCTGTCACAGGCTCATCAACAGGCTCTTGCCTAAGGAATATGTTACCCCTTGTGGCACGGAATAAGATCCGTTCAAAAGCCATTGCCTTTTCCTTTGGCACAAGACCACTCAATGATCCAAGCTTCACTTGTTTTGATGGATCTGTCGACATCTCCTAAGAAAATACAACCAATATTCCAATAAAAAATATGACGAGGGGAAAAAAGATAATAGGAGGGTGATGCTGCTACTCAGAACAATCTTTGTACCTGTTCCAGTAGAGGGCTCTCCAGCGAAGGCTGGCCAGATTGACTTGACTCCAGTTCCCTTTGTTGTGCCGTAGCACTTTGTTGAGCTGAATAGAAAAATTCACCAGCCTGAAAAAATAAAAGTAAACAGAAGTTGGATGGCAGACAAAGCAAATAGAAAAAACAAAGTGATGCAACATATGCTCCAGGGTGAGAAACTAGCAACAGAAATAAACAAGTTATAACAGATTTGATCATTAATTCCTTTATATACAGTAAATGTAAGCAAACTGGCACACATCAAAAGTGTATGCAAGACTATATAGAAGCATATACCTTTTGGAGAACAGTATTGTACTCCAACAGCTCATTGTAGGTCCGCTGTAATTTTTCGTTGTTTGCATTAACTTCAGTTAGCTCAGTTTCCAGTTCGCCAAGCTTTATCTGTTATTTGGCAGCATTAATAGAGGAACTCAAGATTTAGAACTTGTGCACGATCAGGGAGCATTTCATGAATACATACCTCCAACTCATCAAAGTCCCAACGAGTTTCAATAAGTTGTGCAGGAGAGGTTGATATGCCAGCTTTTGACATTTGCTCCTTAAAAAACCTCAACTTGCGTGCCATTTCACTGCATCTTTTGATCTGTACGACAAGAAAACAGTGAAATTATCATACTTGAACACAAAAAAGGTACAACACTCGTGGTGGTACGTTATAAAAGACAAATATATAAATTTGCGGTGGACTACGGTTCAGGCATGTTTAAATCAGTTGCTAATGCTAGACATCACCGGAAAGGGTCAAAGCTCATCAGTAGCAAAAGAGGTCTTCATCAAAGAAAGGAGACTTGCATCTTGATGAAATATCAATTTAAAGCTAAGGGTAAAGTACATGTTAAGGAGATGAGCAAAAGTACCTGGAGAGCATATGTTCGTTGAAACGGGCTCTTCTCTGCATTAAGCTGAGGGACAAAAACAAGCATCAGATTAAAGTCATAGGGACCAACATGCGAAAAAATAGCGCATGGGACAATCAGAAGCATAGATAATACACCCTCACATTGAACAATTAAGAAGCATATACACCCTCACGTTCCATAGCATAGTGATCACGTTCAATGAAGCACTAATTGTAACAATCCGCGAAAAACAGTTACTTAGATTGACAACTGACAAGAGAATTCCCAATTGAAAAGCAACCCTATGCTAACTTCTAAGCTCCGATTGCTACCCATCACGCCAATGCAAAGCATCACAACGATATTCCCAATGTAAAATTTCATTAAACAGCAAACAGTTGCGCGTTGTAGCCACTAGCCACGAATTCCCCAATGCCGACGGGAAACCCTCGCTAGCTCCAGGGAATCCCGATCACGAGGTCCTATCAACCAGCCACTGCCTATCGATTTGCACACGGGTACTCGGTACGAGCACGAGCCAGATCGCCAATCAACCCGAAACTCGTGGCCCGGAACGTAACAGCCTAAACGACGGCACCACTGGGGGCAGGCGGCCTTACGTCTTTGAACTGGAGGAGGCCGAGGTCGCCGAGGTAGGAGACGGTGAGGTGCGCCGACTCGGCGGGGATGATGACCTGCACCAGCTGCATCGCCTCCGACCGCATCAGATCCATCGTCGGGCAGCACCCGCCGCCGCCGCCGCTTCGCGCCATGGCGTGCGCGCGGGCCACCCACCGGTCAGCGGCCGGCGCACTGCTCCTCCGTCAGATCCCTGGAGATCCGACGAGGGATTCAGGATCGGGTTCGCGCGGGCGGAGCGGATCTCCGGCGGGCGCGGCGGTGGCCTGATCGGTTCCCTCCCTCTGCGTCGTGGGGAGGTGGACGAGCTACAGACCGGGGTCGTGGACCGTGTGGTATTATGTGGAGACGTGGCGGGGCCGAGCACCGATAGGGACTCTGACTTGTTGGGCCCTGGTGTCAGAGACTGGATCTGGATGCTCGTGATTGGAGGCGGTTTGGGATCTTGTTTGCCTCGGGACGAAGAAGAGTGTGGATTTCGCGGGAAGAAGGTTAGGCTGGCTGACTTGTGGGGTCGGTAGCTATCTGGATTCTATACGTGTTGAGCCTTTTTTTTTCTTTTTGGTTTTGGTTTTTTTTTTGTTTTGATGAGGCAAGGAGACGTGTTGAAATTGACGACGCGCAATGTGTTGGCCCGGTCGGCATTGACGAGGGCGAGCACGCGAATGGGCCGAAAAACTCTTGAGGCTTGTTTGGATATACATGGCCTTATTTTGGGCCAACGCAGATGAGACCTGAATAGGCCTGGAGAGGTATTTTATGGGGGCCAAATTCAAGGCCTTTAACACAATCACGGGCTTCTTACTCATCGGCCTGAAAGGCCTCAACTGAGAAGCACAGGTTTCACACTTTCACCTCAATTGCCCATTGGCAGGACCAATATATCACATGTTACTCACTCTCAAAAAAAATATATCACATGTTAAGGAGAAATCAACGTGTGAACTGTGAAGTTCAGTTTTAGTTTTCTTCTTTATAACCGGGAACCCAATAGTTTTGATACATTGGTTCTGGCCTGTTAGATACGGAGGAATTTACATATGTCATGACTCATGAGTGACCGCTGCTCAGCAACTTCGTTGTCCCAGCCTGAAGAACTAGAAACTACTGCCGTTGGCGTGCTGCAGATTTAGATTTCCCGGCGATGGACCCATGTAAGCGCAGGATTTTGAGAGGCTGCAGAACTTCCACAACGGATAATATCCATATCCCGAAAGACCAAGCCTGGCCACGAACGCCTGCTCTCCCCGATCTCCTCTTCTCTCTTCTTATCCGCAGGTACAAGCCGAACTTTAATCGGCGACATTTTTCACGGCAGAGCGTGGAGAATGCTGGTAGGTCTGAAAATGACAAAGTGAAGCACTACTCGTCTACTACTACGCTGCTAATTCTTTAATCTATCCGTGTATAATCATCAACTCTGCTGCTAAACGAATATGAAGCATATTTCATTCACGTCTCGTATTTATTTATTTTCCTTTCAGTTTTCAACCACTTTATATTCTAGTGCATAAGCAAGACACGATGAAACATATACATAACCGATGGTTTCATTTTACGGTTGACACTCTGCAAAAGGAGAAATATATGAACATCAAGATTACTTTTACTAGCTTCCAAGACCGAAAATGAAACGCATGCTTTCAGATATGACATGTCTCCGTCTGCTGCACGATTTTTTGAGCCCCATTGGACCGACTGCTACTCTCTACTCATAAGAAAGTGGAGCTTGCCCTTTTGCTCAGACTTTGGCAGCGGCAGCTGGGACTGTGTCGGGAGGCTGAGGAGTGTGTTCTGCTGCTCAATCCCGACCTCTCCATGCTGAAACATCTGGCAGATTTGCTGTGTCGGGGGAGTTCTTGACCAGCTGGCTGGCAGTAGCTAGACATCTCAAGTTCAGGCGCAAGGTTAGTCTGATTTGCCTTCTAGTCGAAGCTCAGTTTTCACTGCCCGGCATGCATCGTCGATCGTGTGCGTTTTCTTAGACCTGCCGTTCGCTTTGCCGCTGCTTGTTATTGTACAAGTTTTTTGTCCTCAGATGCATATATACGCGCACATAGCTAGTGTCTGCATAACCACTCTCTATCTCTCTCTCGTTTTATTTTCTCCATCTCTTCTCTATTTCGGAGCTGAGAATTTTCTTCACATAATAAAAATCAAAATCTGTTGGCTTCCTTTGGTTAGTATAGAATCGGTGCATTTTGCTTGTTCATTGATTTTCCGTCGTTCATTACTGCTCTGAGGGCTCCTCCTGTTCAAATATGTACTAGTACTTTATTTGTGAACATCTCTTCTTGTCTACTCGATCGAAATTATACTGAACCTCACATGTGGTCTGTTAGCCGTTTGTTATTGTATTAAATTTGAAGATTCAGGTAGTTAACTAGTGTTCATTAATTATGCACATCAAGCCCAAAAGATTGTACAACCCCCATAGAAAGGCGAGGATGCACAAAGGGATGATATATATTTAATTTCAATGAATTAGACATAGTTAGAGAGCAGCTTAGCTTCTTGAATTCATATTGTTAGTTTGATTTGACGATACAATAACACAGACGAATACTGCTCTCAAGATGAATACACAGTAGTATATGCATGCAAGCTAGCGTGGCATGATATAATTAGCACAGATAAGTAGGCCCCCACATTTGCACTCCGCCACCTATAGCGAGTCTCCCATCCTCATCTCCTGATCCGCTGAGCTTGCTTAGTGCTAAGGAATCCAAGGTATTCACTTGGATTTGCAACGTTCGCCATAATGTTACACGTTCTGCAACCTGACGATCTGTCTTTACAAACGTACATATCCACTTTGCATGTATCATGAACTATTAGCCATTGTTGCATACGTGGAACATGTTCACATCATTCATTTGCAGCACCTAATAAACCTCACATTTCAACATGCACATGCAGCTGCAGGCAAGGCAGCATCGGTCACGAGCTAATTAAGCTATCAATCCAAGAGCAATGGACAACCAGCAGCTGCCCTACTCCACCGGCGGCCAGCCCCCGGCCACTGGCGGAACCCCGGTAGCCGGGTGCCCGGCGCGACGGGCCCTCCTCCGGTGCCGCACCACCACCTGCTCCAGCAGCAGCAGGCCCAGCTGCAGGCGTTCTGGGCGTACCAGCGGCAGGAGGCGGAGCGCGCGTCGGCGTCGGACTTCAAGAACCACCAGCTGCCGCTGGCCCGGATCAAGAAGATCATGAAGGCGGACGAGGACGTGCGCATGATCTCGGCGGAGGCGCCCGTGCTGTTCGCCAAGGCCTGCGAGCTCTTCATCCTCGAGCTCACCATCCGCTCCTGGCTGCACGCCGAGGAGAACAAGCGCCGCACCCTGCAGCGCAACGACGTCGCCGCCGCCATCGCGCGCACCGACGTCTTCGACTTCCTCGTCGACATCGTGCCGCGCGAGGAGGCCAAGGAGGAGCCCGGCAGCGCGCTTGGCTTCGCGGCGGCGGGGGGCCCCTGCGCCGTTGGGGCTGGCGCGGCGGCCGGGGCGCTCCCGCGGCCGGGATGCCGTACTACTACCCGCCGATGGGGCAGCCGGCGCCGATGATGCCGGCGTGGCACGTCCCCGCCGCGTGGGAACCGGCGTGGCAGCAAGGGCCGGCCGCGGATGTTGATCAGAGCGGCAGCTTCGGCGAGGATGGACAGGGGTTTGCGGCGGGCCATGGCGGGGCAGCTGGCAGCTTCCCTCCGGCGCCACCGAGCTCCGAGTGACTGTTGCTAGGCGCTGGCAGCTGGCCGCAGTGCATGTCGATCGGTCAACGTGTGACGGCCTTACCGAACATGCATGGAAGAAGCAATGGAGATACGTACAGAATGAATAAGCGGCGAGAGTAATTTGTACATGCACGTGATGTGCCGATTAATCAAAATCTAACGGGCGGTAATTTCTAATTGATTATATTATACGATGAATCATCTATATGTCAGATGTTTTTTCACGCATGGTTTCGTTCAGTCGTCTATATATACTTCTTAGCTCTCACCAATTATATTCATCCATCCCTTCGTTGTGAATCACAACTTGTGATCATCTGCCACAGTCATTTTCTCTCAAGCAGATGAATGTCCATGATAGCTCCTACATATTTGTTAGTAAACGTAAGGTCTTCTTGATGCCACCGCCCACCGACAATGAGTGAACCAGCCCTCGTACAAGCCGGCCAAGAGATTTTATGGAATATTTATTTTACATGCCATTGTAAATGTTTTTGGTGCTGTATTTGCCACTATTAATCATTGACTGAGAGAGACACCACCTGTCATTGAAACACCAATGACAAATTTCCCATGACACACTACGGGAGAACCCCTCTTTGCCGAGTGCCTAGGGCACTCGGCAAAGAGCTAAATACACTCGGCAAAGGGAGCAAACCTTTTGCCGAGTGTAACACTCGGCAAAGGGCACACGGCAAACAGGTACCGGCAAAGAGCACTTTGCCGAGTGTCAAATGTCGGGCACTCGGCAAAGAGCTCACGCAGCACTCGGCAAAGAAAACACTCGGCAAAATGTTAATCGAAAAAAACACCCAAAAAATAGGAAAAATATTTTTTTTAATGAGGGGAGGCCCCACCAGCTAGCCAGCCCGTCCCCGTCATCAAGTCACAAGTCGCGGTATTTTTCGCGCAATATTCGCGCGCTATGTGGCCGGTGGGATTTGAACCCGCGACCTCTCCCTTGCGCGTAGAGCCCCTCTACCACTACACCACAGCATCACATGTGTACAGCCTGGAGGAACCAAAGAAGGGTGAATTTGAGGCTATACAACATCGTTTGAGATCCGTTGCATGTTTGTTTGCAATTTTCAGAATCCTTCTCCCTCACTGTTGATATCTTCTCTTCTCCCTCACTGTTGATATCTTCTCTCTTTGATGGTTCTGCAAGTTGTGTGATCCATATATCTGTCATACATAGCTTTGCAAGGCTGATTTTCTCTCAACAGTCGTTGTGATTTTGTGAATGACCCAAAATGCCCCCGGGAACAGCTCACTTCTTTAAGTTCCACCTTTCTATATATGGGAGTATGTTCATGAGCTTAGTGTACTCCATCCTCGGTGCCCACCTAATGAGAAGGATTTCCCAAAAGGATGGGACTTGAGTGCATAAATGTCGATAACGTTTTGGGACAATTTTGTATTTGTCACTACGGAAACCCGATGTTTGCCGAGTGGTTTTTTCTTTGCCGAGTGTATTTATTCGGGCACTCGGCAAACAAGATCTTTGCCAGTGCCAACACAAAACACTCGGCAAAGAAATGTTTGCCGAGTGCCAAAAAAAAACACACGGCAAAGAGGTATTTGCCGAGTGGTTTTTTCAACACTCGGCAAAGTTTTGAACTACAAAGTTGTATAACTTCTCAACATCTACACTTCTTATTTTGGTAATTTTTCATTTGATAAAGCGCAAGTAAATTTGTTCACAAAATCTACGGCTCCCGTATAGTTTCCCGAAACATAAAGAGAGATATTTGAATTTGTGAACAACGTTACTACCATTATTTTGGATAAAAAAAGATCAAAATAAAAGTTGTAGATCTTCATAAGTTACACAACTTTGCTGTGGAACACTTTTTAATTTGAATTAATTTTGTCAACGAAAAGTATGTTTGAATTTCTCAAATTTTGAATTTTGAATTTTTCAAACGACCTCGGATGGAGAAACAAACAAAATGAAAGTTGTAGATATCAAAAAGTTGTGAAACTTTCTAGTTGACAACTTTTTATTTGAAATCATCTTATCAACGAAAATTTAGTTTGAAATAGTTCAAATTTGAAATTCAAATTTTGTAAATGACCTAAGATGGAGAATCGACCAAAATGAAAGTTGTAGATATCGAAAAGTTCGGAAACTTTGTAATTGAAAACTTTTTAATTTGAATTCATTTAGGGCCTCAAACAATTAGTTGAAACTTGTTTAGTATAATATGAGTAGAATCAAAACGGAATATGGCCGATGTTCTATTACTTTATGATTGTTGCCACAACATAATTCTATGATAATTTTTTTTTGATAAATACGTATCCAATAGGAGGGCTAAGGGGGCTCATGCACCCCCACCCCCTCCCCTCAAGATAGGCATGGGGCCCATGGAGAAGAAGAGGTGCTTGAGGTTAGAGGTGGGCAAAGGGATGGCCCCTCCTTTTCCTTATTTGCTTCTATCACTGAATACAAGTCTTTAGTGTTGTTCAAAAATTGCTTGTTGTAATTTCATAATTTATGTAGTGGAAAACATTTGGCTAGGTTAGATTCAATGGCATTCACATATATACTAGAATATAGAATAAAATAATAAACAAGAAAGTATTAAGACAATATGGCATTTTTTAATTATGACATGGCAACATAATATTCAAGATTCCACATTTTATCGTGACATCACCAGCTAAATTAGTGTGTGTGCGCGCGTGCGTGTGTGTGATTGTTGGTGGTTCTTATGCGTGTAATTAAATTTCATTACTTCCGCAAGCGTACGGAACTTCATTGTAACATTTCACCTTGAAATGTTTCAGGGTCATCATATTTATATTTCCGTAAGGAAGTATAGCGATAGGAAGATGAAATAATAACAAAATATTGTATTTATTGAGCAAATAACAACAACTATACTTAAAACGGGGTAAGGTACATGTTGGGTATAAGCGGCACACATCAATCAATCCAAAACAAAAAAATAAAAGAGAGATTAAATTGGGAGGACAACGAGATAGAGACACAGGCTCCTATATGTTTTATCCTATATTTACTATCCTAGCAATTAATTCTACAAGAGTATTTACTTTAGTCTTTAGCTAAGGTCACATACATCCAAGTCAAGTCGTTTCGGGGCACGGTCATGCCAGGGCTAATGAACAGATCCTGCTAGTTCACCTTGGGAAACTGACCGCTATTGAGAATCCTGCCTGTCCAACCCGGGCATGGTGGATTACAAAGACGTGTAGCTATCATACATTTACGGCTACCATCCTTCGTGGGGTTGGGTGCCAAACATGCATAGGCCAAGCTCTAAGTGCCACGCTTACACCCTGCCTAGAGGAACTACTCTTGATCAACGGAGCAGTTCTATCTAACAATAGAGCATAGATTTCACCAAGCGGAGACGCCATCTCCGACAGAGGCACACTCTCGTACTCTTTAGACACAATCATGAATCTCACAGCAAGACTTGCACACACACTAACTCAACTAAATAAATAAACCTAAATAGAAATAATTACTAAAATAAATAAATAAAGATAAAGCTAGATAAATAATTAAAGAATATTATTTCTACAGGAGTAAGATACAAGAACTATACTAAAACTCCGAGAGAGCTCTCACTCTACTCTGCTCTACTCTAACTCTCAAAGTAATTCTACTTCTACACTAAATGAGTATTGATCACTTGGATGTGATGTGGTGCAAATTGTTCTGCAGCCGGACAGGGTATTTCTAGCTTCATCAGGACAAGAGGGATTTTATAGTGAAATGTTGAGTGGCGGGACCGCCAAGGCAGGCCGACCGCCTAGTAGGGGGGGGCCGGCCGATGTGGCGGTTCGTCACCCCCGCCTCGCTCCTGGACGTCCCAGATCGTCTCCTGATGACGGTTGCAATGTTGGCTATGCTATGGGGGCGGCAGAAATGAAGTAAGGGCCAAGTTTTGGCCCAAACAACGCACCTTCTGGAATGTCGTTGGTAGTCGCCGGAGTGGGCCTTGGTTTCTGTAGTTTAGGCCTGTGTTCAGCCCACTGGAGGAAAGCCAAGACTTTTAGTCACCTTGTGCGGCCGGCTGGCCTATAGGTGGGGCCGGTCAGCCTATGATTTCCTCGGCTCGGGTCCATTTGCCTCCAAAATATCCTCCTACATCCAAAAATCACCAAAACTCATGGAACTATATTAGTCCTAACTACTATACATCGAATCTTGGTGAAAAACCTTTTATTTACCGATATGTTGGGATTAAATCATGGTTTAGTGACCGCGAACAACCTCCCCAAGCTTAAACTTAGCTCGTCCCGAGCAAAATCAGAACTTAGGGTACCGACAGATCAAGAGTTACAAAAGAAGCGTCCCATAGGTAATAAAGATGCAACAACATACTCTCTTAATAGCAGTAAGTATACGAGAGCACAAAGTGTTCACAAGTGTATATTTCACCTTGTCATAAAGCGTTGAGGATTAGAACAACACTTTTGGACGAGTCAAACAATTCTAGCAGGCATATATCCAGAGTTTTTATGTGCTGCAAGACAAAGTAAAAATTTCTCCGCCGCCGCTCACCACGCTCCACTCCCCCTTCTGCTCTCTCCACCCCTTCCTCAGCCTACACGACGGTGCTGCCCCGGCGGCGAAGGGTCGGGGCGCGATACCCTCGCATCTGGGTCATCGACCTGGACCACAACACGGTACGCCATGCTTGCCCAGTTAGACCATGTTCGCTCAGAGTTTGGTCTTGGTGGCTCCAGATTGTTGCCATATCGGTGGGCGTCGTCAGCATCGCCGTCGGAATAGGTGTCCCGGTGTTCTACGAGACACAAATCGACAATGCCGTGAGTCCTTCAGCCTGTTCGGCTGCCTATTTCGCAGCCAGCTTCTCTGCAGCAGCTACAGTATTTCAGTTATTTCTTCAGCAGCCGCTACAGTGTTCGCAGTTATTTCTTCAGCAGCCGCTACAATGTTATCAGCCTGCCGAACAGGCCGCTTGTTCCTTAGCTCAGCTTTTACCCAATCTCAAAAAGCTGGCGCCGAGTAAAGTGAAATTCGGGATAGTGAACATTAGAAATTGTCTGATCAAAACCAAAATCTTCAAAAGCACAAGTATCATGACTAATGGCAACAGCAAACACTCACTCATTTGTAGCCATATCAATTAACACCTTAGACCAAAAGGACACAAGTGTTCCTTTTAATGAGCCGAACAAACTAGTCACGATGAAACAAATGATGGCATTTTTTTTTTTGATAATATGTAGAGTATCTGCATTAGATGTTAAGAAAATAGTACAAGACCCCGTACAGATATACGTACATACGGAACGGATACAACCAAACCGACTGCAGGCTGCAGCCACCCACAGACACCACACCGGAGCTCGCCCCACCAGAGATTCTCGCCACCACTGTTCACAACGAATCGAGGAAACGGCAGGCAAGCCACCAACTCCAGGTGAAGCAACGCCCGAAGGCTACAAAGGCCGAAGACCTTCCATCCACCAGAAGAAGAAGATGACCGCATCGTGGAAGGCTCGCCGGGGACTCCTCCCCATGCTTGGCACCCGAAGAAGGAGGAAGAAAGGCCGCCGCCGCAAGCCGGAGGAAGGCGAAGCACCAGCCCTCCAATCCGCTCACCCCCACCCGCAGCCGCCTCGCCGCATCCGTCCGCCAAAAGAGTCGCCCGACCCGCCGTGGAGGACCACGGCTGCCGTGACCAGCACCTCCTGACTGGAGACCGAGACCCCGCCGGACTCCACCCTCATGAACCCTTGCCGCCGCCGACGGAGGAACCGTCCGCAAGGCGGGGATTAGGTCGGAGGGACCTAGACCCAAGACAATGCCGGGGAACCCGCCTCGCCATCGCCGCCGGGACCCTAAACTAGACTAGCTAGACCTACAACTACCCAATCCGCCGGATCCGCACTGTCTCCTCCCTCCCCCCCAACGCTCGGACGGCCGTCGGAGACGAAGGAGACCGCCGGATCCGGCGCCGAAGCTGACGACCCGCTAAGAACTCTCTTTTCGCCTCTCCTTACTGTAGCAGCGGTTGCTCTGTTTTTTTTTTTCATAAAGATGAATGGTCAAAAATACAGATGATGGCATTAGCCTGCAGTATATGCATACAATGCTAATGTTTCTTTTTTTTTTCTCGAATACACAGGAGAGCTGCGCATCTTTGTATTAAGAAGAAAATGCCGGACGGCAGTTTACAACATGTAGGTTGACAAACCCTACACAACACAGCGATGTTACCACCACGAACTTTACAACCGCCATAAACCTTACACTACTACTCACGCACTAAACAGCCCAACTTCGGTTGCTGGGTCGCGGTCGAAGGTGCGATTGTTCCTCTCCTTCCAGATGGACCAAGCTTTTTAACAATTACATGCTAATGTTTCTCCAATCTCATTTCCTTTATTTGTGACACACCTAGTAGATCAGAATATTGAACAGGTATTTGCTCCTCTCGGAAGTGTCACATGAACTTCTTTCTTGGAGTGGGTGGGTTGTGGTAGGCCGCCCAAAACCGTTGAGAGCACAAGTGCTCATGGCCTCATGGGGATCACGTTCGCATTTTGGAGGCTACTCCACGGTCCGTGCACCGCCTTCTCGGCCGCGCGCGGCAGCCTTGGTTGGCAACGCCAATTCAACATTGTCTTCCGGAGACCAGGACAGTGCAAATTGCACGGCTGCTACCATGCTACCTACGAAGTCTTGGCAGCGTTTCACGTACCCCAGACTCTCGAAGCGTAGTATTCCAGAGTTTTCCGCACGCGAGTAGCATGCAAGCTCGCATGTACCTTCGCATGCACGTATGGCCAGTGCTGCTGGTAAAAGTCATCAAAATCTTTGGCGTCACCCCAAAGGTCCACCAGCTCACGTTCCTGTTCCGTCAGTCCCAAAATGGAGCAGAGACGACTGACCGTTAGCCATCCCCATCGAACTTTTATTGCAATACCGTACGTGCGCGGATGCGAAGAATCCAGCTGATGCGATGACTTGCAACAAAGTAATCTCGAGACGTAGACGACATGCGGCGGCGGCACAGATTGATCGAGGCAGTGCACACGATCGAGACACGAGGGGCTTCGCGGTTGGAGGCCATTGGGAATTCAGCGATGCAAGGCCGCGGAGCTGTCGATCGAACCAACAGCGCTCCACGTGGTACGTGATCCCAAGCCAGCAGGGAGATGTTAATTACGTTAATTCTTTACAACGACACGGTCGACGTTGTACACGCATCCATCTCTGAGGCTCAAAACTGCTGGCGCTTCATCATCTTCAAATTAGGAGAAGGGATAATTATCCAACGCGCATGCGTACGCGCCTTCAACGGCGATCCCTTGTACACATACGTACTTTTTTGTTTTTTTGCTGGAGAGCGCTAGTACAGATACAGTAGGTATTCTTAGTTGTACTAGCCTTTCAACCCGTGCATCGCACAGGCCAGAAATTAAAAGGCACATGAATAAGTATATATTTTTCGCAAAATGGAATATATATATATTTAAAAAAACTAATTTTGAGTTGTATTTCTCCAACAATTTAAAAAGAAGCATATTTACTTTCATATTATTTTTGTTTTGAAAGCAATCTGTACTATTCTTATTTTACTATTTTGATATTATTATTATCCATATAATTTTGTTATATAATTTAACAATACACTAAAATATATAGAGAACACAGTTTGTCCTCATCAGTAATATATTTAAATGTTAGCAATCAGGACTAAGATGCAAACTTGACTTTCATTTATTCCATTTAATTTATAGCTTATTTCCCTATAATTTCATCTATACATCTTGACATCTATACATCTTGATTGCAATATATACTATATTTTCTCAAGTCCAGTTGACGATTATTCCAATAAAATTTTGGCTTTTCCCACTTTCATATATCTCAATGTTTTGTCTAACTTGTTGGCGCTGTCCGTAAAATCTTCCACTCCACATATAGGTTGGCGTAGGAGCATATTTTACCATGAAGACGAATTATGCTAGGTTGTTGTAGGCACCGATCTTATCACAAAATGTAGAGTACGTTTGCAACTGGGTCAAAAAGTCTGATTCAAGCATTTGAATGTTAATTTTAACATTTTCGGATGCATACAGCAGATAGGTCGGACTTCTATCTGAAGTAATTTTAGCAAAAGTAAATTAATTACTCCCTCTGTTCCAAATTATAAGTCAGTTTAGCTTCATCAACTTTTCTCAAATTATAAGTCATTCTCAACTCTCATTCTCAATTCCCAATGCACCTTTTCTCTCTTCCCATACAACTCTATCTCTACCTCTCTTCTTATTTTTTGTGCACCTACCTTGTCTACTTCTTCTTAATCTCCGTGCCCAGAGCTAAAACGACTTATAAATTTGAACGGAGGGAGTACTTATTAGAACTGGAATAATGAAACAATGAAGAATCCTTGTATTCTGTCATAAGAATTAGAAAAGTATGGCAAGAAGATGATTTAGAAGCTAACTGAACTAAGTATTGGATAATATTAATTCATTGAGCGATATACAGATTGAACAAAATTTCATTGGATCAGTTATTTTTGGGAAAGGCATATGAAGATGATGACATAATTTACTTTTGGATATGTTCAAGCTTCCTGGACTCTGCAACAACTATATATGAAAGGGGTTCTTACACTATATTCATCAATAGAATTGGTAAAAAAAAAACCGGTACGACATATACATAGTTAGACTATGTAAGTTTTTTTTGTTGATGTCATGTTGAGCGTCAATATACCCTGTGAATTATCTTTTGTTTACTGGGCCCACAGTTTATGTGTAAGTTTCGAGAAAATGTGGTGGACAGAAGAAATAAAGGAGTGAAATACCTACACATCCTGTGGAGTCGTAGATGGTTTCCCCGGTATATGCATATGTTCTTGTACTATGATGCATCTGCAAGGAAACATGGCAGCATATCATCAATGCCAGTGAAGATCCGCACACAATACTTCTATATGAGCAGTGTCATCAGTGGCACGTCCATATCATCGGCACCTGTTAATTGCGTCGTGATCAACTGGCTACAGCATGATTATGTTGATCCAGTTTAGTATGATATTTTTCTTAGGAAGTTTCTCTTAATTCGTACGGGAGTTTTCTAAAGAGGAAGAAAGAGAGGAAGTATTATGATTACCTTACAATTTGAAGCAGTATGTTGATAGATCATCCTGACATCCTGTTTGCTATCTCCAAGATCTTCAGGTCCAACGCACGGCCTATGTGTTGCATCGATGCGCGGCTTGCAAGTTTGGATGCTGATGCTTCTACGACGACCTGATTCTTGGCTTGACGATGTTGCCTTTTTCTCATCTTGTTTCAGTTCCGCAAATTCACCTTGGTCAACAATTCTTCCCAGAAATTGACAATCGAATCTTTCTTGTTCACATCTTTGCTGATCCTACGAAGATGCCCTTTATCAGATGATCATCGAATTCACTTGAGCGATGGCAGTGTCTCCACATTCACCTGCAGCCGTGTTCTCACCCTGTACCCACCATATTCGACGGATTGTCACCAGGATGCGCAGCCAGCCGCCGTTCCTCTCTTCTCTTTCGCCACACAGATTGTCCACCGTCTTGGAAGTTAATTATCGTCTGATGCATGTACACGGCCTCTCCAGCATATGTGTATCGATAGTTAATAGTTTTAATTTGCAAAGTAATCATCTCGTGTAAATTAATACAGGAACATGGCCTTTCGTGATGGTCGATTGATGATAGGATTCCTTATGCCACAACATCAACCATTGATCTTTTTAGCTATTCCGAATTAGGGTTTTTGGCTATTTTTATAATTCTGAAATTAACTATATTTATGGACCCTGATGTCATGGTGGGTAATTTAGAATTAAGTGTCTGGGGTACTTTTGACTAACTTCTTTATAACGGCAGAGGTGGGTAATTAAGATCATGTTAGATCTAAAGGTCATTATTTATCTTACTTCTATTTGTACGGTCGGATGTTTTGCTTATTTGTGAGAATTTCTTGGATTTTTTTCTGCGATTAACGTGGAGGCCTCAAAAGGAGCCTCCAATTAGTAAATATAAGATACGTACCGCCTAGACCTTGGAGATTTTGTAGCCTAGCTATACACACGTAGGCACGTCTACTTGAAAGAAAGGCACGTACTTCCTCCACAATTAGGTTGCGAAGCGTTAAGTCGACAAATGGCAAACTTCTCGGCGCACACCACTTTTGAAGCCAACCCATGACAGATCGATTGGACAGAGGATAAGCTTCAAACTTCAACTGTACACGAGGGGTACGTTCCTTGTATCAAAATTTTCGCTCGATCTGTACGTACACCAACGTGCAATTAAAGTAACCGTACGTAATCAACACGTGAACACTTGATCGATCGAACGCTACTAATTAACTACGGCGGAGAAATTTGCGATCAGCTGGTTGACGAAGAGCGCGCCTTGCAGCACCTACCAACGACTCGATCCCGACCATATGCATGGTGGCTGGCGCCTGTAAATACTGGTTCATAAGCTTGAAGCCACACACACTCACACAAAAATATAATACAAGTTACGACATTGTCCGCAACTAATTTGTAGCAATGGCCTCCTCCAAGTCCATCGCATGCACTGTGCTCTTGTTCCTCGCCCTCGCGGCTTCTGCCCAGGCCCTGTTACCGGCGCCGCCGCCGCCCCCAGGTTCGTGCCCTCCCGGCTTCAAAAACACTTTCGACCTCACAGATTTCATTCGACAGACTGGACGAGAAGCCATTATATTTGTCAACCCTCAGCTGGTTCCCATCGTCCGTAGCACCATCTCGGTCGTCCCACACACCGGTCTCCTCCTGTGTTTGTGCTACAAATCCACTAACGTCAACTTCCTCTACGAATGTGTGCGATACTAAGTAAGCATGCAACAAAGCACGCGTGTTATATGTGTGCTAGCTACTTATGTACTACTATGTCCTCCCGCTTATATATGTAGAATAAGTTCCACTTGCGTGGATGCATGTGTCGTCTGTAGGCGGACATGATTCGCGTGTTAATTTGCACGGCACAGTTTAGGGTAAAGGGGAGGTACCCTGCCTAATGTATTGTGGGACATATTTGTGTGTAAGTTGTACTTGTGACAAACAAATAAATAAATATGATGAATGTGTGTTATTGCTTGATCTCCTTATGAACATTATGGAGATTTACAACATCGTGACTCGCCAATGACGCCAAGAGCAGGCGCTACAACGGCGCTCCCCTGTTTTTATTTTGTTGTTATACTAGCTTTCTTGCTCTACGCATCTACGTTCTCCATATATCAACTATTAAATTTGGTCAATTTACTCTCAGCTGATTTTTTTCCTTATATAAGTTAAATTTCAAATTAAAATTTGTGGGATCATAAAAAACATAGAACTCTATTGTATATTACAAAAAATTGGATTTTTCATAATGAATTTCATAGGTTGGGACTCGTGTCATATTGTTATATACAAATTAAACGAGGCACAAAATGCATGAAAAAATGAAATTATTTGAACATTTTTCCATCATCATGTACGTAATTTTTTAATTATAACACAGTTTTTATTACAAACAGAAATAAAATGAAAATCCCACTAGAGGGTAGTTTGACCAATCTTTAAAGTTTGTAAAGTAAGCCAGATTTTGTGTGTGGTTCCAATGAACAAAGTAAATATCCAGGGCGTATCACTTCCCCGCAGGGCGGCAGCTGTACGTTTTAAGCGACAGAGGAGAGAAGTGTAGGTTTGTTTATAGCGAGAATATGAGTACTCATTAATTATTCTTTCAGCACAAAAGTGTACATGCCAAATAAGTACTGAATGGACCAACTAGGCCTGGGGCTCCACAGCTGACTTACGTCCAGATATAGCGCTGGGGATTTCAGAATTCAGAGCCCAGACCCGGCAATTAAAAATATAATAAAGCTTACTGCTACTAACATTGATTATTGTTTTTTTTAGAATCAACATTGATGATTAAACCACGCTTTAACTTTGCATTTCGTTGCTTCGGCACTGGAATTGCATTGTCTTTATTAACTATGTAATCACGTATGATGCACCATGCTTAGACTATGGACAGCTCCTTGTGTACAGAATTCTGAAACTTCGTCCAACATATATAACTAGTTTTTTCAATGCATGCAGGGCATTCAGCAGATATAGAAGACTGCATAAATAGTTAAGCAACTAGGAACGTGCATAAGTTAAGCAAAGGCCGTGAAGCAGCCACATGTTCAATTACACCTCGAGCATTAAGAATAAACTGGGACTCCAGCGACAGACTACTGGGAAGAGATAAAACGAACGCAGTATCTAATCGATCCATCGTCTATGCCCGGTGGCCGGCAACTACGGCGCAGTACGCTGGCGCTTGCCCCGCTTCACCATGCGCTCGATCTCCTCCTTGCTCAGCCTTCCACTCTTGTAAGAGATGGTGATGTTGTTTTTCTGCCCGGTGGCCGTTTCCTCCGCCGAAACATTCAAAACGCCATTGGCGTTGATGTCGAAAGTGACAACAATAACGGGCACGCCCTTGGGAGCCGGGGGAATGCCAGAGAGTATGAACTCACCGAGCAGGTTATTGTCCTTGACGCTCTCGCTCTCGCCCTCGTACACCGAGATGCGCGTGCTGACCTGCTTGTCGAACATGGTGCTGAAGTTCTTGCTCATCTTGATGGGGATGGTCGTGTTCCGCGGGATCACCACTGCAAATATGTACTCCGAACTGACCTCGATCCCAAGCGAGAGCGGCGTGACATCGTGCACAACCATAGCCAACTTCTTCCCATCGCCGTTGTTCCCGCCACTGAGTACGGAGGCCTGGATGGCCGCGCCGTAATCTACGGCCTCATCGGGGTTGATGGTCCTAAGGAGCTCCTTGCCGTCGAAGAACTCCCGGAGCATGCTCTGCACCTTGGGGATGCGGGTGGAGCCGCCCACGAGGACGACGTCCTGGACGGCGCTCTTGTCCATCTTGGCATCTTGGAGGCACTTCTCCAGAGCGTCCATGCACTTGACGAAGAGGCCCTTGTTGAGCTCCTCGAACCGGGAGCGGGTGATGGTTGTGCAAAAGTCGATGCCGTCATGGAGCGAGTCGACCTCAATGGTTGTCTGAGCCGTGGAAGAAAGCATCCGCTTAGCCCTCTCGCAGGCAGTTTTCAGTCGCCGCAGCGCCTTCTGGTTGTTTGTGATGCCCTTTTTATCGTGTTTCCTCGAGAACTCCCGCAAACAGTAGTCCACCATCATGTTGTCGAAGTCCGCTCCACCAAGGTGGGTGTCACCGGCGATCGCCTTCACCTCGAACCGACTCTTTTCCATGTTGATGCCTGGATATATGCTGAGGAGGGAGACATCAAAGGTACCACCACCAAGGTCAAAAATCAGCACCGTCCTTTCTTTGTCTCTTACAGGTATCTTCTCCAAACCATAGGCGATGGCGGCGGCGGTGGGCTCGTTGATGATGCGCAAGACGTTCAGGCCGGCAATGGTGCCGGCGTCGATGGTGGCCTGGCGCTGGGAGTTGCTGAAGTAGACTGGAACGGTGACCACAGCGTTCTTGACCGTGGTGCCGAGATAGACCTCGGCGGTTTCCTTCATCTTGGCAAGCACCATGGAGGATATCTCCTCAGGCGTGAACCACCTCTCATCGCCTTCGGACTTTACCACAATCACTGGCCGGTCCTCACGGCCAACCACGACTTTGAAAGGCCACAATTTGACATCTTCTTTCACAGAGTCGTCACTGAACCGTCGGCCAATTAGTCGCTTTATCTCTGCAAGAAAAATGTAGACACATGTAGTCAGTCGGATGAACAATGTAGTAGTATTGATTTGCATCTGTTGTCATTTCTGTAAGAACCAAATCATGAGTGAATCATAAATAGAGCATAGTTCCAGTAATTATTGTAAACGCTCCTGCCATTTGCATAAAAAAAATGGCCTAGTAACCCACCACATGCATGCCGCTCGAAGCAGCGAGTGGCACGGCATGGACAGACATAGGCTGTAGAAATGGCGTGAAGGAAAAACTCTTGCTCAGATCGGCACTGAAGCGACAGTGCATCAAGGCATACAAGAAATCATCAATTGTCAGATCTATTCACTTTCGAATGAGTCTTCAGTGGAGAGTCCAATCTCTTCACTAATGCTGTGGTTAGCTAGTATACTCACCGAAGATGGTGTTGGCGGGGTTCAGCGCGGCCTGGTTGACGGCCGCGTCGCCGACGAACCTCCCGAGTTTGCCGAACCCGACGCAGGACGGCGTGAGGCGATTACCCTGGTCGTTGGGGATGACCTCGCAGTGCTGGCCCTGCCACACGGCCACGCACGAGTACGTCGTCCCAAGGTCGATGCCGATCGCCGGCCCCTCTCCCTTGGACGCCGCCGCCATCTCCAACCCTCGGCGACGACGAACGATCTGATGAAACCCCGGAACTAGAATTGGTACGTGCAAGTGCCAGAGGGCGGGCCAGTCTATAATACAACGAGGGTTAAGATCTCCAGGCCATCTCAACGGCCCAATTATATATAACCCGTATAAAGGAGGTAACATATTCTACCATTCATTAGTTGTTATTATTCCATATATAGAAAACAATTGAGGAAACAAACGATAGGAGGATTGCACTTCCTATAAACTGTATGGAGGTCACTTTTCTCCAGGCCATCTTGAGATTCACCGCATCAGTCCCCAACTAATTTTTTGACATTCCTGGCAAAACTCAACGCTTGGATGATAGCAATAGCCTCAGCTTGTAGTGCATCACTGCAACGATCAATTTTCCCAGCTCCCGACCCAATTACAGAATCTTGATCGTCCCAAGCTATAAATCCCCAACCTCCCACACCATGGGCATGGCACTCAGAAAAGGAGCCATCGACGTTGAGCTTGGCATGCTCGGCTTCATGTTTCCGCCACTTCATGACTTGTTTGTTACTCACTACCGGCTTTATCAAGTGATCCAGAAATTCAGTAAATTGTCTCGAGCTATAACTTCATGACTTTTAGTTCAGTATTGTGTATACAGTATTCGGAGGGAGAACACCTTAATCCTGTATTCCTAGGAGTACAATATTTGGATGGGGTACACTTTTAGTTCATGACTTTGGCACGCGTGGCCTGCGGAAGTCAGTACGCAGTACGTGTACAATCGATTCCCATGAGGGAAAGTCTTCGGCTCGCGAATACAAATCACTGACGAAAGCCAGGCCAGGATAGGAAAGTCTCCGAGCATCCACGAGCGCACGTTCCTCCGTTTGAACTTGCGCCTGCATGCTCGGTACCTCCGGGGCGAGCAAGTACTCTCTAAATCTACACTCGCGAGCAGTCGTCGATGGGCAGGGTAGCCAAGAATCTTCCAACAACCTACGCGGCCTAGCTAGCTACGTACGCCAGCAAAATGTATTGCATGAATTGAAGCTTTGGCCCGCTTCATTATTCGTGCAGCCACGCGCCTATAAAACCTGCTGTAACTGATAGGATTGAAGACACACACTACACCATCATTCCATCGATCGATCGAGCACAGTACGGCAGCAGCTACCGCTAGCTTTGCAAAGTAATGGCCTCCAAATCGTCGGCTGTCCTGTACGTCGCCATGCTTCTCCTGCTCGGGGCTTCTGCCCTGATGGCCCAGCAGGCGCCGGCGCCGGGACCGTCCAACAATGCGTGCCCCGCCGGCATCGGCCAACTCCTCAGAGGTGTCCCGACGGCGCCCTCTACGCTCCAAAGCCTCCGTGAAGAACTCTCTATGCTGAGCCCGAGCAGCGCTATGAAGTGTATCTGCAGTGCCATCCGGTCGGCAGGTTTTCCCCCCACCGGAGTTCACTACCATCCTCAATTATGTCGGCAGAGTCCTGGGGATAACTAACACCGGCGGCTCCACTTGCAGCGTCATGTGAAATCTACGTATACTTCACTGACGTCGTGACCCGCCTAGCTAGCTAGGCATACTACATATGAATAAGCCTGCCGTTTATGTGCGTGCGTGCATGTGTCGATCGTTCGCGTGGTGGTTACCCATCGATCGAGATTCACGTGTTTGTGCGACACTGCGTGTCACGGGAGTTGGTTCTGTCGTGTTAATTAATTGTATTGTTCGTGACTTGTTTTGTTCGTTGCTACATGTGCTTGGTACTACAAAATAAATATAGTATATTGGAAGAATGTTACTTGTAACTATCTCCTGTTTCTTCTATATATGATACAAAAAGTGGAAAGAGTACAACCGTCGCCAGAAGGTTCTCCCTTGCACTTGTTGCTATCTCGTTAAGGAGATTAATAACGACGGTATCCTGCCACAGTCTTTGCTCTAGCTAGCTAGCTAGTTAGGTTTGCAAACACATTAGGTGGGCTGTTCGGTGCTTAGAAATCTTCCTCCTAAAGTATCACTATCCGTTCTAAAGGTAGCAAAGCGATTGAATCGAAGTGGGACATTTGTCATGATCATCGCATTACCGGCCGGTGCTTTCAGATTCTCAAGGTACCTATCCCACAGACCTGATAGCATCGCATGAGTACAGTAAAGTAGCTATGAGCTGAATGGGTCTATCCCAGACCAAAATGAAAGTTTAAGCAGCGACTTTATTTTTGCGAAAGGGGGCGTGTCTCTTTTTAGGATCTTCCCTTCACTCGCAATCATCTGCCCATCATCTTTAACTGGTTGCTTATGGCATGGGGCCTCACTCTGCCCGGGTGGAATTTGTCTTTTGATTTAAGAATTCATTCAAGAGGGAAACCAAAGCAATGACGGATGTCATCAGATTTTATAATTGTGGCAGGGTTGCAGCTTTATATTTGATTTTCCCTTTTTTTCCGACTATGCATTGATGTTCTGGTATGTGGAGAGCTGGTTACAGCTTTTGTTTAGACTTACAGGAGTAGCAAGCAGGACTGGAACTGGAACTCCACTACTACTATGTACTACATGATGACTGTTCAGGCGTTCAATTCCTCAGCAGCACTCACTAACCTTTGTTTGAATTGGTTCAAAAAGAAAAAAGGAGAACCGCTTGATTCCAACCTGCAAGGAAATGGAGGCACTTAAGTTGTCTGAAACGAAGTACTAGTAAAGAACTAGGATCATCTCCACAACTTCAAGTTTTCAATCCTACTATTCTAAAAAAAAAAAAGGTTTTCAATCCTACTGCTATGTCAGCTTCTCCGTGTTTAGGTTGTTAGGCCATCTTTTGTGGACTAGGCTATGCATATGCGTGCATGATTGGTGGATAAGACGAACCTGAATTTAAATGCAATGATAAGTTGTATCGAAGAGCAGTTAGATGAGCTTACGTAACTAATAACTTTGCTGATTTTGTCTGAGTGGAATAGAGATATCGATGATCTCACAGAAATCCTAAACAAAGATGGAACTGCAAAAGGATTGGGCATCTTCTTATATTCGTCAGGATTTAGTATTCTGGTGTGACAGTGTATAGGTTGTATAATTACACAATATCCTTATCTGCATTGGCCGTACAGCATGCAGTCATTGCTTAATTTGTCCGCATGTTGGGAAATGACAGTTATGATAATCAAGATGCGCGAGTAGGTTTATAGTTGCTGTGACATAAGAACAAACCAACCATCCATCTAAATGCGGATGAAACAACATCAATGTCAATGCTTCCATTACGTACATTGGTGTCTGGCAACTAAACCACCTGTCCCCTCACCAACCAGAGAATTATGGTCACAAAGACACATGTACGTCTAAACAAGCTGATGAGCATCACGTAGTGGACACAGGAAAAAGGGAAGAAAAGGGGTGAGCGATAGAGCTGAATTTCTAGTACTTTACTAATTATAAAGAAAAATTCCGTACAAAGGCATGTTACAGGAGCCTACAGCAGCCACCGTTTCCTGCAGTTGCAAAAAAGCACCAGGGGTAGATTGAGTTGCCGTAGAAACTTACGAATTTGATGCAGGACAAAAAGGAAGGCACGACTATACTATATGTGGCCACACATGTGGGTATATATACGAGAACATGGGAGCCCTATCCTGACACAGATCCATGGACGCTTCATCATACATTAAACACGACCACGTAAAATAACTTTGCTATAATCTACACTCTCCAAGACTCCAAACAAACACTAGTACATTCTCCAGTTTCACAAGTTGGTCCTAATTTGAGAGGTATCTAAATCGGCAATAAAACCGAGGCTACCAGCTGCTGACGAGAAGGTAAAGCTAGATTTAGCTCTGAAGGGATCAAATCATCAAAATCTACCCTCTGGTCATGCACGGCAATCATGTGAGACAGCATCCAAAAGCTGAAACGGGCTCACGTGCATGCTCAGCTGTACCAAGTCCTTGACTTTAACTTCGAGATTAGTGCAAGGATGACTTTAACGTGCTCAATCATATCTGTTCTTTTTACTCCTCTGAAATGTCCAGCCGGGAGCTCTCTGAATTCTGAGCTCTCTGAAAAGCCTGGTAAAAATTCTATATGTTGAAGAGTGCTCTAGTAACCAATGAGTTTGAATGGAGAAGAGTCTTTCACCTTGTGAAAATGTCGAGGTTCATGACAGCTTGGGGACAAAAGGTACAAGTGCGGTGCGGATATACGTGTGTGTCTGCTCCGGACTTGGCCGGTGATTGGTGAAACATGCATGTGCACGCATAGGGATCACCTTATTGGCCATAGCTCCGCCACCTTACGATTTGGCAGCATGTCAGTGGTCACGTCCGGCCGGACCGGACCCAAGAATTTTTACGTGCGACGACAGGGAAAGGAAGGCCGGAACCCCCAGATCCGATCGCAGAGCAGAGGACCAACCTGTTCTCGTGTGCCTTTCCTCACTCCGTGCCATCCATCCTACAGTTGTCACCTTGGGTAAACCACGCTGTGAGCCGGTCCGATCGTGTTCGGGCTTTCGGCACTTGTCTGTCTCACTCACTCACCTTTCCCACTTTAACCACTTTGCCACTTCGGCGAGCTGCGACGGATCGACCAGTAGAGGCACCTTGTAAAGTCACTCCGGCATACCAATCGGGTGTGTTCTACTACCCATAGATCTCGGAGCTGTCGACTTGCAGGTTGTTGGTCTGTACATAGTGTGTCGATGGCACCACCTTTGCAACGCCACCACCAGAGGCCACATGCAGAAATGCAAGGTTCAGCTGATGTGTGCTTGTGCTGCTGACCGCTATTTCTTTCTTTTTTCTGTGTGTTTTTTCAAGGTTCAGCTTAATGGATTTATTGGCTGTATGATTTGCAGTTCGAAAACTCAAAATTCCCAAATCTTTTATTTCTACGGTTTAAAGAGATAGAAGCACGATGAGAATATGGATGGTATGTACCTAAGTTTTATCAGAAACACCAATGGGTATGGATTTTACTCTACAAGGGTGTTGATGTACATACAACTCATCTATAAGACTCTGACTAGGGGACAAATGTTAAGATCACTTGAATGATGGCTCATTTACTAATCAAGTGGGACACAACAACTAATTGTAATAGATTAATACAATGTGCCGGATTTTTTTTATAGAAAAGGATGTGAAGCATTTTCCCAACTATAATCAGTACTATACCAATATGTGAAATCAAAAGTCATGATTGTCCTGAAAAAATAGACAGCATGATCCCACAATTATTATGAGCTGGAGAGACTTAGGCCCACATCCCCAAAGATCAATGCATGATCCATGCACAATCATTAAAAATTGTGTTAACTGGGGTTTGAACACATAATCTCGTGGCCCTAATATGTCTCATACGGCAACCACTTCACTGAAAAGCTTAATTATGCAAAATAACTGTATTTTTATAGTAAAATATTGTCTTTAGTCATTGAGAAGCGCTACTCGACAATTTCTACAACTTTACATAGATACTACATACCAATAATGTAGCGGATGCTGAAGAAATAACTGCGAACACTGTAGTGGATGCTGAAGAAATAACTGCGAACACTGTAGCTGCTGAATTGCAGCAGGCATGGCGAACAAGCTGATAATTATATTGACTTATGATAGATTTTGTAGACATTTATCTTGGATAAAGTAAAAAATTGTGCTATGTTGTTCATTCATTTTTTTTTGTGCTAGTCCACATAATGGATGTAGAATAACTGTTATAATGAATTTTTTAGAAGAAACTTAGTTTTACTAAATCATATTTTAGAATACCAGTACCCCTTCAACAAAGACTAAATCGAATGCTTGGATCAGTATATTAGTGGTGAAGCTTTAACTTGAACAAAAAGAAAAGCTCTAGAAAGTTTAAACGTCAAAAAGAGAAAATAATTTCATGCAGATTTTAGAACGCTGGAATTTTCCTGAATCCTGATAATTAAGCTGATCTTTGTAATTCCTACGAATTTTCAGTGATATGCATGCTTAACAGTACAAATTTGAGAGAGTTGCCCAAAACATTAATGTTCTAATTAAGACCGTATTCTCATATTGCACCAGATCTCCTAAAAAATGTATTGCACCAGATTATATAGGTTCTTTAACATAAATTAGTTTTGGTTTAAGCTGAAACTTCGTCACCCATTTATTTTTCAGGCTTATATGCCCACACATCAGTATGACCAGCACTACTTAGAGATTTGTAATTTCCTCTTTAAAATACAGGGTTGAACAGTGTTTTCTTTTGCCGTTGATCAAGAGTCGGGGGACGGGGGGAGAGGGACAGGTACATTTTATAATGGGTTAAATAGTTGTTCTCCGGATACTGGTTCATCAATCGGGGGGAGAGAGAGAGAGTCGGGTTGTTAGAGTTTCGAGCTGACGGCGGACGTGCTCGCCTCTCACCTCCGGCTCTCCCTCTCCTCATTCCACCGCATTACCGGTATTTTTAGCAGTTGCAGGAGAGAGAGAGAGAGAGAGAGAGAGAGAGAGAGAGAGAGAGAGGACCGTAGAGAGAGGGGAAGGCAGAGCTCCTGACCGTTCCTCTCTCTGCACGGGTGGGCTCCGTCTGCTCCGTCCATCCATCCCGGTCGCTACCCCGTCCAGATCCCTCTCCTGCGAGGCTTCTTTGTGGTATGTTCGGTTCTTTGCGATGGAATGTGTTGATGCGGTGATGGTATTTTGATTTGTGTTGCGTTGGTGGATCTGGTCGTGTGCAGAAACGCCGGAGAAGATGATGGGCGGGTTCCTCTCCAGGGTCCTCCTGTAAGCTCTCTGTTCCTCCGAATCTTGAAATGTGTTATTTGCAGATTGACATTTTGGGTTTGGACATTTATCAGGGTCATACGCGTGTTTGAATTTTACTTTGCTTTTTTTGAACCTGAGAATCTGTGGGTGGCCATGCGGCTAGTTCAGTCTTTTTCTTGGTTCATCTCTTCATCTTTAATATACTGTTTTGTTTTTTGAAAATTCGGGAGATGCGTTCCTTCTTGTCGATTTGTCCACCTTATTCTTCGCCGTGAAATGGGGGCTGAGAGTACGAGACGTATTCAAAAGTATTTTATTGTTCTCGAGGAGCATGGGGGCAAGTTTTCAATACATGGCACAACGGTCAAAGGTTCTGTTCGTTTATTCTTAATCCAGTCAGGCTGATTCTTTTTCTAAGATTATTGGTTGATATCCGTATTTTTCTCGAAATGCTTAGGATCGGAGGTTGCAGAGTTCCTCTGTTTGTAGGATCTGTTTGAACAAATATAGTAAAAATTATGCTTCCTGTCACTTTGACTTACTTTGTCAGGAAATGTCTGAGATTTTAGTCTGCTCGTTTGTGTTGGTGAAGTTACTTCCCCCTTTTTAAGTTTTCATCAGCAACTTTAGTCTCTTGAAGGTTACTGAGCACCGCGACACACAAAAAAAATCCAAAATCTGTGCAATGGTTCAATGCTCTCTCTTTTTCTTGTGGATTATCTTGGAAGGCTCAAAATAAGAAATATTAGGCCTGTTCGGCAGGTTGTTTTGCAGCTGTTTTACTGTAACGACTGCTGAAGAAATAACTGCGAACACTGTAGCGGCTGTTGAAAAAATAACTGCGAACACTGTAGCTACTGATAAGCAGCAAGCTTGGCGAACAAGCTGATTGTTTCGCTTAAAAATCATTTATTTTTGTTTGACTAAAGAGCAGGCATTTTATTCATGGTGTCTGTGAGAAATAATACCCTGTAATTTAATTTATCTTCTGGTATTTGATATGGTCATTGTCTGCAGGTTGGCCTTTGGCTATGCCTACCCTGCCTATGAATGCTACAAGACGGTCGAACTGAACAAACCGGAGATTGAGCAGCTCATATTTTGGTGTCAATATTGGTACGCTTGCTCAGAAATTCTGTGATCAGAATATGTGCTTCCATGAGCAATCTTCCAAATTTTGTTCTGTTTCCTGTGTCTAGGATTTTAGTTGCCTTGTTGACGGTCCTGGAGAGATTTGGCGATTTTACAATATCATGGTGAGACTGCTTAAGGTTGTAATTTTCTCAGTTCTTTGATGAGTCTCTAACTTTGCCTGCACTACTGTGAAGGCTACCATTCTACTCGGAAGCGAAGTTGATGTTCTTTATATACTTGTGGTACCCCAAGACAAAGGTACTTAAGTTGTTCCTTGCTCCTTCTACCGTACAGGTTTTCTGTACATAGGATTGATGTGTGCTTCCGTTGCAGGGGACTTCATACATTTATGGGACTTTCTTTAAGCCATATATTTCACAGCATGAAAATGACATTGACCGTAATCTGCTTGAGTTGAGAGCTCGAGCCACCGATATGGTTGTTGTTTATTTCCAGAAAGCTGCATCCATGGGGCAGAATACTTTCTTTGACGTTTTGAAATATGTCGCTTCCCAGTCATCGTCTCAGAAATCAAGGCAGAGGTCTCCTCAGGTACATATCAAACATGCTATCGCACATTTTTGATCAGATTTAGCAATTCAAGCAATTGACTCTTCCTCACCCTCAGAATGTCACCAATGTCAGCATATTTTGTAGTACTGAAGCTCTTCTCTTTTTGTTGGTGCAATTCTTACAATACTGTCATACTAGTTTGTTAGCTAGGCTACGGGAAGTTGCATTTACTATTTCTGCCAAATGGTATTGTGTACTTTCATCTACAGTCTGTAGTCCCCTTTTGTACCCCATGCTAAGAAAATTCTACTCCGAAACCTGGCTTTGCCATTATTGTCTTATTGATGAAACCAAACCAGCATGTCTACTGCATATGACTAACCTGGATTTGATGGTATGAAAACGTAATCGACTTTGCTGTTAGTAGTTTCATATCTTCTCTGGCCACTAAAAATCCGCTGCAAGAAAGTTTGAACCATATACTTTCTTTATATATGCTTAATCATGTTGCGCAATCGTAAATATGAAAGCATATAGTGTCACAACAGCCTTTGCTGTCCTGTTTGGTAGCCTAGTCCTTAGTCAGAACTATAGGTTGATATCACCATGTTGGAACCTTTCTAATCCTGTTTGGCAGTTCCTTATGTATATTATTGATAATGTGTAAATACTGTAGTTAAATTTACACTGATTTCTAAACATTTGTCAAACATATGTGAGGAATATGTGAAGCCTCGTTTTGTGGAGCCACTTTTTGAATATGTGAAGCCTCGTTTTGAACTTATGTCAACGAGTTGATGCATTGTTATTATTTCTGTGAAGTGTTATGTATCCAAAGCCTCCTTTTAAAACAGATATCAGCAAGTTGAAGCATTGTTGTCGTTGTATTCCTGAGTCTTTCAGATTCGTAACTGAAAGTTGAGCTACCAAGAGAACTGATTCACGCAATAATCAGAAACTCATGTCCTAACACTGTAACTAATACCTGATACTGAACACCTGCTAAATAAATAACTATCTGGTGTCAGTTAGGCACTTATTCTTCTTCTTGTCCTTTTTTTTATTGACTTGCCAACTAAGTTAGGAAGCCACTTAGTGCAAACTGTCCGGTAGCAGCTGCAAGCACCATCCCCAATTTTTCATCTTCCTCCCGCAAATTCTTAAGTTAGGAATTAGGACCTGTCAGCACTACTTTAATACAAACACAAACTGGATTCGTATGCACCATATGTTGTTCCTTCTGCATGTTGTACAAAGTGATGCACAACATATATGCAGGGCATGGTTGTTAGTAGAAGTAGTTGTTTTGTTGTATCCAGGAAGCTAGTCAAAGTATAGGTCGAATTCATGGAAACGCGTGCTCTTCTTTATCTGATCTCAGTGTTATTACGTCATGTAACCTATGTTGTTGGTTAAAATTGTGTTTTAATTTCCTTCAGGAACCACAACAACCAAAACAGCAGCAACCACAAGTTCAGCAGCAGCAACAGCAACAACAACAACCTCAAAAACAAGCACCGCCTGTTATGCGCAGAGCAGCATCTATCGCTGCTCGGCAAGCAGCAATGGCACAGCAATCTCAGGAGAGCAAATCCGTTCCATCCTCCCCCAAGATCAAGCGTCAAGCATCAGCAAAAGCTGGTTCAGTGGCATCCACGAAGTCTACCGTGCCTGCATCCACAACAAAACCTGATGAGAGCACAAAGAAAAGTGAGGCCAAACCTGCCGCCGAGCCGGTGCCAACTCCAGCCACAAATGCCGATTCACCAAGATCCGAGCCTATCGCTCCGCCACTCCCTGAGGCCGAAGGAGAGGACAAGATGGCCATTGATGAGGCCGGCGACGCCGCAGAGAGCAAAGAGGAGCTTGACCCTGAACTGGAAGTAGAGGAAACTCCAATGGAGGAGACGATCCGCGTGACACGCGCCAAGCTAAGGAGGCGCACTGCCGCCGAGGATCCTGCTGGAAATTAGCAGCAAGTTATTCTTTTGTTGCACATTGTGTCGATCCTTTTTTAGGTTGTCCTGTCGTGCTGTGGAATGAACATGTTTTCTCCTTTGGTTACTCTGTTCTTGATCCATCCTCGTTTGTTTGTTCACTTGGTGGGTTTTCATGTGCTTCAAGTTGTAAATAACACTTAGTTTCCCGTGGCATGTGTACATAAATCGGTGGCATGGGCAAGGAATGCCTTTATTCGAAGCATTATGCATTTCAAAATGGTCATTCCCTGAGTATCATTCCTGCTGTTTCATTCACTACAGTTCGCATTGCATTGAGGCAAACAGGAGCGGTTGCGTTTCTTCTGTATACTCACTGTTCCATGACATGCCGTCCAGTCCATTTTTCATGTTGGTAATGGCGTGCACGAATGGCTGAAACCGACGCAGCGTCATACAATTTCTTTTTCTGTCCTTGTGACCCCAATGCTCCTGAGCACTACAGGAAAGGAACAAAAAGTTCGTGACACCAACTACACTTAGGATGCTTCTGGAGCTTGCGAAATAGGAGTAAAGCTAGAGATCGACAAACGAGCTCACGTCAGTTAGGTCGAGCAAATTGTAGTTTTCTGAACCTTAAGCCGCTTATACGTCCGTCAAGCGGCAGTCCTCCATGTGTACACTAAAGGCTTCCGACACGTCCTTCGGTGTTACGTCACCAGTGGAAAGATTAGCGGAGAGTGTTTTTATCAAGGGGATTGCTACTTTACTTTCGTATAAGAATCCAACAATGGTTAATGGGGTGGTTTGCTTTTGAACTTAGCTTCACCTAGAGTCTCTTTCGCAGGCACGTTCATACTGGTTAAAAATCATATCCATTGGCATATTCATGACTCGTGAGAGAATGTGGATCCGCTGGAAAAACTTATGCATCCATGTGTTGACAACCAATAATCTTTCTTTCCCGCCAAAACGAGCCCGGTCGGCAGATAGAGCGGATGTCAACTCTGACGGGAGGGACAGAGCAGAGTTAGACATTCCTTTCGGTTTCGCGAGGAAAAGGTCGAGGACGAAATCGCGTCTCGCTTGTTTACACATATTGTCGCTTGCCAAACACACCTCATCGACCCATCCACGAAAAGTTGATATATAATCTCCGAAGCTGTGCGAGGAGGACACGGCCGCGGGCGGCCGGCCGGCCGTCGCTTTCCGGCAGCCTCCCAGGAGTAGCCAAGGCCAATCATCGCGACGCGACGCGCACCGGCCACGACACATGCCTTCTCCCACCGGAGACGCAAAACCTGTTGAGGGCACCAACGCTAAAACTCGCCGCTTTCACGGGGTCGCTTTTGTCTGAAAACCTTTACCACCGCAGCTCGCTTTCTACCAAGAAATTATCAGCCGATTGCGTGACAGCAACCGACGGCCCAGAATCCCGGCAGTAGGCTCTAGCTGCAAATACATGGGTCGTCGTCGTGGTCACGATCCCACGACGACCCGCGCCGTCCGTCGGCCGCCAGGAAGGCCAGCTAGCGGATGGGAGCAAGTGGGCGCCGCCCCAAACACGTGTCCCCACGCGCGCGGGTTATCCTGCCGCCGTCACCGTCCAATCAGCCGTCCCCTGCTTTTTATTCCGGCCCGCGTGCGCAGCAAAACGCAGAACCAAAACGCCAAGACGCAAATTTAGCCACCGGCCGGCCGCGCGATCGACCAAAGGCACGCGCGCATCTCCTGACCTCACTCACCAGTGCAACTTTTTTGGCGCGAGTGTATAAGAGAGAGGGCGTGGGATATGGCGGAGCGGAGCTGGTTCGGGCGGTGGAGGAAGAAGGCGCAGGGCGAGAAGGTGGTGGACGGGTCGGAGATCCGGGAGCTGGTGGAGGACGAGGAGGCGTTCGGGATGCTGGTGGAGCGGGAGTTCCGGCAGCTCGGCGCCGGCGGGGTCGACGGCAAGCTCTCGGTGCGGGAGCTGCGCCCCGCCGTGGAGGACATCGGCGCCGCGCTCGGCCTCCCCGCGCAGCTGGGAGCCTCGCCCAACGCAGACAACATCTACACTGAGGTACATATACGTTACATACGTACTCCCTGTTTGTTTGACCACGCGACGGCGCCGCGCCATGCACGGCCACGGCGGTGAGGCAGATCGACGGCACAGTTCTTCACCGTGAATTCTGCGCAGAGTCTGCTCCAAGTTTCGCTGATCGCGTGTGTTCGTGTGGTTACTTCGTAAGACCAAGCTGTTGTGGTTATCTTCTTCGTCATTGGAGAAGAGATCATTAGCTTGAAGCATCATGCCACTCCAACAGGAAATGAACCTGTTACGTACAGGGCCAGGTTAATGGCTTAGTATGATTAGTTGCCATTCCAACTTAGAATCAGAGGAAACGAACCTGTTAGTCTCACATGAATCACAGTCGCGTGTATTTTCAACAATCCGATCGAGTTTAGTATTACTTGCCACGCCACTCCAGTGATGCTACTTGTCCCACTGAAATTGAATGCGCCTAGTATCTTAATTATACTGATTCCTTTTGGATTTAGTTGATTAATTATGGTCTCTCGAGCTGTCAATTCTAGGATTAAGGAGCAACTTGGAAATAAATATTGTGTGCATTATTGGAACCTTATTTATCACGTGGCGGCGACTGTAGCATAGGGTGCACGGCAACACGACGATGACACAAAAACGGTGGCCATGCATTTAGCCGACGACGATGATACGAAAACACGGTACCAAGAGGATACTGTCTGTCAGTCCTGAACTCCTGATCTACAGGGGCCAAAATTTTAAACGCAATGCATGATGCAGGTTCGCCCACTGTTCCATGTCAAGGCGCCCTTGACCTGCGGGCATTCGATTAACTGGAGCGGATCCTAAAACGTCACAATCCAAACCAGTCACGTCAAATCTTGAACCATTGACATCTTTCGACTGGAAACTCAAGGCGTATCACTCGATTTTTTGTGGAAATAGCCCAATCCTCGTGCGTTGCCACGGCACCACAAATCAAATAATTTCATATGCATACAAAACTTTCGTTATAAAGAAGATCACTACTGGAATTGGACCTAGGATATGAAATGAATCTAAGTAGTAAAAGTACATTAGCAATGTGGGTAAATAAAGTGAAGTATTACCTCCGTCCCAAATAGTTATCGCTGTTGACTTTTGATCTTTATGTTTGACCATTCGTCTTATTTGAAAAAATTTGCGAACATTATTATTTTTTCATAACATGTTTTATCATCAATGATAGTTTAATCATGACATATTTGTTTTAATCTTCATATAAAATATTTGAATAAACGAACGGTCAAAATTGATAATCAAAAGTTAAAAGCGACAATATTATGGGACGGAGGGAGTAGTACAGTGTTAGAAGAGTGGTGATAGGCAGATTGATCATCGTCACCACCTCCCATTTTTTGAGATAGTAGAGAAATGGAAGTTCAGCATCCACGAATTTGCAAACCTGTTCTCTTTGTTTTCCCCTCCAGCACGGCTGATGCCTCTGGAACAATCCTCTGGAAGCATCCTCTTCCGACTAAGTGCTTTGCTATAAGAACAGAACATGAGTGAATTCTACGTTCGTAGCCTCATCCTCTCCATTTGTTCAAAGACCAGTGGCTGCCGGCTGGG